>BLSH010411648.1:250830-267831 GCA_018402905.1 Glandirana rugosa | reverse complement strand
CTGACAGAGTGTTGGAAACAACCATCAAATAAGGTTAGTAGTTGGTGGGAAAGTCATTTTATCATGAAAGATTCTAATCAAAACTTGAAGGGGGGTCAATCAAACTCCAGGGGCACAAGAACTAAAACCAAAGATTAACTTTTATGTAGGGAGGACTTGGAATAAGTGGGGGAACTACATAAATTTCCAAAGTTAGTACAGAGGGGAGAGGGAAGAAAGGAGGTCTGACATGTATAAATCATCTCAACTCGCTTGGAGACCTTCAAGCCCAAGACGACCAGGCAGGCTTGAAGCCCTGTTTCAGGCCCAGGCCCAGGTCTGTCTTGGGCTTGCTAGCGTGCGATTTCAATGGGGTTCGTTGTCCGTGCGATCGTTCGGGTTCTGTCTGGACCCGGACCCGGACTTTGTCCCGAAGTTCGGACGGACCAGCAGAACCCGAACTTCCAGAGGTTCGCTCAACTCTACTAAATATGTACAGTCTGGAGGAAAGAAGGGAGAGGGGAGACATGATTGAAACCTTTAAATACATCAAGGGGGTGAATAAGGTTCAGGAGGGATGTATTTTCAATTAGAAACCAAAATCAAGAACACGGGGACCTCAAACTAACTGGGGGGAAGTTCAAAACTAATCTTAGAAAGTACTATTTTACTGAAAGGGTGGTTGATGATTGGAATAAACTACCAACAAAGGTTGTGAGACAGTCAACAGTAAATGGCTTCAAACATGCTTGGGATAAACATAAACCCATAGTCAAACAACAAGGTTAATGTAAAAAAATAAATAAATAAATAAATAAAAAGGGGCAGACTCGATGGACTACTCAGTCTTTTTCTGCCGTCACTTTTCTATGTTTCTATGTTACTGAGTCCTTAACAACCATTGATGTCACCAGTCCCATTCACATACATGGTGGGAACCCTAACCATGGAACCATAGTAGCCAGGGTAGGTAAAAAAAATGATGGGGACATGGTTTGACCTCAGACCTTGATAACTACTTGATCAGCAAACTCTTGCCACCACAGGATTATATCCAGTGATACCAGAGGTTCCTTCTGCCAGAGATGGGGAAATCCGACCACAGTGAATCTGCCTTCTGGTCCCGCTCTCCAAGGGACACAGGAACACAGTTGAGCCAGAACATACTGGAGATATTTTGGTTCCATAGCCAAGCCATGGCAGCAGCAGAAAAGCGCCTCTCCTTCCCAGCTCTCTCCCAGCCTCTTGGATCTCCACAATAAACTTCAAAAATACCTTGAGATCATGGAGCTACACCATGACATCCAAACCCAGGATTCCCATCTGCAAACCATAGAGCAGCAGGCCTCTCAGCATGAGGTAGCCATACACCAAATCTCTAGGGTGTATTCTATCTCTAGCGTCTCTTCTATAAGGAATTGTATAACCTTCTGTCAGCCACCAACACCTCTCAAGCTAAAACTGAGGGTGAAAACCTTATCCATGAATTTCTCCAGCAGTGCAGTCCGAAACCACTTTCCTTGCAGATTGCTTGAAAACTCAAGGCCCCTCTTACATCCGATGAATTTGATAAAAGGTATTAAGTCAGACAAGAGCCCTGGCCCTGATGGCCTGCTTTTGCAGTATTTTAAAACCTTCCCTGACTCCCTAAAGTCTAGATTTTTGTCTTCATTTAGGTCTCTACCTTCCTCCCCAATGTCCCTGCCTCACCTTCTAGAGGCCCACATTGTCGTTATACTAAAAGTGGGCAAGGATGAAACTCGGTTTTCTAACTACCGTTCGATTTCCTTAATAAGCGCTGACGTGAAAATCTTTGCAAAAATACTAGCTAACAAGTTGCTCCCTTTACTCTCCTCCTTGATTTCGACTGATCAAGTTGGCTATACCATCAAAGCTTTGAACTTACACCACTGGCTAACTTCCCAAGCCAAACAAGGTTTCTTCCTGTCACTCGACGTTGAGAAGGCGCTTGACAGAGTGGCCTGGGAATACATTCAGAATTTCCTGGTTGCCCTAGACCACGTGCATATTGACCTGCAGAGTTGGGCGAACCTGTAAGTGTCCAGGTTTGGCAGAGCCACCTTTGTTAAAATTATCAATCTACCCTGCTTCCTCTACCTTATGCAAGCAATCCCGATACAACTAACAGATAAGGTTGAAATAATCGATTAAAACAATGAACTGAACTCAGCAGCGCTATAAAGATGAAAGAATAGATATAAATATAAATATAAAGGATGCCTTAAAATCAAACACTAGACAAAGTGTTACAAGAGGCTAAGAATTGTAAATGATTGTAACTGAAATAATAAGTGAAACTAAACAGTCCAAATGAACCCAAAGTCCAAAAATCCACTAGATGAAACCAAATTAAAACAATAGTCCGACTGCAGGGGTGATGAAATATACGCTGAAATCTTCAAAATAAAGGTCTGCCACCACACCAGATGTGAAAGGACGGGGCTTTCCCCCTATATGGAGAAACTCACCAAAGGTAAGATCCAAAGAGCCCAATACACTTGTAGATATTTCCTGATGGACAGCGCCAAACTCGCATCCCCACGTGGTGTTTTTTGCCTGGAGTCTGCATTTACCTTTCAATAAATGAAGCTTCAATAGTGCATTATCATTTGCAAACCTTTATTTAAAATTAAATACATCGCCCCCTCCAGGGTGCGCACTCACATTTAAATCTCCAATAAACAGCGTGAATGAATATAAAAAGAACGTCGGAGATAAATCCCTCTCACCGCCTCCCTGCACAAAGCCGTTCATCAGTGTTCCCGGTCTGGCTTACTGTAATTTATCAATTTGGTGTCACACCTGTTGTCCTCAAAGTGCTGCCTTGTAATAAATGTATTATAGATGCTCAGATTTGTTAGGTGATAATGTCTCAAGCCCCTTGAGAGAGAACGAACATGCTGCATCCATCGTACGTTTCGTCACAAATGACATCATTTGTGAAGAAACGTACGTCGGGAGGACGCGCTGAGGTCACCACTGTGTTGAAAACTTTCCCGGGAGTCGGGAGCCGGCCGGTGCTTATGCTTATATTGCTCTTATTTTGTGAGTATAACCTTTAATACTTCAATTATAATATACCCTAGGGTACTTCACTATTAGTACCTCTTCCTTTATATGATACACAAGCCTATGGTGTGAGTGATTGTGGACACTGCTCAAAGCGGGGAGAGCCATACAACTACTCAGAGACCGACGATGTATTTATAAGGAAGTCATCCTATGCTATTAGAGAAGATTTGGGTGGTTCTACATCCCAGGTCGGGGATCCACTGTCGTTTAACACACAGTGTTCTGGTAGGCCTCCCTAATTAATCAGTGGTGGACACTTTCCTGCTTGCCGGTGCACTTTGGGTGTTATTACCATCCTGAGAAAAGCCTTCATTGTATTTCTAAAGTGGTGGAAGGAACATTATCTGATTTATGGACATTTAAATTTGATATCTGCAATGTTTTTATATAATTTATCATTGTCTAGCGCAGCTTTCTGTTTACATACATTCCATCCTGCTCGCCCTACCGCTGTGAACATGGGCCCCTTAACCCCCTTATGCCTTAAACCTGGCTTTTTACTGGCCATGTCCTCTGCTTTCCTATCATCTATCTGACCACACAAACAAATTCAAGCGTCCAAGTTTTTCCAACGGGGAACTTAACTTCCTTGATGCCCTGAATACCCTGTATACCCAAATAAAACACTTCCTCCATTCCCAGAGCACACCTGCAACTTGGGCAAACCCACTTAAAACCCTCTATATCAGACAGCATCCACAGAGACATATTATCTTGACCCTGTACCCCTCATCTTTTGGTGACCTCACCAGAGTAGCTCCAGGATAGCGTGGGAACGGGATCTGGGTATTTCCCTTTCTCCAGAGGAATGGGATTCAGTGTGCTGAGTCATTCACAAATGCTCTCTGAATGTAGCTTCACAAGAGTGAGGATACAAGCTCTATATGCACTTGTAGAGGACTCTGCCTCTCCACCACAAGTGTTACCCCATGGTCACTGACCTCTGCTAGAGATACGAGAAGGAGGAGGGATCATTGGTTCATATTTGGTGGTCATGCTCCAGAGTTTTGCCATTCTGGAAAAAAGTACATGAAATACTTACCTTGGTTATGGCAATTAAGTTGGAGTTTTCACTGGCACAGTATGTCTTACATCATTCATCTAATCATAGTAGCACTTATAAATCACTTGAGATGTTCATGATTACTGAGAGACACTGCATTCCCTGTGACTGGCGCTCCATCAAAACTCTGACAGTGGAGGGGTGGTTCCGGAGAATAAACAGAATGGAAGAGATTGAGGAACTGATCCCAATCTCCAGAGAACGATTGTCCAAATTTACCTCAATTTGGTCAAGCTGCAATCATTTAAAACAACCCCCGCGTTTCCAGATCGGAAATCTTCTCCTATCTCTCTAAATTACTCTGGTTCTCATCAGCTGCCCTCCTGCAGGGGGTGGGAGAATGATCGAGTCCCATTCCCCACCCTCAACCATAGGTGTGCGCACAGGGTGTGTCAGGTGTGCCTGGGCACACCCTAATCGCCCTGTGTTGTGCAGATTCCCCCTGCTGCTTGGCTGCAGAGAAAGGGGCTGGGGAAGCTCTGTCCTCAGTCCCTTTCTCTGCCTCAAAAATGAGCCACCAGTGGTCTATTTGGACCCCTGCTAGTTCACCAAAGACCCACAATGGGGCTCCTAAAGAATTGTAAAAAAAAAAAAAAAGAATAAAGAATTATTTAAAGAAAAAATATAAAAACATAATGGAAAAAATAAAACTGAAAAAATAATTAATAACAATAAACTACTGGCACCTATCTCTGCCCTACTGACACCAGACACTGCTCTACTGATACTGACCTCTGCCCTACTGATATTGTCCACTGTTCTACTGACACTGTCCATTGCCCTACTGCTATATATATATATATATATATATATATATATATATATCTGTATACATACACACAGACGTGTGTTTGACCTTTGGAGTGCACACCCTAATGCGATAGGCGCACACCTATCCACACCCTCCTCTCCCATCCCTTCCCCCCCTCCTATACTTCTTGCTATAATCTTGTCTACCTTTCCTCTGTTCTTTTGGTACTCAACCCTGCCAAGGACACTACTTCTGTACATTGACCCACGCCATGCCTTGTCCTGACCCCTGACAGGATATTTTCTATTTTTTTAGTATATTTGTTCATTGTGCTGCGTTTAACCGCACTCTTCAGTGCTGCCTCGTAAGCCATTTCCTCCTTGCTTTTGTACACCTTGTTGGTTTTCCCCTTTCTTTATAAGTATGGCAGATACCTTGTTATTGAGTCGTGTGACTTGTTTTATGACAATTGTTCTGTATTGTATCAATTTTTACTCTTATGGGAAGAAGCTGGCAAAAGGGTTTCCCCAGTTCATACCTGGCTCTTTAGGTCTGATATGAATTTTAAGGGGAATCCCAAAAAAAGTAAGGGAAGAATGGCATGAGGTCCCCCCATATTCTATACCAGAGCCTTCTGGTATAATTTGTATGTATAGAGAACCCAACACAAAAATCAAGAAAATAAAAGTTTGAAGTTCTCCTAAAAGTTCATAGCAGACCTATTTTCACGCTTGGCCGGCCAGAAATGGGGGAAGATGAGCATGCAGCTCCCCCCTCCTGAACCATACCAAGCCACATCCCTTCAACATGGAGTGGAACTTGCCAGGGAAGACCCCCATGCAATGCACCTTGTCCCAGTGTTGATGAAGACAATGGTCTCTTCCCCACAACCCTGGCTGGTGGTTGTGGGAGAGGGTGGGGGGTTTATCAGAATCTGGAAGCCCTTTTTAACAATAAGGGCTGGTTCACACCTATGCGTTTTTTAGTGCGTGTTTTGCAGAAAAACACTACAGACCATTTTACATGGCTTCCTATGCGACACGTTCACATCTATGTGTTTTCTTGCTGCTGCGTTTTTGGAAAGGATCAAGAGTTGTGTTTTGTGGTGCGTTTTAAATTTAGCAGGGTTTTTTTCTAATATGAAAGTATGACAGTTCTGTTCATGTAGTCCGACTTTCATGCCACTTTAAACCCTCTGGCACTCAAGTAGCATCAAAGTCGCATGAAAGAAGTGCAGGAACCTTCATGTGTCCAAAGACGCATGTTAGGTTAAGGGCTAGCATTAGGGTTAAATGTTAGGGTTAGATATATTTAGGATTAGAGTTAAGGTTAGTTATAATTGTTGGGATTAGGGTTTGCAGTAATGGTTAAGGGTGACACACTAACCAACACAATTATTGATAACCCCAACCCTAATAATTACCACTAATCCTAATTCTAACTCTATCTGTAACTCTCCCATTTAACACTTAATCCTAACCCTAGCCCTTAAATGTAACCTTTAACCCTAACCCTAGTTCTTAAAGCGGTTGTATATCCCTTTTTGTCTTTTTTACCTACAGGTAAGCCTATAATAACGCTTACCTGTAGGTAAAATGAATATCTCCTAAACCTGTATGGTTTAGGAGATATTCCTCCTGCAAGCAGGCGCTGACGTCACGGCAAATGCACCATGATGTCCCGGCAAAGGCCTAGCGCATAGATTGTCCGCTGGAAAAAAGAGCTTGTCTCGTGGCTCCAGCCACTCAGTGCCAGAGCCGTGAACCCGGAAGGATTCCCGAAGGGAAGATGTCAGCTCCCTATGCGGGGACCAAGCCACCCGGTCGGATTTTTGTTCTGAGGTAAGTATTTCATAATGAGCTAGTATGTGCATACTAGCTCATTATGCCTTTGCCTTACAGTTTTTTTTTGTACAAGTATACGACCGCTTTAACCTGAACACTTACTTCTAACCCTAGCCCTTAAATGTAACCCTTAACACTAACCCAAATTCTTAATCCTAACCCCTGCCCTTAAACCTACCCCTTAACCCTAACATTTAACCTTAACCCTAACATTAAACTCTAACCCTAGCCCTTAACCCAGACAATTATTGATAACTCTAACCCTAATGATTATCACTAACCATAATTCTAACTCTATCATTAACCCTCCCATTTAACCCTAAACCCTAACCCTAGCCCTTAAATGTAACCCTTAATCCTAACCCTTGCCCTTAAACCTAACATTTAACCCTAGCCCTAACATTTATCCTTAACATTAAACCCTAACCCTATCCCTTAACTCTAACAATTATTTATAACCCCAACTCTAATGATTGCCACTAATCCCAACCCTAATCCTAACCATAATACTAACATTGAACCCTAACTCTAACCCTTAATCCTAACCATAGCCCTTAACCAGTCAAGATCCATGCTATAGCCGAAAGATGGCTACAGCATGGATCGGAATTGCCGGGGGACGTCCATGGCATGCGCATGGGTCGGGAGGACTCAATGTTCACCGGAGACCCTGCAATCCTCTGTTAGAGCGGCAGAACAGGGAACCACCAATGTAAATACGGCTGTTCTCCATTCTGTTAAGGCAGTGGTTCTCAACTCCGGTCCTCGGGACCCCTCAACAGGCCAGGTTTTCAGGATAACTGAAATACATCACAGGTGATATCATTTGCTGCTCAGTGATTGCAGTATTCTAGTCTGCATCTCCCCAAGGTAATACTGAAAATCTGGCCTGTTGGTGGGTCCCGAGGACCGGAGTTGAGAACCACTGTGTTAAGGGGACATAACAGATCTACTGATCCCTGCGATCGGGATCAGTTAGATCTGTTATGTCCCTGGCAGCCCAGGCCCCACACAGTTAGAACACAATGAGGGAACACAGTTAACCCCTTCACTGCCAATGACATTTATGCAGTAATCAGTGGATATTTACATTTATGATCGCTGTATAAATGTCATTGGTCCCGAAAAAGTGTCAAAAATGTCTGACATGTCCGCTGCAATATCAGTCGCAATAAAAATCGCAGATCGCTGCCATTCCTAGTAAAAAAATAATAATAAATACGCCATAAATCAATTCCTATAGCTTGTAAATGTGATAACTTTTGCGCAAACCAATCAATATACACCGATTTTTTTTTTTTTTTTTTTTTTTTATCAAAAATACGTAGAAGAATATATATTGGCCAAAACATAAATGATTTTTTTAAATATTTTTTTTTTGGGATATTTATTATAGCAAAAAGTAAAAAATATTGTTCTTTTTTTAAAATCGTCGCTCATTCTTTGTTTATAGCGAAAAAATAAAAACTGCAGAGGTGATCAAATAGCACCAAAAGAACGCTCTATTTGTGGGAAAAAAAATGATATAAATTTTGTTCGGGTACAACGTCGCGCGACCGTGCAATTGTCATTCAAAATGCGATAGCGCCGAAAGCCAAAAATTGGTCTGGGCAGGAGGGGGGTTTAAGTGTCCAGTAAACAAGTGGTTAAACCTAACACTTGACTCTAAACATCGCTCTTAACCCCATCCCTAACATTTAACCCTAACCCTAGCCCTTAACCCTAAATATTAACCCCCACCCTAATGATTATCACTAACCCTAACTCAAACCCAAACCCTAACATTTAACCCAAACCCTTATTCCTAACCCTAGCCCTTAAATCTAACCCTTAACCCTAACTCCAAGGTTTTACCTTAATCCTTGCCTATAAACCTATCCCTAAAATTTAACCCTAACCCTAGCCCTTAAAGCTTAACCCGAACAATTAACAACCTCAACCATAATGATTACCACTAAACCTAACCCTGAATCCTAACCCAAGCCCTTAAACCTAACCATAGTATTTAACTCTATCATTTAACACTAACCCTTAACCCTATCCCCTATATTTAACCCTGACCTTAGCCCTTAACTATAACAATTATTGATAACCCCAACCCTAATCATTATCACTAACCCTAACATTTAGCCCTTAACCCTACACTAACATTTAACCCAACACTGGCCCTTAACCGTAACCCTATCATTTACCCTAATCCTTAACTCTTAACCCAAATCCTAATATTAACCCTTACCCTAGCCTTTAACACTAACCCTAACATGTGTCTTTGGACACATAAATGTTCCTGCACTTCTTTGATGTGATTTTGAGTGCCAGAGAATACAAAGTCACAAGAAAGTTGCATCACATGAACAGAACTGTCTTACTTTCCTATTAGCAAAAATCATCCCAAAAAATGCATAGAAAATGTATCAAAAACGCATGTTCACAAAAGCAAAATGCACCGCTAAATGCGCCGGGAAAATGCATGAGCAGGTTCCTGCATAGATGTGACCATATCCTAAGTGCGCCCCCATATACTGCCCCCTGTGAATTAGTAACATGTAAAGAGCCCCCTACTGATTTACTAAAAACATTGAAGTGTAAATAAAAACAAAGAGCCAGCTTTTATTTAACAGGTTCCCGACCGCGCGCTGTCTTTTCACGGAGGCAGTCGGGGAGCCCTGTGCGAATCGCCGTAAATAAGCGGCGATTCGCATTTGGCCACCAGGGGGCGCGCTGGCGGCGCGCACCCGCCGCACTCCTGGGGAGTGTGCCCGCGGCTCGGGCGGACCCAGTGTCTGCCGACGAGCCGCGATGAGCGGCTACAGGGAAAAGAACGGGGAACCGCCAATGTAAACACGGCGGTTCCCCGCCCTGTCAGTGGGGCATGAGAGATCTACTGATCCCTGTCACTGGGATCAGTTAGAACTCTCATGCCCATGTTAGCCCAACCCCCCCACAGTAAGAACGCCCAGGGAACACAGTTAACCCCTAGTTCTCCCCCTGCAGGTTAACCCCTTCCCTGCCAATGACATTTATACAGTAATCAGTGGACATTTAAATTTCTGATCGCTGAATAAATGTCATTGGTCCCAAAAAAGTGTCAAAATGTTCCGACATGTCCGCTGCAATATCGCAGTACCGCTAAAAAACGCAGATCGCCGCCATTACTAGTAAAAAATAAAAAATAAAAACCCCAGGAATGATTTCTCACCATCCGTAAACGCAGCCATTTTTGCGCAAACCAATCAATAAACGCCGATTGCGATTTTTTTTTTTTATCGCAAATATGAGGAATTATATAAATCGGCCAAAACCGGTGAAAAAAAATGTTTTTTTATATTTTTTTTTGGATTTGAATTTTAGCAAAAAGTAAGAAATTTTGGTTTTTTTTGCAAAATGGTCGCTCTTTTGTTTATAGCGGCGAAAAGAAATGACGCAGAGGCGATCAAATACCACCAAAAGAAAGCTCTATTTGTGGGAAAAAAAGGACACAAATTTTGTTTGGGTACAACGTCGCACGACCGCGCAATTGTCAGTTAAAGCGACGCAGCGCCGAATCGCAAAAAGTGCTCTGGTCCTAAAGTGCAAAATTCTTCCGGGGGTGAAGTGGTTAAAGACTTTAGGAGGTAGACGCAGGGCTGCCGTTAGAAATTATGGGGCCCCGTACAGCCTAGCTGATGGGGGCCCCCCTCGACCCCATGCCTGGCCCCTGCTCAGAACAAAATGCAGGTTTGTCACCATTTTCATGTGTATGCGGGATCAACATGAATGTTCGCAACTGAGCAAGAGCATGAGGGAAAGGGGGCTTTAAAAAGGTTTTAAATGTTATTATTTATTTTATTACTTTTTTGCTAACACTGTATCTTTACATTATTTTAAATCTCTTTTATTGCTATCAGAAGGGATGCACAACATCCCTTATGATAGCATGGGTCATGAGAGGTACTTTTTATGGAGAGGTCTGGGGTCTCTTACACCCCATGTCTCTCCTCCGGCCTCCAAAGCATCTGGACAAACCAAAATCGGTGTGGTCAGATGTTTGTTCAAACCGGTAATGGCTTGGGCACACAAGATAGAAACCAGAAATGGTAAAATTTCCTCTCACTGTGTCCCAGGAACCGAATGCTGCTGGCTGCATTCTTACCGGGTTCCCTGATCGCTTGGCACTGGGAGAGCTTGGTAAAGGGGGTGGGGAGAGGGGAAGGGACCCCCTTCCACCACCTATAAGAGTAATCCGGTGACTTCTTAGCCACTAGGATTACTTCTACTTTGTGCAAAATCTCTGGGGCTAAAACCTATCGTGATCATTGCTGCAGCGATGACCAAGATATCACCCTTCTAGTCTAGTGACATACCGGTACATTGCCGGGCATGAAGTGATTATAGGGGAGTGGTGTGAGGGGTAAAAATGCAGTTGAGCTGCGCATGTTTACTCCCCCCCCCCCCAAAACACAAGTGTTAGGCCTCATACACATGGGCGTATCTTTAAAAATAAACAAAACGGGCCCGACGTCAAGGAAAAAAAATCGGCGTTATGCATCGGCGTTAGTGAGCGTCAGCGTCAATAGGCGTTTTTTTAAAAAAAAATCATCCCTCTGCTATTTTTCAACCTAAAAACGTTGGCGTCAAAAACGCTGGAAAACGCCAGTACAATATTAGTTGGCGTTTCTTGGCATTTTGCGGCATCGGCGTCAAAAAACGCCAAAACGTTAGTCTCATAACGCGATGGCCGTGGATTCTACTTTCTGCTCACTAACGCCGATGCCATCTACAGCTCAAAAACGCAGACGTTTTTATGGGGCCATTGACTAACATGGAGAGCTGCAAAAAACGCTAGAAAAAGCCGGCGTCAAAAAAACGTCCGTGTGTATGAGGCCTAAAGTAGCATTTCACTGTGTCCTATGATCATGAGCATGAAAATCACACAGGCAGCAGAGTGCAGGAGGTGCTCTGTCATTGTTACATGGCTGCTGGGGGTGCTGACTTTGTTATGGCTGTGATACATCCTGTAACACTCAGTACATCCATAGCTTAACATAGTCAGCACCTCCAGCAGCCATGTAACACCTGGCGCACCTACTGCACTGTGCTGCTTGTGTAATTTTCATGATCATAGGACACAGTGAGGACTCCATCCTCTCTTCTTCACTCCAGTGCAGCCACGATGTCCCTGTCAGCTGCTGAGCCGTCTGCTGCCTCACAAAAGTCTCGGTCGGCGCCTGGATGGGAGGAGGGAGCTGAGCATTATTGTAGCCCTCCGCCAGGGAAGGCAGAGGGCAGCAGCAGCCGGGACTATATTGTAGCAGGTGATGGCCGGACTACAGTGTACACATGCGCCACCCAAAAATGAATAAAAAGTCCCTACATTGCACTCACCTCCTGGTCCCCTCTGTAGACCTAATGGGGCCCAGGAAAATGTAATTACACCCCCCCAAGCATGTAAAAGTAAGAGGAAAGTTTAGAAAGTCTTATTTTCTTTAACATGCATAAAATAACTGTAGTGCTGCCAAGCCTCCTTGTGAAGCCGATGGGGGCGGACCCAGTACAACAGGGTGGGTTGTACTGCCCTATCAGTGGCCCTGGGTAGACGTGTTTTGCGCAAATGTAGCGGGGTGCTAAAGTTGTTAGGCTGTTAGGCAAAATATATTTGCAAGACACTACTGGTCTTGCTGTAATTTGTGGTGCCTTGATTACTGATTTCTTCCTTTTGGTGCACTTCTCCACTACGTCAGTAGGTGGCACTGCTGCCTAAGGCATGGGTGAGATAAGTCACAATATTCCAGAATAAGTCATAATATTCCAGAACATTCTGGAATGATCTCATTCTTTTCCCTAGCCAATCCACTCGGTGCAAGTGCATTGTGGGTAGGTGGGAAGAGACCATATATGGGGAGGAAATCATGTGATCGGGGCAGTAGCAGTTGGTGAGAGTCCAGCCCAGCTCTGCTGGGGTACGCCCCAGTCGCTCTCCCAGTTCGCTGGGAGGGGCCTGCGTTACAGAAGCCTTATGGCAGCCAGGCCTGAGTCCTTAGGCCTATCCAGGAGTCTCGGATGTCAGGAGACCCATGCCTGTCCGGAAGATGTAAAGTGTTGTGGTGCGCCTGCCCAGGATCTGTTTCAGTAAGGGGACTGAGAGAGTTCCATGGACCCGTGAGTGTATTCTGTTCGTTTTCTATGTCAGCATTCACTACAAGCCCAAAAGAACTGTGAGAGAGTTCTACAAGCCCAAGAGAACTGTGAGAGAGTTCTACATGTTTGTGAGTACATTCTGTTGTTGCTAAATTGGGATCCACTGAAGTTTAGAGAACTAAGAGGGAGTTCTACAGATCCGCAAGTGTAACGTTCGTTTTTGGGGTTGCTAAGTGAGACAGCCACGTGTCAGAGTGTTCAGAAGAGGCTGCGGCCTGTTATGCTGTCTCACTGTATTTTTTGCCTGAGAGTCTGCCTGCCTATTCATATTTTTGATTGTCGCTGAAAGGGTGTCCTGAGCTCCCTACCCCTCTCTCCTTGTTCTTGTGTGAAGAATAAAAGTTATCCTGTTTAAGCATCAGAAAAGTGATTGGTGTTCAACTTATTTCAATATACCCCTAGACAACTGGAGATACGAGCGAGCAAAGGGTTGTACTGTCAGAGTAGTAAATTATATCTTCAAACTCAGCCGGTCCTACGGGGGTAAGCGCTACACAAATGTTAGTGCTTAGTCATGTGAAATGTGCATAACTCTTTGTCTCCTGCTCTGTCTGTCAACCACTTGTTGTCACGTTCCTGATCCGAAGCCAGGTGCAGAGAGAGGCTCCCCTTGTGGTTAAGTGTGCTATACCCCTGAGAGTGTAGCAGGAAATACAAAGCCCTAAGAAGCACGGGTCACCAACAGGATCCAGATGGTTAAGCAGAGATTCAGTAGCACTGGCTGGGATGAACGTGGCCAGATGTGGACTGACAGGAACAACGGCTGAGCTGTGCAGGTGTTGGTGCTAGGATAAAGCAGTGAAGGCCAGGCTGAGGTTCAAACACTGTGGCAAGCCCAGAGTCAGTAGGGCAACCTGTATCAGGTGCAGGAGATAGGCAGAATATAATAGCAAAGTCCTTAGTGAAGGCAGGGGGTCAAACACAGGTGATCAGGCCAAAGTCCCTGCAGCAAGACAGATTCATACACAGGGAATCAGGCAGAGGAAGAGTCCATGCAGCAAGCCGGGGTCATACACAGGGTATCAGGCAGAGGAAGAGTCCATGCAGCAAGCCGGGATCAAACACAGGGAATCAGGCGGAGGAAGAGTCCATGTAGCAAGCCGAGAGTCAAACACAGGAGATCAGGTAGATGGGTGGTCAGAGAGACAAGCCAGGGATCAGCCAGGAGAGAAGGTAGCAGGTCTGGAACAAGCCAGGTCACAATGGGGAATCAAACACGCATACAAGGTTCAAGAGTACAGGGAAGCTGCCGACAATCCAGGAACTTGGGTCAGGCAGCCATAGTTCTTTATAGGCCAGATAGAGTTAAATTCGGTCACGCTATGCGTGCACACGTTCCGGTTTGTGCATCCTTGTGCGCCGGTTCCCATGATTGTGCATGTGCACAGGTATGCGCCTATGGCACCCATTTCTACTACTGACAGGATTGCCATTCCTATGGCCATTTCCCTGACACTTGTCATATTAAACTTCAATAAAAGGATTTTTGGAAGTGCAGCCATCCAGAATCATTTCCTTATGTTACACAGCATACGAGCTGGGCTAGCACCTGACTAGTGTGTGTTGGGATTAACCAGAGACTCACTCATCTGGAGCTGCTTTTTTTGTTTCATTAAGGAAATGTCTGTCTGATGCTGGAGGCATCCAAGAACCTGAGATCTTGGGAGTACAGACTTGAGAGCATGACAATGAACCCCTGGTGCACTAATACTAAGGCTTGCCTGGCCTGGACCATTGCTTATGGTGTCCCAGTGCTGTGCATTCCCTGAGCTTCTGTTGAAGGGACTGTTCCAAGAAGTATCTGCAGACTGAAGAGGGACCTCCTAATACTGGTTAGCATTATGGGGTATCACTTGGCTCCCAGTACCCTATCCACATTGTTTCATCAATAAATACAGAAATATAGAGGAATGTGTAATCGGCAAGAATGCTGGTTGATTTCTGAGGACATACAACAGATGGAGATACCAGGTTCCATCATCCCTCCACCCTCAGTCCCCGGTCCATGACAGATAGACATGCAGTTTGCTGGTTAAAGAGCTCTGCAGATCTTTTTTTTAAAATAGCGCCCTTAGAGTGAGACTTGTTCATTATTCAGAATGAGGAATGCGCCATGTTGTGTTAGAGATGAATGATGTCTAAACAGGTTTTACAGGTGGAGGTGTGTTATGTTTCTAGGAATCCCCCCTCCTGCTCCTCCCCCTCCTGGAATCTGGAAGGAAATCATACGAGACGAGACAGAATAACCTCTTCTGCTCACTTCTGGTCTTCATAGGATAGGAAGAAGTTGGACGCTGCCAGTGCCGTGTTTCCACGTTTTCTCTTCCAGGCTCCTCTGTGATTGGACTCTTGACGTGTGTAGAAATCTTTTCAGGTCTCTTCATTGTCGGGAAGTACAAACTATCAGATCTAACAAGGTGAGACCCCACCAATCATTCTTCTGACTGCTCTAAGCAAAGTCGAGTTCCAGATTCTGAGAGCCGGCAGGAAATGGGAACTCCGCTCACTGCTCACAGCACTCTATTTCCAAATACACCAGGCGTCTGTATATTGTATAGTCTCTATATATATATATATATAGTGTATACATAGATAGTGTATAAATGGATGATGGTTATTGTACAGGGCAGCCTTTTTCAACCAGAGTGCCCAGGAACCTTGGGGTGCCTTGAGGTTTCTTCAGGGTTGCTTTGTCAAAATGCCTAAAAACTGCCCAAAAATTGAATACAAGCCGGCGTGTGGATGAAGTCTTCCTTTTTAGTTACACTAAGTCAGAGGTTTTCATGGTGCACCATTACAACCTTCTAGCTGCTGGTGTCCTAATGACCAATGGAGTCATCAGTTGATAAGAAGGATGTCAGTCGCCTGTATAGTATCTTTGTTTGACCCTTCCCTGCCCCTCTCCATCAGCATTGGTGGTCACATTAGCTGAGTGATGGCGAAAAACTGAGAGAAACACGGGAATACTAGTCAGTACCAGTTTGTAAAAGTGTATTTGCTTTGGAAGAATAAATCACCTCTAATGTTGGGTGTCCTTCTTGGGCATGTGGATGTTGCATTACGTAAAACTATTAGAATAGCTTTTACGTTTTGGAATGGAGTGTCTCAAGACTGTCCTTGATTTTGAAGGGTGCCTCAAGACTGTCCATGATTTTTAAGGGTGCCTCAAGACTGTCCATAATTTTTAAGGGTGCCTCAAGACTGTCCATAATTTTAAAGGGTGCCTCAAGACTGTCCATAATTTTAAAGGGTGCCTCAAGACTGTCCATAATTTTTAAAGGGTGCCTCAAGACTGTCCATAATTTTTAAAGGGTGCCTCAAGACTGTTCATAATTTTTAAGGGTGCCTCAAGACTGTCCATAAGTTTTAAGGGTGACTCAAGACTGTCCATAATTTTTAAAGGGTGCCTCAAGACTGTCCATAAGTTTGAAGGGTGTCTTGACTGAAAATAGGTTGAGAAACACTGGTATAAAGAGGAGGAGTCTCTGTATATTGTACCCCATATAGATATCACACTAACAAGAAAAAATAGATAAGGGCTCTACCTTCCCCCAAGCCTACAATATGGAGCAGTTTCAAAAATATTGGGAACACCAGAATCATACAAGGTGACAGCACTCAATGGAATAAAACCACATATAATTCCTTTATTAAACTATTACATTTTGGAATGGAGTCCATAATTTTTAAAGGATGCCTCAAGACTGTCCATAATTTTTAAGGGTGCCTCAAGGCTGTCCATAATTTTTAAAGGGTGCCTCAAGACTGTCCATCATTTTTAAAGGGTGACTCAAGACTGTCCATCATTTTTAAGGGTGCCCCAAGACTGTCCATCATTTTTAAGGGTGCCTCAAGACTGTCCAAAATTTTTAATGGTGCCTCAAGACTGTCCATAATTTTTAAAGGGTGCCTCAAGACTGTCCATTTTTAAAGGGTGCCTCAAGACTGTTCATAATTTTTTTTTTTCGATAAGATTATCAAAATGCATTACGTTGTAGGTGTTCGGGTTCTTCCTGTGGGTTGTAATCTTTTTTTTTTAATACTTGTCAGAACTCCGTGGGAAATTTTTACCTGTCAGAACTCCGTGGGAAATT
>BLSH010411648.1:228773-242797 GCA_018402905.1 Glandirana rugosa | reverse complement strand
ACTAACAAACACTGTGTTGGGGTGTAGTCATAGGGAAGGTAAGACTGACTCTAATCTTCTAAGCCGGTTAAGTCATTAATATTTGACTTGTAAGGGTTTTACCTCCGTGATTTGGAGAGGGAGTGTGTTTTGTGTGAGTGAAATGAATTTCGGTTGAAAGTTAAAGTCACCGTGAGGTTTATTTACTGTATGAACCCATGACGATAGGGACGTGTGTATGGACTATAAATCTCAACTCGCTTGGGCCTGACATTTCAAGCCCGGGCATGGCTTGAAACCCCACAGGCCCTGGGCCTGGGCCTGAAAAGTTAGAACACCGGACCCGAACCCGGACTTTTTTTGAAAAGTCCGGGTCCGGGTCCCGGACACCCCAAAGTTCGGTACGGGCCCGAACTTTACAGTCCGGGTTCGCTCAACTCTAAATATCAGGTATGTGTGCAGGGATAGCAGTACCCAAGTATGTCATTTATTTGGAGTGCCACTGAAATTGAAAGTTGGCTTTAAGTAAAGTGAGTGTGTTTTGTGTGAGGGAGAGGTTTAGTGCCTCCATTTTGGGAATGTTCAGTTTATAATTACTGAATTGGCCGAATCTTCTAATCTCAGTCAGAATGGAAGGGATACTGATGTGGGGTTGTGTCACAAACAATCATTGGCATAAAGGGAGAGTTTACATTGTGCTGAGGTGGGTTGGTATACCGTGTATAGATGGGTTGTTTCTAAGCGCTTGGGCTTAATGTTCGATGGTTAGGGCAAACAAAAGGGGTGAAAGGGGACATCCCTGTCTGGTGCCATTTGCTATGTTCAGCGTCCCTGAGTGGGTGCCGTTTGCCAACACTGTAGCTGAGGAGAAGGTGTAGAGGGCCATAATGCGGGTTAGCATTTTGGGGCGAAGCCCTATCTGGCTGAGCGTTTTTTTGTATAAAGGACCAACTAACCCTGTCAAATGCCTTCTCCGCATCACATGAGAGAAGGCATGCAGGGGTGCGTTGGTGTTGAGCATAGGAAATAAGGTGCAAGGTTTTGGTGGTGTCCCTGGCTTTGCGTTCAGAGACAAAACATCAATGGTCTCTATGGATAATGGAGAGCAAGATAGGGGATAGACGATTTGAAAGGATTTTAGCATAAAGTTTTAGATCCACATTCAATAGGGAGATCGGTCTAAAGTTGCTGCACAATGAGGGATCCTTACCGGGTTTAGGGAGGACTACTATTTGGGCTAGTGATAGAGAAGGTGGGGGTAGGTGTGTCTCATCTATAGAATTAAAGGATTCTGCCATTATGGGTGTCAAGAGTGGTGCAAAAGTTTTGTAAAAGTGTGGGGAGAAGCTTTTACCATTTTTGAGGCTTTTAATTGTAAAAACTCAGTGTCTGATAAATGTGATTCTAGGTCTTCAGACTCTTGGGCGGGTATGGTTGGAAGAGATGTTTCCTGTATGTACGTGTGAATGTCAGGGGTGTCTGTGTCGACTGTTATGGGTGTCGGAATTGTCTGTGGAGCAGGTAAATTTTATGGTAGTACTGATGTAATTCCTCAACTATTTCAGAGTTGGTGTGAATTTTCCCTTTGGTGGGCAATTGGATAAAAGGAATGGATGAGCGATTTCTGTCTGGGATGTAACCCGCTTGCCAAATGTTTGCCACACTTGTTAGATTGTGAGTTATGTCGGCATCTCCCTTTATCCCTGGCTACCAGGGAGCGGTCCGCGAAGAGCCTGAGCAGGTCCGTACGGGTATTAGATAGTTCCACCAGGGTAGGGGAATCCAACGTTTGTTTGTGAGTAGCTTCAAGTGTGGCAATTTTGGATAAGAGAGCAGAAATCTCTGACATGTGTGCGTGTTTAAGAGGGGACACATGCTGTATAAATATGCCCCTGAGTACACATTTCAGTGCTTCCCACTTCAGCAAGGGGGATGTGTCATCTTGAGCATGGGTAATCCTAAACTCCCTGATCGCTTGGGAAATTGCTTGTGAGCAAACTGTGTCAGTCAGTAGGCTGCCATTTAACCTCCACGTGTAGCTTTGTTTACGGATGGGCACTCTGCCAAAGGAGAGATGCACTGGGGCATGGTCTGACCATAGGGTAAAGCCTATTGGTTCTGGAGTGTAGCCCGAATGTGTCTGTGATATCAGAATGTAGTCTATTCTACTATATGAAGAGTGGGCAGGTGAGAAATACGTATAGTCTCTTCGTGAGGGGTTCAGGATTTATCACACATCAACTAGTGAGAGTTCTGCAAAAAGTGTGCGGATTTTGGTCAAGGAGGCTGGAGATACCGAAGACTCACCAGAGGAGGCATTAAGGCATAGGATCAGTGCTGTGTTGAGGTCACCACCCAAGATTATGTTGATTGCTCTGAACTGCTGGAGTCGGGATCAGTTGCTGCCCACCCATAGGGGCACCCGGGCGCCGCCCTGCCCTCCAAAAAAAAAGGTCCCCTTTAAAAAAAAAGTTTGTTTAAATTAACATAGCGCACTGTGTTCAGGCACCGGACACAGTGCACTATGGGAAGTGTGATGTTGCTGCAATCACATGATTGCAGGCATCACGCTTCAATGGCAGGGTTTAATCCTGCCTTGAGGCACTTTGCTCTGCGCCTCAAGATGCCTATTGGCTCCTGGCACTGTCAATCAATCACTGCCGTCCAATAGACGGCGATGATTGATCTCGGAGGAGCCTTGTTGTTCCTTCCGGCCACGGAGAGAGAAGCCAGACCTCCAGGCTCCATTACGCTCAGCGCAAGCGCTGCCTCTGCATACAAATAGCCCACTGTCCGTGGGCCGATCTCTGCACACTCCTGCCTGCCTATTAGATGGGGCAAGTGCGGGACTTGTGCCGACTTTGGAGTGGGGGGGTATCTGCAAAGTACCCCATCTGTGATACTGGCGGCTGCAAAGTACCCCCACCTGTGTTATTGGCTGCATTTTATCCCACCTGTGATACTGGCTGCAATTTACCCCCACCTGTGATGCTGGGGCTCTATACTGTGTCCTGTGATACTGGCTGCAATTTACCCAACGTGTGATTGGCTGCAATTTACCCCACCAGTGATACTGGCTGCAATTTGCCCCACCAGTGATACTGGCTGAAATTTACCCCAACCCATGATACTGGCTGCTATATACCCCGACCTGGGATGCAGGGGCTCTCTACTGTGTCCTGTGATGCTGAGCTGTATACTGTGTCCTGTGATGCTGAGCTGTATACTGTGTCCTGTGGTGCTGAGCTGTATACTGTGTCCTGTGGTGCTGAGCTGTGTACTGTGTCCTGTGATGCTGAGCTGTATACTGTGTCCTGTGATGCTGAGCTGTGTACTGTGTCCTGTGATGCTGAGCTGTATACTGTGTCCTGTGATGCTGAGCTGTGTACTCCTGACACAATATGGGGAATACAGGGGACGGAGTGGGTGGATTCTATAAGGGGTTGGGCTTATTAGAAGTAGGAGGGGTCAACAATGAAGGGCGGGGCCTGACGCCCCCATCCTAAAACTTCACCAGCCGCCACTGGGTGGGATGTCACTGAAGAGAGGAAGCTGTATTAATCCTGATTGGTAGAGTAAAGATTGACAATGGTATAAATCGTTTGCTTATAGGAAATTTTCAAGAAAACATATTTACATTGTGGGTCAATCAGGGAATCGAACACTTCTGGAGAAAAAGAGATATGGAAAGCAATCGATATTCCCTTAGATCTGGCTACGGGATTAGGAATGTGCAATCATGTGGGGTATTGTTTATAGGGGAGTTGTGGGATTGTATCTGACCGAAAATGAGTCTCTTGTAATAAAAGTATTTGCGTTTTATGGAAATGGTAGAGAATTTGTCTACGCTTCTCTGGGGTGTTAAAGCCTCTGCTGTACTCCTCTCCTGTACATACTGCCCCATCATACCCTCCACACTCCTCTCCTGTACATACTGCCCCATCATACCCTCCGCATTCCTCTCCTGTACATGCTGCACCCATCATACCCTCCGCACTCCTCTCCTGTACATACTGTCCCATCATACCCTCCACACTCCTCTCCTGTACATACTGCCCCATCATACCCATCATACCCTCGGCACTCCTCTCCTGTACATAACCGCCCCATCATACCCTCCGCACTCCTCTCCTGTACATACTGCCCCATCATACTCTCCGCGTTCCTCTCCTGTACATACTGCCCCCATCATACCCTCCACACTCCTCTCCTGTACATACTGCCCCTATCATACCCTCCACACCCCTCTCCTGCACATACTGCACCCATCATACCCTCCGCACTCCTCTCCTGTACATACTGCCCCCATTATACCCTCCGCACTCCTCTCCTGTACATACTGCACCATCATACCCTCCGCACTACTCTCCTGTACATACTGCACCTATCATACCCTCCACACTCCTCTCCTGTACATACTACCCAGTGTCAGTCATACCCTCCACATGCCTCCTCCACACTCCTCTCCTACAGAATCAGATGTAAAGAGGAACGAACCCTGTGGATTCAGATGTAAATGGAAACTATCTGATTTAGATTTTAATGGGAACTCTATTGACTCTGATATAAAGGGGTACTCTTGTTATTAACTCCATATGATCAGAAATGTTATGTAATCACAAAACAATATAGTATATACTACATAAAAAAATTGCCATGTGTTGCATTGTACAGAGGTAATGGATTTAATGTATGACAAAAAAAAAAAATTGCCGTGCTCTGCTAAAGTGTTCAGGTTTGGCTTGAAGAAAAAGTGGCAACCCTAAGCCCACCATCCTAAAGAGTTGGGTAGGATAATAGAGGGGGTGAGAAAGAGGAAGTTGTAAAGGAAAGAACAAAAAGGTAGAAACGTAGGACAGAATTGTAACATTGTCTCTACTCTCAGAGAGATACTCCATAGACTTAAATGATTCAATTGAAGATTGGGCAACGCCACCTGTATCCACTGGGTGGCACTGCAGTGCAGGATGAACATCAGTATCAAAAAGTCTGAATATACAGTAAGAGAGAGACCTCTAGTGGTGAGAAGTAGAGAGAAAAAGCAAAAAAAAAAAAAAATATATGAAAAACCAAGGCCAAATTGGCCAATACATATGATCTACTAGAGTTCTTTCCACCTTGGGTGCCTAACACGGGGTACATAGTCAGTACAAAGTCAGCGTGTAAAATGGTTCTGCACGGACCTGCATTGTAGAAAAATAAATTGTTATGTGTAATTTAGCTCAGAGCCCTGAGGTATACAGAAACAAATTTGATAATTTGTAAAACCAAATCATGAAAAATGTCCAGGGCCAGTTACCAACCCCTCCAAAAAATGAAGGATAGGGTGCGCGAGAGGAACAAGGTTAAGAATTAGGCTGGTAAAAGAAACCTGCATGAAAGCAAACATAATAAGTCAGCATAACAAGTCAGCCCTTATCACCAGCATTGATCAGCTGGGTAAAAGTGACCAGGCACAGGACCTGGGATTAAAGAAGATGATTTAAAGGGGGGGGGGGGCTGTTCACAGCCATCAGGGGGGGTTTGACACATTGGATCTGGATCTTCTTTTTTTTTTGGAATGGGGTTGCTATCCGGAGGCAGGTGGTAGACCAGGGGTAGCAGAATGTACCGGCCAGTCTGAGATGGAAATCTGTGGTAATTCAAAGGTCCACAAAACATTTGGGAGGTCTACCAAAGTGCAGAGTGTCGCAAACTTGCCATCATGAGTTGCAGTCAGTTGGAACGGAACTCCCCATCTCTACTTAATGTGTTCTTCTATCAGGGCTCCTATAAGTGGTTTCAGTTCCCTTCGCATGCCTAGGGTCAGTTTAGATAGATCAGGGAGCAATGTAATCCGAGTGTCATTAAAGTAAATGGCAACCTGAGTGCGGTCTGCTTGCATAATTTCTGCTTTAATATCGCAAAAGTGCACTTTGCAGATGACGTCCCTGGGGAATGCAGGGTTAGGATTTTGAGGGCCCTGAGCTCTGTATATGTGGTTGAGCTTGATGGGTGTCTCTGTAGGTTTTATCAGCAACTCATTGAACACTCTGCATGCAACAGAGGCCAAATCTTTAGCTTCCACTGACCCTGGTAAGCCCCTTATACGGATGTTGTTCCTTCTGGCCCTGTTTTCTTGGTCATCTTGATGAAGGATAATTTGCTGCATTTGGGATGTATGTTCCAGGAGAATGGCTTCATGAGAGTTGGGACAGTGGCATCTACAGTCTGTTCAACATCCCCCATCCTGCATGTGATGTCCCTACGGAGCTCAGATATTTCCTGTTTATATGAGTGTTCCAACCTTTTCACATAGGCTTCAAAATCATGCCTTGTGGGTAAGGCCTTGATGTAGGCCTCCATGTTCCAGCCCATGCCTGATCGCTGTGAGTCAGGGGAAGGGCAGCCTGAGTGAATGAATCCACAGTCTGACTCTGGGGGGAACTCGTGCGCTGCCTGGTTCTCGTGTAGGAAATAGAGAGCGGCGTCCCCATGTGTTGAGAGGATGAGTGGTGTGCTGCTGAATGAGCCGGAGCCATCTTGGCTGATGATGGCCTGCTCTGTGTCTGCCCCGATCGGGTGAAGAACCAGCCAATCTCTCCCTCCTTTTGCTGCCCGGGGGTTTTGTGACCCTTTCCACCTCCCTTTCTCCCCATTACCGGTCGTTTGGACAAGATCTGCGGTGATGGGAGCCGTCTTATGGCTGATCCGTGCAGGGGCTGCTGGAAGGAGCTTCTTACCGCTCCATGCACCAAGCCACACCCCCCCAAAATAGTGGGTTTAGAGGGAATAGAGGAAGAAGTAGGATCTGTAAACACTTACAATACCACCATGGAAATAATTAACCTCTCGAGGTTCCATCTACAGGAGAGGCATATGAAACGTCTACGCCGTGGCCTTTCCTTCTCTCCCACTAGCCGCATGTGTCATTTTGACATTTACAAGGATGTATCCTTGTTTCTCAGGAAGGTATTCCTGGGGCTACTTCACTCTGACCCAGTGAGAACCTCTATCGGCAAATATTAAATCATTCCTGCGCTCAAGGAGAGGAGGCTTCTCCACAATGGTGAACAGGGGGTATCTACTTGTGATATCACTAGGTAATGAGCCGCCGTGCTGCCTCTTGATGGACTGGGGGAGTCCCAACACACTGGAAGAACAAAAAAGCACACATGAGGCTCTGAGGAAGAGGCTGTGGCCTCGAAATGCGTTAGCCAGCCTGCTTAGGACACCATAAGTGAATGGTGGATTGGATGCAAAGCCGTTAACTGCTTTAAATGCCTGTTATCTGATCTTGTTTGTGAGTATGGTTTTATGATTTTACAATAAATTCTTTTTTACTGAGGATAATGCGTTAGGCCATTGCGCCCTTGTGTGCTTTTATGTTCTTGCAGAACCTCTATCGCGCCTGAGTCCCCTTTTAGTGCCCGGGAACTACAGGCCATGGAAGAGTAGGCCTCCCGGTATGAGAACCCTTTAGGTGATAACAAGGAAATATCCCCTGAGGAACCATGGAAGAGACGGGCCGAATTGAATATTAAATCCACCAAAATGCTTCCTTTCAAAAGCAATAGATGGATTGAAATGTTTCTCAATCTAGTGGAAGAAGACCTGAACAAAATCAAGTGGGACCGAATTCCCCATGATAACTTACAATCAGATGAACTTCAGGCACTCAAGGAACTATGCGAGGACCACTAATTTGGTTATTAATCACTTCCTTACTGGACCATTGTAAAACGAAGCTGGCAAGGTGCACTCTTCATCCTAGGTGGATGTCCTATGACGTCCGCCGATTTTCACCACACCTGCGGGCCCCTGGGGGCCCACATCACAGCGATCGGGGATGAGGCGTGTCCCTTGGGCACAGCCCATCTCTGATCAGGGTAAAGAGCCAATAAAAAAATATTCTTTACCAGGTGACCGGTTGTGTCCAAGCACAGCCAGTCACATACATTGAATTAGTGCACCCTGACACAGCCCATCCAAAATCGCGGTAAAGAGCCAATGAAACTGGCTCTTTACTACGTGACTGGCTGTGTCCAATCACAGATGTTCACAGAATGTCAACAAACTGCAGTAACAAGCTGTTACTGGGTTCTCCTCCTCACACACCGATCATGTACCTGTCACCAGCCCATCAGAGTATCCGAGCACCTGTCACCAACCTATCTGAGTACCCGAGTATCTGTCACAGTCCTTCTGAGTACCAGTCACCCAGGAACCCTTTTCTAAGTCGGAGCGACTTGAGTCACTTCTATAGAACAAAGACAAAATCCGGGCCGACTGCCAAGTCTGAGAACATCAAAGAACCAAAAAGTTACAATGTTTCTACTTATCAAAGGCATGAACTCTGGTGTGCAGAAGGGCCCAGTTTAACCATTTAAAGACTGTAAAGCGCCCCAGTGTGAAAGGAGCTTTAGACGCTATTTAGCTAAAAATAGCATCTATAAAGCGCCTCAAAAATCCCCCCCCAATCCACCTCAATGTGAAAGCCTTATTGCCTTCACACTGGGGCGGTATGCTTGCAGGACGTTACAAAAAGTCCTGCAAGCAGCGTCTTTGGGGCGGTGAGGGGAGTGGTGTATATACCGCTCCTCTACCGCGCCTGCCATTGAAATTAATGGGAAGCGCTTCTGAATTGGCTGCACACCGCGTTGGTTGCTTGGAGCGCCGGCACTTTTAACCCTGTTTACCCCTTGTGGGGGGTTAAAAGTGCAGCGCTACCGACTGAATAGCAGAGCCATATCGCTGGTAAAACTCCGCTAAAACTAGCTTTTACTGCGACCGCGGCTAAGCTGCAGTGTGAAAGTACTGGAAAATCACTTAAAACCCCAATGAATTATATATTCTCTCTCTCTCGCTCTCTCTCTCTCTCTCTCTCTCTCTCTCTCTCTCTCTCTCCCCTCACATTTTTGTAAATATTTTATTCTATCTTTTCATGTGACAACACTGAAGAAATGACACGTTGCTACAATGTAAAGTAGTGAGTGTACAGCTTGTATAACAGTGTAAATTTGCTGTCCCCTCAAAATAACTCAACACACAGCCATTAATGTCTAAACCGCTGGCAACAAAAGTGAGTACACCCCTAAGTGAAGTTGTCCAAATTGGGTCCAATTAGCCATTTTCCCTCCCTGATGTCACGTGACTTGTTAGTGTTACAAGGTCTCAGGCGTGAATGGGGAGCAGGTGTGTTAAATTTGGTGTTATCACTCTCACTCTCTCATAATGGTCATTGGAAGTTTAAAATGGCACCTCATGTCAAAGAACTCTCTGAGGATCTAAAAAAAAAAATGTTGCTCTACATAAAGATGGCCTAGGCTTTAAGAAGATTGCCAAGACCCTGAAACTGAGCTGCAGCACGATGGCGATGATCATACAGTGGTTTAACAGGACAGATTCCACTCAGAACAGCGCCTCTCCATGGTCGACCAAAGAAGTTGAGTGCCATGCTCAGCATCATATCCAGAGGTTGTCTTGGGAAATAGACGTATGAGTGCTGCCAGCATTACTGCAGAGTTTGAAGGGGTGGGGGGTCAGTCTGTCAGTGCTCAGACCATACGCCACACACTGCATCAAATTGGTCTGCATGGCTGTCGTCCCAGAAGGAAGCCTCTTCTAAAGATGATGCACAAGAAAGCCCACAAACTGTTTGCTGAATACAAGCAGAGTAAGGACATGGATTACTGGAACCATGTCATGTGGTCTGATGAGACCAAGATAAACTTATTTGGTTCAGATGGTGTCAAGCGTGTGTGGCGGCAACCAGGTGAGGAGTACAAAGACAAGTGTGTCTTGTCTACAGTCAAGCATGGTGGTGGGAGTGTCATGGTCTGGGGCTGCATGAGTGCTGCTGGAACTGGGGAGCTACAGTTCATTGAGGGAACCATGAATGCCAACATGTACTGTGACATACTGAAGCAGATCATGATCCCCTCCCTTCAGAGACTGGGCCGCAGGGCAGTATTCCAGCATGATAATGACCCCAAACACACCTCCAAGAAAGTGATGGATTAGCCAAGCATGTCTCGAACCTAAACCCTATTGAACATCTGTGGGCTCCTCAAATGGAGGGTGGAGGAGCGCAAGGTCTCTAACATCCACCAGCTCTGTGATGTCATCATGGAGGAGGGGAAGAGGACTCCAGGGGCAACCTGTGAAGCTCCGGTGACCTCCATGCCCAAGAGAGTTAAGGCAGTGCAAGGTATAATTTCTTTATCGTACATCACGGGACACAGAGTGTTAATTCATTATTGCTGGGTTATACGCTACCTTCAGGTGAATGGACACTGGCAACCAATAGACAGGAAGTTCCCCTTATATAACCCCTCCCACTCCAAGATCACCTCAGTTTTTTCGCCAGTGTCTGAAGGTGATGGTCGTAGCTGTGAGAGCTCTTCTAAAACTCTTAACATTCCAGAAAGTGGATGTTTTCTCGGATTCATTCAAATGGCAGAAAGCTAAACGGATGGTACCCGAGCCTCGGTCAGACGAGGTTTTGCCTGTAATGTGTTAAGTCACTGGACCCTTAGCTTTTGGAACATCCTGGTCTATCTGCTCAAAGAAGATTCCATAAGGGTGCTATACAGGTCCAAGGGAGTGGCCCGCAGTTTAAAAGGAACCCGGTCCTTGAAGGTCCTGAGTGACAAGGCCCGCCGTGATGGGTGAAGGCTGACTCCTAAGATTAGGAAGCCTGTGGCGGGGGATGGTAAGTACTTTCCCCTCTCTTTTTAAAAAAAGATATTCCTGGCTTTTGCTTGCAGTACCAGTGCTACAGACACCAGAGGGCTCTGTTCTGCAGGACTCCGCTTACTGCTTTGAAAAAAAAGTGTCTCTTTTGAAAGCAGGAAGTGGAAGCCAGCATCTTTAAAAGGGCTGGCGGGTGTCGCCAGCACTTCTGGGCTGCAAGGGAACACAGAGCTGGAGTCCTGAGGGCACGTGAGTCTGAAGGGGTCTGGGCATGGTGACAGCAGGTAAGGTAAGCCAGGGGGAGACTGTGTTAAACAGCTGGTCTGTTCACAGAGATCTTAAGGGGAAAGTGTCCTTTTTTCTGGGTTTTGCAAATGTCTTTCAGACAGAAGGAGAGGGGGGTGGCATCTAAGGGATCCAGTGCACAACCACCTGTGGTAGAGGATCCTGGGTTTACTGCCTATATTGCCTCCCCTGAAAGACCTGGAGCAACAGGCCTATCTGAGCCTCTTCGCTGTTCAAGCATTGTGGCTACCTTGAATGCATCTGATCCAGCCTGTCACTAAGCAGGATTTGGCTGCAGCTTTAGGGGGTCTAGAGAGCAAAATAGCCAGTATGATTGTGGCTATGCCTCAAGGTAAGAAGAGGGAAAGGTCCTCTTCTTCAGGCTCTGGTCCTAGGGGGAACCTAGCCAAGCATGGGACACCCATCCCCATGGAGGTACCTCTGACATGGGTTCCAATTGGGTTGAGGATGTGGATGAGGTACCAAGGGGTGACCCGGATGAAGGTCAGACTGATGATTCTTCTTCTGAGGAGTCAGATTTAGAGGAACCATTTTCAGCCTCTAAACCAGAGAAGCTGTTGGTGCAGGCCTTGATTGAGCTTGTAAGGTTTGGCTTTAAGTTACCCCCTGTTGAGGTGTCTGAATCCTCATGCTCTGCTCTGGCATCATTGTGGCCTAAGGAAACTTCCCAGGCGTTTCCAGTCCACCCTCTGCTAGAGCAAGAGATGTATGCAGACTGGGATCACCCGGATCGGGGATTGGGTGTTCATGCCTCCTAAAAGGTTCTCTCAATTGTACCCTATGGAGCAAAAGTTCAAAAAGAAATGGAGCATACCTTTGGTAGATGCAGCAATTTCTTCAGTCACTAAAAGTTTGACTTGCCCAGTTGACAATGCGCAGAGCTTTAAAGATCCTGCTGATAAAAAACTGGAGTCTCTACTTTTGCGATGGCTGAGTCAGCGGTTCATCCTGCTGTAGCAGCTATTGGCATTTGTCAGTCTGTCAAGGATCGTGTCAAACGATTGGTTAAAAACCTGCCTTCCCAAGGGAAATCTTCTGAGGAGTTATCAGAGATCCCTGCAGCTTTATGTTTTGTGATAGACGCATTAAAAGACTCAATTCACTAGATGTCCCAGTGTGCGCTGTTGTCATTACACACGCACAGGGTGTTATGGTTGAAGACAGGGCTGGTGGAAAGATTTTTGACACCCTAGGTGAAACCTCATTTTGCAGCCCCATTTGCTCCACCCCCTTTGCCCTGCCCATGTGACAGGAGGCAGCACTATACAGGAAGCATCGGCTCTGCTCCCATTAGCCTAGTTATAGCACTGACCCTGGTTGAAGAATTGGTCTGCAGAAATGCCATGCAAAAAATTCTTGCTGCCTTTACCTTTCAAGGAATTGGATAAATATATCCAAAAAATTCTGGAGGTAAAAGTGCACTGCTCCCAGTTAAAAAGGTGAGTAAGCGCCCTTCCTTCAAAATTCCTAGTGCTCCTGGACCGAGCTCCACATCTTTCAGGCAGTTCCGATGGCCTCAGCAGTCGGGATTTAGACGGCCGCAGGGTCAGGGTCAGAAAAAACCCTGGACCCAGAAGTCAGCCAAGGCTAATTCCAAGTCAGCCTTGTGAAGGGGCGCCCCCACTCACAAGGGCGGGGGGAAGGTTACTGCGGTTTGCAGGAACTTGGTCAAGGTTGGTGCAGGACAAATGGGTAATTTCCACAGTAGCAGGAAGCTACCAATTGGGATTCGGGGAGTTTCCTCCCTGCTGCTTTCTGGAATCCAATATATATAATATCTCCCACAATTCTTGGGAAAATAAAGGAAAAGCTGAACAATGGTATATATACATGTAGAAATAAGCCAATGGATATATCATGGTGTGTTACGTGGTTCAATCCACATGTAATCATACATGACAACCAGCCTGAGGGTCAAATGGGTGAATACGCTATAAGACTGCATTAGTCTGTTATACATTTGTTTATATTTGTTTCATTGGTACCCGTTGTTTAACAATAGATCTATAGCTGTACCCATGACTTTATGAGGGCTCAGTATAATCTAATAAAGTGGGTATACCATTCTGTTCGGGGAACCATACCAAGTTGAGCTGTAAGAAATGCGTGTAGGTGGAGGTATGGGAAAAATTGAGAGCGAATGAGAAGTGACAAGAGAAGAGAGAGAGGGAGAAAAAAAAGGAAAAGGGGGGGAGTTTTACTGTGGACGGGGGGGTCAACTCAGAGATGGGCAGGGGGTGGGATCTCCACCAACAACCCTCCCCATCCCATCCTCCCATGTTTGTAATTTTGTTTTCCTGTTTCAGGTTGTTTATTGCACTAGGGCCTGGCACTCACTGGTATCACGGTATGTGATCCAAGGTTCCCATGTATTAGCAAAGTGGTCAATTTTATCTTGCTCTCTATGGAGCCGTTTCTCCGTCGTTTCTATATGATTCAGCTGACGGATCCATTCCTTTAGAGAAGGTGGAGATGTGGATCTCCAGTGTTTGGGTACGCAGAGTCTCGGGGCATTAATCATATGCATGGACAGTGATTTAAAATATGTTTTTTGTGGGATGGTGGATAGGTGAAGGAGGAATTGTGCTGGTGTGAATTCTATTGGGAGTTTCGTGATATTCGAAATCATGTCATGAATAGTGTTGAGCGAACCCGGACTGTAACGTTCGGGTCCGTACCGAACTTTAGGGTGTCCGTGGCACGGACCCGGACCCGGACATTTCAAAAATCGTTCGGGTTACAGGCCCAGGCCCAGGCACGGTGCCTGTGGGATTTCAAGCCATGCCTGGGCTTGCAATGTCAGGCCCAAGCGAGTTGTGATAAGTACTGTACTAAAGCTTATAGTGCTTTGAGGGTTATCTTAAGTGTGGTCGTGTTAAGGAGGAAGTGGATAGGTGGTAGGGTGTTTTTTGTATAAAATTTAGTGACAGGTACGTATACTAATTACGGGGCTCTGAGACGCATGGGTTTGTGACCTCTAGGTGTAGAGGTGGAAGAGATTTCCTTACCTAGGCAGTCGACTTAGTATATCTTTGCTGCCTCTTTGCCGAGGTATCTCTCGTTCT
>BLSH010411648.1:149451-168446 GCA_018402905.1 Glandirana rugosa | reverse complement strand
ACCCCCCCATCGGGGTAAACATACACTATGACACCAATGCGTTTCGAAAACACTACCCGTGTTCACGAAAAGAAAAAACGTAACAGTTAACCCTTTCTAGACGAATTTCAACTTCCTGACTCATAAAAAGTCAACCCGTCCCACGGAACGCCTTTCGGTGGTACTTAGAGAGAAAGTGTACCATTTTCACTTGGGAGTAATCATGTAGCGCTCCCTACAACAGACCGTCCACTCTCCCAAACCCTGAGAGCAAAAATTGCTGACCTGGAGGACAGATCTCGCAGGAACAATGTTAAAATCAGAGGCCTCCCAGAATCTGTCCAATCAGGCCAGCTCCTACAATATGCCACTGACTTAATGCAGGAGTACTTACCGAAATTGCCTCGTTCTGACCTGGTCATCGACAGAAACCACCGCCTTCCCAAACCCTCTCACCTGCCAGACAACATCCCTCGCGATGTACTAATGAGGGTTCACTTTTACCATGTGAAAGAGAGATTCATGGTGGCTTTCCGCAAGGCACCCTGCCCAACTGAAAAATACTCAGTCCTTCAACTTTAAGCAGATCTTTCCCAATTGACAATGCAAAAAAGAAAAGCACTTGTGCCCATCACAAAAGCTTTGCGTAACCACAGTATCACATACAAATGGGGCTACCCCCCCAAGTTTACTATCACTAGAGAAGGAGAATCCACCACAATCTCCTCCCTTGATGAGGGTCTTGCCCTTCTAACCAAATGGGAAATACTCCCGGATCACACAACAGAAGCTCCATACCCCCCAGCTAAAGTGAATACCAATGATGATTGGCAGATAGTGTCACGCAAAAAACCTTCTAAGAAGCAAGCAACCCAGGCATCTCGGGCTTGACGACCTATATCCTCAAATCTATACAATCAGTGCTGTGGACTGCTGATGTCCACAAACTCTTCCCCCCCACAATGTTGAGCAGAAATCCTGCCTTCGGGTCCGTCAAGGTCCCCTCTTTTTTACATTTAATACGTTTGATACTTGTTTGTTATACTATCTGCTTTACACTCCCTTTTCGCTTTTCCTGTATGCTTGTGGTTATTTATGGCCACCATTATCTCAGAAATCTGATCTTCATACCTCCCTGCACACCCACCCTCTGGACCAGCCTTAACAAGATGTGTGAACACTCTGAACGGGTCTTGGCGCCATCCTTGCTTCTTCCGGACTCCCATGGCCCTTAATATCATCTCTATAAATGCAAATGGCCTGAATCATCCGGCCAAGAGATCATCACTGTGGAAAGAGGCCAACAAACTGCATGCGGACATGCTGTGCGTCCAAGAGACTCATTTTATGTCCTTGGACCCTCCAAGGTGCTGGCACCCTAACTTTTCTCATGTGTACCAAGCCTCAGCACAGAGGAAATGTGCGGGAGTTCTTATTGCAATCAGGAACACTGTCTCCTTTGTCTTGAAAGAGGTTATCTCAGACCAAGAGGGCAGATATCTGATCCTCATCGGATCCCTCAATAACAGAACTTTTACAATTGTTAATACTTATGTACCCAACCAGCACCAACTGAGATTTCTGAGAAGATTGTTTAAAAAAATTAACAAAGTGAGGGAGGGAGGCTTGGTCATCTGTGGAGACTACAACATCACCAACGACTTTGAGATGGACTCCACAGCAGTGACGAAGCATCCCCCTCCTACACTACAAAAGTTATTACATGCTGAGGGGTGGTATGATGTTTGGAGGTGTCAACACCCAAGCCTGAGAGACTACACGTTTCACTCCTCCAGGCACAATACGTACTCACGCATTGACATGATAATTGTTGACAGAAATATCTTGGCCGAGGTGTCTTCCTCCACCATCCACAATATATTGTGGTCTGACCACGCCCCTGTATCAATATCGATGGCGGAGGGCCACACCTTAGGGCGTCCTATGATATGGTGTGCTAATTCTCGTTTATTTCACTCACCTAACCATGTAGACACGATTACTAAGCAGCTCCTTGACTTCTTCGCCACTAACGAAGGCTCAGTGAGAAGCCCTTTCACGTTGTGGTGCGCTCACAAGGCCTTTGTTAGAGGCATCTTATTGCAAATGAGTGCTAGGGAAAAAAAACTCAAGGAGCGTAAGCTGGATGACCTACTAGCGAATATCAAAAAAACAGAACTTCAGAACAAAGCCCACCCAACGGTAGACCTAGCCACCCAGCTCACATATCTACGCAACGACCTCAGAAACCTACTCCTAGAACAATATAGCAAATACGTAGACAAACTCAAACCATCCCACTACTCATCCAACAATCACGCAGGTAAACTGCTAGCAGCTAGACTGAAGGAATGCCCGTTCCAGAATTCCCTTCTTGCACAATCAGCCACACCACACCAAAATAACGCACCCAGACGCCATTGCAGACGCATTTGCAGACTTCTACTCCTCACTATACAACCTTAGTGAGGACCCCACACTTGAACAACCCTCTAATATCCAAATGCAGGACTTCCTTCATTCAATCAAGCTTCCAACTGTATCGGAGGCACAGTTATCTCACCTAAACGCACCCATCACGCCCTCTGAAATCCTAGGCGCCATCTCGTCCCTGCCACAAAATAAATCCCCTGGCCCAGATGGCCTTCCCAACGAATACTATAACACTTTCCGCGCAGTCCTAACCCCCAAATTAGTGAGTATGTTTTCTCAAGCCATAACTTCAGAATCATCCCCTTCAGAAATGCTCAAAGCATACATTGTTACCATCCCGAAACCTGGCAAAGACCCCAGTACACCATCCAATTATAGACCGATCTCCCTGCTCAACTTGGACGTTAAGCTATAAGCCAAAGTCTTGGCACATAGACTTGCGTTGGTCTTGCCTGAGCTGATCAATCCCGACTAGTCGGGCTTTACGGCCGGAAGACAGCCCTCAGATGCCACCAGGAGGGTCCTGGGGGTGGTCCAGCAAGTACGATCGTGTCGGACTCCTTCTCTGCTCCTTTCGTTGGATGCGGAGAAGGCGTTCGACAGGGTCCATTGGGGCTACATGAGACGGGTGCTGGCGAGGTTCGGCTTCCAGGGACCTATAATATCATATACTCGTCCCCTTGTGCGCAGGTGTTCACTTCCAAAGCCCTATCAAAACAGTTCAAAATCACTAATGGGATTAGACAGGGGTGCCACCTTTCCCCATATATCTTTAATCTCCTTATCGAGCCTCTAGCAGAAAAGATCAGATCCCACCCCCATATCTCTGGAATTACGTTGGAGGACAAAACCTCCCACCACATCAATCTGTTCGCAGGTGACATCATTCTTTTCATGTCTGCACCTGAAAACTCCATGCCACATGTTCACAACACCCTTAAAACATTTAGCCAAATATCCTACTATAAAGTCAACTTCTCTAAATCTCTGATTTTAAGCATAGGAATACCACCTCTAACCCGGACCAAATTAAAGTCTTTATTCCCCTATGCGTGGGCCAACAATAGCATCCCTTACCTGGGTATTAAAATCACAGATGATCCTACCAAACTAGCAGACGCTAACTACCTCCCTCTAATTGATAAGATTACTAATGATATGAAAAAATACGCCAAAACAGAGCTTTCCTGGATGGGGAGACTGGCTTCCTACAAGATGCTGGTGCTTCCTCAGATCCTATACCTATTTCGTACCCTGCCCATACCGCTTAAACCCTCACACCTCAAGGCCCTAGAGACCACCTTAAAACAGTACATTTGGCAATCTAAACGCCCAAGATGTGCTAAAGAACAACTAATCAAACATAGAACTGCAGGAGGCATGGGCTACACAGAATTACAGGACTATTACCACACATCGATACTTACACAGCTCCGCACGTGGTTTGACACGAAAGGAAAGGCTCCCTGGAAAGCTGTGGAACGAAACATGGTTCCCTCTGGGAACCTTGTGGCCTTCCTCCTAGCTGACACGTGGAGACCCCACTCGATACACCGACTCCCCCTAACCATCCAGGCCACTATCTTAGCTTGGAGGAGACTTCTCAAAATACAACCACCTCCAAATCAGTTAGTTGATATTCCTATACCTCTGGACATCCTCCCAGAGCTGATACCCAACTTGAGCGTCACAAGATGGATCTCTAGAGGAATCACACTAATCTCTCACTTATATAATGATTCAAAACTAAAGCCCTTATGTGAAGTATCCAAGGAGTTTGAACTCCCACAGTCAGACTATTTTATGCATAATCAAGTTTCCCATCTCCTCCGCTCCTTGACAACTTGTAAAATCCAATTGCACAAGTCAGCATGGGAATTCTTTACAGATACTGAACAAAAGAATAAGGGAATTTCTCTTTTCTACAACCTCCCCCATCAAAAACTGCTATTTTCTAAATCCTCCCACCACCTTAAATGGGAGTCTGAACTTAATCGAACTTTCACACCCCAACAATGGCGTAAAGCAGCCCTAATAACCTACAGTTCTTCCAAATGCATAAACAACTGGGAATCCTATCAGAAATTAACCCTGCGGTGGTACCTCACCCCTCTTAGAATATCCAAATACTTGTTCTCCACTTTGCTGGAGAGGTTGCGGAGAGATCGGAAACATTTTGCATATCTTCTGGTGTTGCAAAAACCTCACCAGTTTCTGGAGAGGTTTTATTCAGAAAAATTTCCTCAATCACCGGGTGTCTTACACGACCAGACCCGGCCTTGGCCCTCTTTGGATTGGGAGTGGAGAACTTCCCCCCAGACTTCCGAGCAGTTATCACACATATCTTTCTTGCTGCAAAATCCTTAATTACTAGAAATTGGAAATCAAACAAAGTCCTAAATCCTTCAGAGATCCTACCTTTACTTCATACTCATTACACATACAAATCCCTTCTAATCAATAATCTGAAAAAACGTTAACTTTTGATCAAACACTGGGAAGTCTGGAGGGAACAGCTCAATGTTACCTGAAATATTATCAACCAAATTGATATGGTCTAACAAATGACACTATTTTATCTCTGCTGAGTGGACCCTTGCCTTATCTATACAGCGTACATGTTCCTATTATTCTTCCTATAATTCTTACTATTATTCTCCCTATTATTCTTCCTATTATTTTCCCTCCTTCTATTCCCCCTCTTCTAACCTTACCCCTTTTAGCAGTTGTATTACTCTGTTATTAAACTGGAACTGTAAAAGTTAACTTAATGTTTAACCCTGTTTGTTATACCACACTTCCTTGACTATGCGAAGTTATCATCCAAATACATAGTACCGATGCTCTTAGAATCAAGTACTTTATAATGATGTTATTTTTCCAACAAACTATGTGTTATTTTGCATAATTGGAACTTGCATGTTCCTTCACAACCCCCAGCTAATTCTCATTCATACTCTACTGCTTACCTATGTATTGTTGAAAAATTCGATAAAAAACTAATGTTTAAAAAAAAAACAAATAAGAGGAAAGTCCATACATCTGTGAGAAATCTTCCTCAATGATGGCACCACCTCCAGTGTGTCACTATAAAATGAAGTGTTCGGAGTCCTCCACCTCCATGTTGATGAAATGTCCCCTCAGGTATTGGCCCCATATACAGTATAGGTGTCATGTGCTTGTTCCCCCTCTGGAGGGCTCAATGGGCCCAGGGTACTTCCCACAAGATCCCCCAGTGACCACCGGCAGACACCTGTTCCCATCAGTGACCACCAGCAGTCCCCCATCAGTGACCACTGCCAGACACCGTCACCCATCAGTGATCACCGTCAGACACCCATCACTCATCCGTGACCATCGCCAGACACTCTTCACCCATCAGTGACCACCACCAGTCACCCGTCACCCATCAGTGACCACCGCCAGACACTCTTCACCAATCAGTGACCACTGCCAGTCACACATCACCCATCAGTGACCACCACCAGACACCCGTCACCCATCAGTGACCACCACCAGTCACCCATCAGTGACCACTGCCAGACACCCGTCACCCATTAGTGATCAATGCCAGACACCCGTCACCCATCAGTGACCACTGCCAGTCACCCTTCACCCATCAGTGACCATCACCTGTCAATGACCTTCATCACCTATCAGTAAACATCACCTGTAAATATCTCACACATGTGGTATCGCCATATTAAGAAGGAGTAGCAGAATGTATTTTGGGGTATCATTTTTGCTAAGTACATGCTATATGTTGTAAATATCTTGGACAACTTTGTGTAAAAAAAAATGAATTTTCATTTTTTTTTTCCACATTTTCCAAAAACTTCTGGAAAAAAATGGCATGCTCAAAAGACTCATTATGCCTCATAGATTATATGTTGGGGTGTTTTGTTTCCAAAATGGGGCTATTTTGTGGACAATTCCATTGTCCTGGTGCTCCAGGACCTTAAAAAGTGTAATAGGTGGTTGAGAAATGAGATGTGTAATTTATGCACGTAGAACGCCTGAAGGTGCTACTTAAATGTTGGGCCTCTGTATGTGGCTAGGCTGTGAAAAAGTCTCACACATGTGATATCGCCATACTCAGGAGGAGTAGCAGAATGCGTTTTGGGGTGTACTTGCAAGTATGAATATGCTGTGTGTAAGAAATAACTTGTTAATATGACACTTTTGAAAAAATAAAAAATAAAATAATCTTCATTTTTAAAACAATTGTGGGAAAAAAATACAATTTCAAAGAACTTACCATGCAACTTACTAAATACCTTGAAATATCTACTTTCCAAAAAGGGGTCATTTTGTGGGTATTTGTACTTTCCTGGCTTGTTGGGATCTCAATAAATTAGATAGGCCTTCAGTACTTCAGGTGTGATCAATTTTCAATGATTGGCACCATAGATTGTAGCCTCTATAACTTACACAAAGACCAAATAATATTCACCGATTTGGGTTATTTTTTACAAAATATATGTAGCAGTATAAATTTTGGCCAAAATTTATGAAGGCAAATTACTAATTTGCTAAATTTTTGGACAGAAACAAAGAAATGCATTTTTCACAAAATGTTCAGTTTTTTTTATTTATAGCACAAAAAAAAAAACACAAGTGATTAAATACTTCAATACAGGACACTTACACCCCTTTCCTTCACAGACCAATTTTCAGCTTTCAGCACTCTCACACTTTGACTGACAATTACTGTTAGGAGAAGACTGTCCTGAGAATTTGTTTGCACTTGATTGTTGTTTCCTCGAGCTCCCGGACTAGGTGGCTCCGGGCAGCCCTATTTAAACAATGTGCTTCCTGTAGCAAGCGTCTGAGTACCTGTGAGCCCCAGCTCTGCTTCCTGATACCTGTTCCTGTATTGTTTCCTGTCTCTGTGATCCGACTCGACTTGTATAGTCGTCTGCCTGCACCGACCCCGGCTTTCCACGACCATCCGCTTGCCTGACTCCTTGTACTGTGCCGCGAGCCCATTTACGAACTCTGCTTGGACTTTGACCATTCTCTGCCTGACCCTCTTGTACCTTGCCTGCCTGCCAGCTGCCGACCCAGCCTGTACGACCATCCATCTGCCGGCACGACCATCTGGAGCTTCACAACACCACCAGTGACCATCCAGCCCTCGTGCCATCCCGCACTCCGGGACTTCCTGTCTCTACTACCAGGGGTCCCCGAATCGGGTGTGTAAGAGTGGTTGTTCCCTGGAAAAGACAGACTGCACCGCCAGGACCGTGGCAATTACTCAGTCATGCAACACTGTGCCCAAACAAAATTTTTATCATTTTTTTTCACACAAACGGAGCTTTATTTTGGTGGTATTTAATCACCTCTGGGTTTTTTATTTTTTGTGACATAAGTGAAAACAGAGCGAAAATTTTGAAAAAAAAAACACTTTTTTGGTTTCTATGATAACATTTTCTTTTATAAATGTTGGCCAAATCCTATACTGCTACCTATCTTTGGTAGAAATAACCCAAATCAGTGTATATTATTTGGTCTGTGTGAAACTTATAGAATCTACAAGCTATGGTGCCAATTATTGAAAATTGATCACACCTGATGTACTCATGGCCTATCTCATTTCTTGAGGGCCTGAAATGTCAGGACAGTACAAATACCCACAAAATGACCCCTTTTTGAAAAGTAGACAGTCCGAGGTATTTTGTAAGGGGCAGGGTGAGTTTTTTTGAAGGTGTAATTCTTCCTGGATTCTTCCTGGATTCTTTCCTTAATGTAAATAATATAACTGGCTACTAACATTTTTAGGTAAAGTTGATCCAGGGTGAATCCGATTGCCTCTCGGGGAATCAGGAAGGAATTTTTTCCCCGTTATAGCAAATTGGATCACGCTTTGCTGGGGTTTTTTGCCTTCCTCTGGATCAACTGTGGGTGAAGGATTGTATATGGGATTATTTGGTTTTTTATATATATATGTTTTTGGGGTTTTTTTTGGTTGAACTAGATGGACTTGTGTCTTTTTTCAACCTGACTAACTATGTAACTATGTCATTTTTTCCCACAATTCTTGGGAAAATGAAGAAATTATTATTTTTTTTACACAAAATTGTCATAACAAGTAGTTATTTCTCTCATACAGCATATGCATACTTTCAACTATAACATAAAAAATATTCTGCTACTCCTCCCGAGTATGGCGATACCACATGCGTGAGACTTTTACCCAGCCTGGCCACATAGAAAGGTCCAACATTGAAGTAACACCTTGAGGCATTCTAGAAGCATAAATTACACACCTAATTTCATTCCTACCTATCACACTTTTGAAGATCCTGGAGCACCAGGACAATGGAATTACCCATAAAATGACCCCATTTTGGAAGGCAAATACCCCAACGTATATTCTACGAGGCATTATGAGCCTTTTGAAAGGTTCATTTTTTTCCACAAGGCTTTGAAAAACACAGAAAGAAAATAAACTATTTTATTTTTACACAAAGTGGTCAATTTATAAGGTATTTCTAACACATAGCATGTACATAGCAAAAATTACACCCCAAAATACATTCTGCTATTTGTCCCGAGTATGACGATACCACATGTGTGAAACTTTTACACAGCCTGGCCACATACAGAGGTCCAACATGCAGGGAGCACCATCAGGAGTTCTAGGAGCATAAATTACACATAAAATATCCTAACAATCTATTACATTTTTGAAGGCCCTGGAGCACCAGGACAGTGGAATTACCCACAAAATGACCCCATTTTGGAAAGCAAACACCCCAACGTATATTCTATGAGGCATTATGACTCTTTTGTATGGTTCATTTTTTTCCCACAAATCTTAGGAACACATGGAAAGAAAATTAAAACTTTTTTTTTTTTTTTTTACACAAAGTTGTCAATTTATATGCTATTTTTAACACCTAGCATGTACATAGCAATAATGACCCCCAAAAATATATTCTGCTACTCGTCCCGAGTATGGAGATACCACATTTGTGAGACTTTTACACAGCCTGGCCACATAGATAGGTCCAAAATTGAAGTAGTACCTTCAGGTGTTCTAGGAGCATAAATTACACATCTAATTTCATTCCTACCTATAACACTTTTGAAGGTCCTGGAGAACCAAGACAATGGAATTACCCACAAAATCACCCCATTTTGGAAAGAAAACACCTCGATGTATATTTTATGAAACATGGGCTGCAGATAGGTACTTGGGTACTCAGATGGACTGGTAAAAGGTACTTGAGTACTCAGATGGGCTGGTGACAGGTACTCGGGTACTCAGATGGGCTAGTGACAGGTACTAGGGAACTCAGGTGGGTTAGTGACAGGTACTCAGATGGACTTGTGGCAGGTACTCGAGTACTCTGATGGGCTGGTGACAGGTACTCCGGTACTCTGATGGGCTTTTGACAGGTACTCATGTACTCTGATGAGTTGGTACTCAGGTACTCTGATGGGTTGGTGTAAGGTACTCAGGTACTCTGAGGTACTTGGCTGATGACAGGTACTTGTGTACTCAGAAGGGTTGGTGACAGGTACTAAGGTACTCTGTTGGGTTGGTGACAGGTACTTGGGTACTCAGATGGTCTGGTGACAGGTGCTCAGGTACTCAGATGGGCTAGTGACAGGTATTAGGGTACTCAGGTGGGCTGGTGACAGGTACTCAGGTACTCAGATGGGCTAGAGACAGGTACTTGGATACTCAGATGGGTTAATGACAGGTACTAGGGTATTATTATTATTATTTATTATGATACAGGATTTATATAGCGCCAACAGTTTGCACAACGCCTTACAATATAGTGGGCTAGTGACAGGTACTCAGATGGACTGGTGACAGGTACTTGGGTACTCTGATGGCCTGGTGACAGGTACTCGTGTACTCTGAAGGGCTGGTACTCAGGTACACTGATGGGCAGGTGACAGGTACTTGGGTACTCTGATGAGATGGTGATAGGTACTCAAGTACTCTGATGGGTTGGTGACAGGTACTTGGGTACTCTGATGGGTTGGTGACAGGTACTCGGGTACTCTGATGGGTTGGTGACAGGTATTTGGGTACTCTGATGGGTTAGTGACAGGTACTCAGGTACTCTGATGGGCTGGTGGCAGGGACTCGGTACTCAGATGGGCTGGTGGCAAGTACTCGGGTACTCTCATGGGTTGGTGACAGGTACTCAGGTACTCTAATGGGCTGGGGACAGGTACTCGGGTACTCAGATGGGATGGTTGCCGGTTTCTCGGGTACTCAGATGGGTTGGTGACAGGTACTCTGGTAATCTGATGGGTTGGTGACAGGTGCTTGGGTACTCTGATGGGTTGGTGACAGGTACACGGGTACTCTAAAGGGTTGGTGACCGGTATTTGGATACTCTGATGGGCTGGTGGCAGGGACTTGGTACTCAGATGGGCTGGTGACAAGTACTCGGGTACTCTCATGGGTTGGTAACAGGTACTCGGGTACTCTGATGGGCTGGTGATAGGAATTTGGGTACGCTGATGGGCTGGTGACAGATACTCAGGTACTCAGATGGGTTGGTTGCCGGTTACTTGGGTACTCAGATGGGCTGGTGACAAGTACTTGGGTACTCTGATGGGCAGGTGACAGGTACTTGGGTACTCTGATGAGATGGTGATAGGTACTCGGGTACTCTGATGGGTTGGTGACAGGTATTTGGGTACTCTGATTGGCTGGTGGCAGGGACTCGGTACTCAGATGGGCTGGTGACAAGTACTCGGGTACTCTCATGGGTTGGTAACAGGTACTTGGGTACTCTAATGGGCTGGTGACAGGTACTCGGGTACTCTGAGGGCCTTTGACAGATACTCGGGTACTCAGATGGATTGGTTGCCGATTACTCGGGTACTCAGATGGGTTGGTGACAGGTACTCTTATGGGTTGGAACAGGTACTCGGGTACTCTGATGGGTTGGTGACAGGTGCTCGGGTACTCTGACGGGATGGTGAGAGGTACTAGGGTGCTTTTATGGACAGGTGACAGGTACTCAGGTACTCAGATGGGTTGATGACAGGTACTAGGGTATTATTATTATTATTATTTATTATTAAACAGGATTTATATAGCGCCAACAGTTTTCTCAGGGCTTTACAATATAGTGGGCTAGTGACAGGTACTCTGATGGACTGCTGACAGGTACTTGGGTACTCTGATGGACTGGTGACAGGTACTTGTGTACTCTGATGGGCTGGTGACAGGTACTCGGGTACTCTGATGGGCTCGTGATGGGTACTCTGGTTCTCTGATGGCCTTGTGACATGTACTCATATACTCAAAAGAGTTGGTACTCAAGTACACTGATCGGCAGGTTACAGGTACTGGGGTACTCTGATGAGATGGTGATAGGTACTTGGGTACTCTGATGGGTTGGTGAAAGGTACTCGGGTACTCTGATGGGTTAGTGACAGGTACTCGGGTACTCTGATGGGTTGGTGACAGGTATTTGGGTACTCTGATGGGCTGGTGGCAGGGACTCAGTACTCAGATGGGCTGGTGGCAAATACTTGGGCACGCTCATGGGTTGGTGACAGGTACTCGGGTACTCTGATGGGCTGGTGACAGGTACTCGGGTACTCTGATGGGCTGGTGACAGGTACTCGGGTACTCAGATGGTCAGGTGACATTTACTTGGGTACTCAGATGGGTTGATGACAGGTTTGTGACAGAGACTTGGGTACTCTGATGGGCTGGTGGCAGGTACTAGCATACTCAGATGGGCTGGTGACAGGTACTCACGTACTTTGATGGGCAGGTGACAGGTAATCTGGTACTCAGTTGGGTTGATGACAGGTACTCGGGTACTCAGATGGTTTGGTGACAGGTACTCTTATGGGTTGGAACAGGTACTCGGGTACTCTGATGGGTTGGTGACAGGTGTTTGGGTACTCTGATGGGTTGGTGACAGGTATTTGGGTACTCTGATGGACTGGTGGCAGGGACTCGGTACTCAGATGGGCTGGTGACAAGTACTCGAGTACTCTCATGGGTTGGTAACAGGTACTTGGGTACTCTGATGGGCTGGTGATGGGTATTTAGATACTCTGATGGGCTGGTGACAGGTACTCGGGTACTCTGATGGCCTTTGACAGATACTCGGGTACTCAGATGGGTTGGTTGCCGGTTACTGGGGTACTTAGATGTGCTGGTGACAGGTACTAGGGTACTCATATGGGTCGATGACAGGTACTAGGGTATTATTATTATTATTTATTATTATACAGGATTTATATAGCGCCAACAGTTTGCACAGCGCTTTACAATATAGTGGGCTAATGACAGGTACTCAGATGGACTGGTGACAGGTACTCTGATGGGCTTGTGACAGGTACTCGGGTACTCTGATGGGCTGGTGACAGGTACTCGAGTACTCTGATGGGCTGGTGACAGGTACTCTGGTACTCTGATGGGCTGGAGACAGGTACTCTGGTTCTCTGATGGGCTAGTGACAGGTACTCATGTACTCAGAAGGGTTGGTACTCAGGTACACTGATGGGCAGGTGACAGGTACTTGGGTACTCTGATGAGATAGTGATAGGTACTCGGGTACTCTGATGGGTTGGTGACAGGTACTTGGGTACTCTGTTGGGTTGATGACAGGTATTCGGGTACTCTGATGGGCTAGTGACAGGTACTTGGGTACTCTGATGGGTTGGTGACAGGTATTTGAGTACTCTGATGGGCTGGTGGCAGGGACTCGGTACTCAGATGGGCTGGTGGCAAATACTTGGGTACTCTCATGGGTTGGTGACAGGTACTCGGGTACTCTAATGGGTTGGTGACAGGTACTTGGGTACTTTGATGGGCTGTTGACAGGTACTCGGGTACTCTGATGGCCTGTGACAGGTACTCAGGTACTCAGATGGGTTGGTTGCAGGTTACTCGGGTACTCAGATGGGCAGGTGACAGGTACTCGGGTACTCAGATGGGTTGGTGACAGTTATTCGGGTACTGTGATGGGTTGGTTACAGGTACTCGGGTACTCTGATGGGCTGGTGGCAGGTACTCGTGTAATCAGATGGGCTGGTGACAGGTACTCAGGTACTTTGATGGGCAGGTGACAGATAATCTGGTATTCAGATGGGTTGTTGACAGGTACTCGGGTACTGTGATGGGTTGGTGACAAGTACTCGGGTACTCTGATGGGTTGGTGACAGGTGCTCGGGTACTCTGATGGGTTGGTGACAGATACTTGGGTACTCTGATGGGTTGGTGACAGGTATTTGGATACTCTGATGGGCTGGTGGAAGGGACTCAGTACTCAGATGGGCTGGTGACAGGTACTTGGGTACTCTGATGGGCTGGTGACAGGTATTTGGGTACTCTGATGGGCTGGTGACAGGTACTCGGGTACTCTGAGGGCCTTTGACAGATACTCGGGTACTCAGATGGGTTGGTTGCCGGTTACTTGGGTACTTAGATGGGCTGGTGACAAGTACTCGGGTACTCTGATGGGTTGATGACAGGTACTAGGGTATTATTATTATTATTATACAGGATTTATATAGCGCCAACAGTTTGCACAGTGCTTTACAATATAGTGGGCTAGTGACAGGTACTCAGATGGACTGGTGACAGGTACTCGTGTACTCTGATGGGTTGGTGACAGGTACTCTGGTTCTCTGATGGGCTCATGACAGGTACTCATGTACTCAGAAGGGTTGGTACTCAGATACACTGATGGGCAGGTGACAGGTACTTGGGTACTCCGATGAGATGGTGATAGGTACTGGGGTACTCTGATGGGTTGGTGACAGGTACTCGGGTACTCTGATGGGTTGGTGACAGGTATTCATGTACTCTGACGGGTTAGTAACAGGTAATCGGGTACTCTGATGGGTTGGTGACAGGTATTTGGGAACTATGATGGGCTGGTGGCAGGGACTCGGTACTCAGATGGGCTGGTGGCAAGTACTAGGGTACTCGTGGGTTGGTGACACGTACTCGGGTACTCTAATGGGTTGGTTACAGGTACTCGGGTACTCTGATGGGCTGGTGGCAGGCACTCACGTAATCAGATGCACTGGTGACAGGTACTCTGGCACTTTGATGGGCAGGTGACAAGTAATCTGGTACTCATATGGGTTGGTGACAGGTACTCGGGTACTCTAATGGGTTGGTGACAGGTACTTGGGTACTCTGATGGGCTGGGGACAGGTACTCTGTGGCATGTGACATGTACTCGGGTACTCAGTTGGGTGGTTGCAGGTTACTCGGGAACTCTGATGGGCAGGTAACAGGTACTTGGGTACTCAGATGGGTTGATGAAAGGTTCTCGGGTGCTCAGATGGGTTGGTGACAGGTACTTGGGTACTCTGATGGGTTGGTTACAGGTACTTGGGTACTCTGATGGGCTGGTGGCAGGCACTCACGTAATCAGATGCACTGGTGACAGGTACTCTGGCACTTTGATGGGCAGGTGACAAGTAATCTGGTACTCATATGGGTTGGTGACAGGTACTCGGGTACTCTGATCGGTTGGTGATAGGTATTTGGGTACTCTGATGGGTTGGTGACAGGTGCTCGGGTACTCTGATCGGTTGGTGACAAGTATTTGAGTACTCTGATGGGCTGGTGGCAGGGACTCTGTACTCAGATAGGCTGGTGACAAGTACTCAGGTACTCTCATGGGTTGGTAATAGTTACTCGGGTACTCTGATGGGCTGGTGACAGGTATTTGGTTACTCTGATGGGCTGGTGACAGGTACTCGGGTACTCGGAGGACCTGTGACAGATACTCAGGTACTCAGATGGGTTGGTTGCCGGTTACTCGAGTACTCAGATGGGCTGGTGACAAGTGCTCGGGTAATCTGATGGGCTGGTAACAGGTACTCATGTACTTTTATGGGCAGGTGACAGTTACTCAGGTACTCAGATGGGTTGGTGACAGACACACGGGTACTCTGAGGGGCTGCTGACAGGTACCTGGGTACTTTCATGGGCAGGTGACAGGTACTCGGGTATTCTGATGGGCAGGTGACAGGTACTCGGGTACTTTGATGGGCAGGTGACAGGTACTCGGGTACTCTGTGCAGGTGACAGGTACTTTAATGGGATGTGACAGGCACTTTGATGGGGCGGTGACAGGTTCTCTTTATTACTGGGGGGCAATCAGTGTGCTTGGTGTACACAGTAAGTGGTAACAAGCTGTTACCGCTACCTCCTCCTCACACACGATCTGTGTGTGAAGAGGAGGACCCGGTACCAGCTTGTTACCATGGTTTGTTGACATCATGTGACCGGCTGTGATTGGACGCAGCTGGTCACGTGGTAAAGAGCCAATTTCATAGGCTCTTTACCCTGATCGGGGTTGGGCTTTGTCCGAGGGATAAGCCTGAACCTTGATTGCTGTCCTGAAGTAGGGATGAGCCGAGCACCCACCGGATTGGTTTGCACAAGAACATGCGAACAGACAAAAAGTTCAGTGCGAACATTCGAACACCATTAACGTCTATGGAACCCGAACATGAAAAATCAAAAGTGCTAATTTTAAAGGCTTATATGCAATGTTCTTGTATACATGACATGTATCAATGAAAAAAAAAAAGTATTTAAATTGATCACTTTTTCAGGAGCAGTGATTTTAATAATGCTTAAAGTGAAAAAAATTAAAAATTCCTTTAAATATTGTGCCTGGGGGGTCCCATTAGTCTGTGTGTAAAATGGTGCATCTCTGTGAGGTGTAGAACATAGAAAAAAATTGTCATTTAAAATTGCGGCTGTAATGTATTGCCAGTTCCAGACAATATCCAAAAAATCGCTGAAAAAAAGTGTGTGGTTCCCCCCCAGTCCAAAGCAGGCTTTTTGGGTCTGGTTTGGATATTAAGGGGAACCTCGCACCAAATTAAAAAAAAAATAACGTGGGGTTGCCCCTAAAATCCAAACCGGACCCTTATCCGAGCATGCAGCCCTGGCCGGTTAGGATGGAGGGGTATGTGCCCCCCTCCTGAACCGTACCAGGCTACATGCCCTCAACATGTGGAGTATGGGTGCTTTGGGGGAGGGGGAGCTCTGCCACTGTGTCACTGGGTGGCCGTCCCTTCTTATAAAAGAACTGTCATTGTGAAGAAGCCCATTCTGGGAGATGCACAGGGGCCGGGCTGCAGCAGCAGGGACAGCGGTGGCGATGAAAGAAGGAAGCAGAAGATGAAGATTGAAGATGAAGACAGGAAGCAAGATGACTAATAGAAGAAGCAGAAGACCAGACGGACCAGGCCAGGAGAAGATGGAGGAAGAAAGAAGAAAAGAGCTATTTTACACAATTAAGTACTTGTCAAAAACTGCCTCTTGTTTTTTTACCACTACACTATTTTTTTGGTGAATCGGTAGGGGTACAATGTATCCCATAACTATTCACATGGGAGGATTGGGATCTCGGGGCCCCCTTATTAAAGGGGGCTTCCAGATTCTGATAAGCCCCCTGCCCGCAAACCCCCACAACCACCAGCCAGAGTTGTGGGGATGAGGCCCTTCTCCCCATCAACATGGGGACAAGGTGCTTTGGGGGTGACCTTAAAGCATCCTCCCCATGTTGAGGGCATGTAGCCTGGTATAGTTCAGAGGGGGGGGGCGCTTGCTCGTTCCCACCCCCTCCTGCCACGCCAGGGCTGCGCGCTCGGATAAGGGTCTGGTTTGGATTTTGAGGGGGACCCCACGAACCCTCCAGCAGCACTAAATGTCCGTTTAGAAAGCACACTGATTGCAGGACAGGCCAGTAGCTCAATTGCATATTGAGCAAGTTCCGGCCAGTGGTCCATCCCCCAGTAACTAAGTGGATGCTCAGTTGCAAAGGTCTCCAAGTCTGCTCTTGCCCCTATGTATTCCTGAACCATATAATGCAGACGCTGACGATGGTTGCTTGAACCTATCAGGCCTGGGTGCTGAGGACTGAAACTTTTTTTTAAAGGCATCGCTCAGCCGGCCACCTTCTCCACCACTCTGCCTCTGAATCACTGAAGCTTCAGAAACACATTGTCCAGGGGCAGCAACAGGACATGGTGGCCTCTCAGGGTCTGGAAAGGCACCACACAAACTTTTCTTCGAGGTATCCTGAAGATGTTTCATCCTCTGCACCCTCTGCGCAGGCAGGATGAGTTCTGCAACTTTACTCTTTTAACATGGATCCCTCCTCTTGATAATACAAATCCTAGGGTCTTTTTGCAGACTTTTCAGAATCAGAGAGCCCATGCAGCATAAGTTTGAGGAGGCATGAGTGTCCTCTGGGTCACTGAGGATGACATTATCAGGAAATACCTCCTCCCAGCCACGTACAACTCCTTGGGTTTCTGGGGCCTAAAAAACATGATCCCTTGAAGACTGCTGCGTATTATACTCCACATCCATGCTGACACAATCATCCTCCCGTGTTTTTGACGGCTCTGCAGGACTGCTCTCTGCATAAAAGGACCTTGAGAGGAAAGGAAGTCCTCCTCTTCCTCCCTATGTTCTGCCTCAAGTGCCCTGTCCATGTTCCATGAAGTGTGCTCGGGTCCTCCCGAGCCGCGGGCACACTCCTCCGGTGTACGGCGGGTGGGCGCGCGCATGCCCCCTAGCTGCTACTCCACAAATCGCCATCCATTTACGCCGATTCACGGGACACGTCCACACTGCTGCAGTAAATATACTGTAGGCAGTGTGGAAGTGGATATACCGTACACCGCTGAATGCACGGATATATAGTGTACACTCAATACGCTGTGTGTGTGTGTGTGTGTGTATATATATATATATATATATATATATATATATATATATATACACACATCAGGCTGTATATATTTTAATACACCACATCAAGTGTACTATATACCGTATGTACAGATATATAGTGCACACTCAATACGTTTTGTGTGTGTATGTATATATATATATATATATATATATATATACACCAGGCTGTATATATTTTAATACACCACGTCAAGTGTACTATATACCGTATGTACAGATATATAGTGCATACTCAATGCGCAGTGTGTAGATATATATACCAGGACGTATATATTTTAAAACACAGTTCCACCCATGTAAAAGTCAGCAGCTACAAAAATTGTAGCTGCTGACTTTTAACAATCGGACACTCACCTGTCCCTCACTCCAGTGATGTGGTCGCCCAAGGGCTCGCTCTTCGCCCCCCTTCCCTTGGCGGCGCCAGCATCATAACTGTGGGCACCCAACTTTGGCTTTAAAATCGAGTGCCACATGTTTTCGTCTCAAGGTGGATTTTCACCCTGAAGACGAAATTTCCCTTCCACTGGGGACTGTACGGTGTTAACCGTACAGAAAAAAACCCCCACTGGTCCCTGGGACAAAAGTGTCCCAGGGTCCAGGTGAAGGAGGGGACCTCGGCGTCGAGGTCCTTCCTTTAGGTGGAAGGGGGGAGGGAGAGTCACTAGAAGACCCTGTGTAACGTCCAGGGTCTTCTATACGACCGGTCAATGTTCCGTGTCGCGCTGTGTGAGCTAAAATTTCGGTTTCAACCCACGGGTGTCAATACTACGACCGCGGCGGTTCCCTTCCCCCCGCTTCTCGCTCGGGAACCCGCTGGTGTAGTGACCTCACTCCCTGTCCACTCACA
>BLSH010411648.1:117016-132703 GCA_018402905.1 Glandirana rugosa | reverse complement strand
TCCTTGAATCGTGTGGTTTCCGTCGAGTTTCCTCAAGGGGCCGCACCGTCAAGAAGTCTGTTACACGACTGCGTCAGCACATTGTCTGAAGAACTGCCACGCCGGGGAACTCCTTTGAGCTGCCTTTGGTGTGCTAAGTTCCTGGGTGCAGTGGGTAGTACCAGGCATACTGTCTAGGGGATGGTCGCTCCGCATTTGCAACCTGCTTCCTCTTTTGCTGTGCTGGTGCCTCTGTGCGACCACCACCTCTTCCTCCAAACTGCACATGTCACTCGCATGACATTCATTCCATGTGGGGTCTAGGACCTCATCATCCTCCACATCATCTTCCACGCACCCTTCACCACTGCCCTCCTTGTCAGTCTGCAGACTGAGGAAGGCCGCAGCAGTTGGCACCTGTGTTTTGTCATCATCAAAGACGTGCTGCGCTGGTGTTTCCATGTCCTCATCCTGAAACAGAAGTGGTTGGGCATCAGTGCACTAAATGTCTTCCACTTCTGGGCGAAGGCTATGTGGATGGCCCACGGAAAGCACACCAGCATCATCAGAGTCATCAAAAAGCATAAGAGACTGCTGCATGACTTGGGGCTCAGACTGCTTGGCTGATTTACAAGGGGCTGAGGTGAAAGACAGATGGCCATGGGGTTCAGGTGCCAACTCTGAACTTTCATCAAGGGACCGGGTGGGAGACAATGTGAAGGAACTGGAGGCATTGTCAGCCACCAAATCTACTATCGCCTGTACTTGTTCTGGCCTCACCATTCGTTGACTGCCATTCAGGCCTACCATATAACATTGAAGGTTCTATCGGCTACCTGAGGAAGGTGTTTCACTTGTGCGTGTAGCTGGCACAGATCGACCACGTCCTCTCCTTACAACAGGAGCTTCAGCAACACCACCAACGCCAGCAGCACCACAACCATGACCACGTCCCTTATTTGACGCTCTCCTCATTCTGGACACAAATGTACTATGTAGCACTATTTATTAATATATAAATTATTATTCTTTTTTTTTTTTAAAACAAGAAAATAGTAGATGCACTTTTTATTTTTGTGCAAGAAATGTACCGCTCACACCAGCAGCAGGAACCTCTCCCCACACCAGTATGAGATGATTTTAGAACGATAATCTGTCTTTCACAGCACCGACAGGAACCTGTCCCTACTGCAGTATTCGATGGTTTTAGAACGATGAACTCTCCCTCAGAGCACCAACAGGAACCTCTCCCTAATGCAGTAGTAGATGGTTTTAGAATGATAATCTCTCCCTCAGAGCACCAACAGGAACCTCTCCCTAATGTAGTAGTAGATGGTTTTAGAATGATAATCTCTCTCTCAGAGCACCAAACAGGAACCTGTCCCTAATGCAGTAGTAGATGGTTTTAGAATGACAATCTCTCCCTCAGAGCACCAACAGGAACCTCTCCCTAATTCAGTAGTAGATGGTTTTAGAATGATAATCTCTCCCTCAGAGCACCAACAGGAACATCTCCCTAATGCAGTAGTAGATGGTTTTAGAACGATAATCTCTCCTTAAGAGCACCAACAGGAACCTGGCCCTAATGCAGTAGTAGTTGTTTTTAGAATGATAATCTCTCCCTCAGAGCACCAACAGGAACCTCTCCCTAATGCAGTAATAGATGGTTTTAGAACAATAATCTCTCCCTCAGAGCACCAACAGGAACCTCTCCCTAATGCAGTAGGAGATGGTTTTACCTTCAAAAGATTGTTATTGAAGTTTTAGACAGGACAACAGAGTAATCACACGTCAGAATGAATACACTGAGTACAATTCTTTTCACTGCATCAGTAAAAAAACAAACTAACATGCAACCTTTTAAAGATTAATGTTCTCTAGTATTTGGTTACTAGCATATTGAGGGATGAAGTACACTCTACTAGCTCATTGTCAGGGCACAATCAATATGAGCAGGACCCTCCCAACTCAAGGCACCTCAAAATGTGAGCATGCTGTACCTAGAGGGGGGGGGGTCTGCACATCCTACCAAAATTGTGAGGCTTATTTACAACTAGCCACCTTAGAGCAGCTATGGGATAGCAGTGAGAGACGGTAACCAACTATATACACAGCTTGGACAACTTCTATAGGAGCGACTGCTAACGATCAGTGGTATCCTGGAAATAGAGCTGACTAAAGTATCATATCAAGAGGAGAGAGATGAGAGAGAGAGAAAAGAGAGAATAGAGAGTGGAGAGAAAAAGAACTGACAAACACCTAATGATCGCCCAATTTATCTGCATTTATGGACCGTGAAAGACCCGGGATAGAAGAGATACCTATAAAAGTTGCCCAGGGTTCCCAGATAGCCTTGAACCTTTCAGACGTATCCATTAAAATGCTAGTTAATTTTTCTTGCGACTTTATCCAGGACATTGGTCAAATTTTCAATAAGATTAAATATCTTCCTCCAGAATTAGTGGATCCTTGGGCATTCCCACCAAATATGCGGTAGGGAGCCTAAAAGTAAGCAGCCCCCGAAGCATTGCGGATCAACTGAAGGATAGATGTGGGCAAGCTTAGCCGGGGTGAGGTACCACCTAGTGATAACCTTAACGCTGGCTTCCATGAGGGTTGTGTTCAGGATACCCCGAAATGATTTAGCAAAAGAGCCATACCAGGTCTCCAAGTCCCAAGAAAATTGGAGGTCAGTCTCCCAAAGATCCATAAACGCGGTTTTCCCGAGTGGAGAGGTGAGAGATGCAAAGACTACGGAAATGCCCCCCTTTTGCTCCATGGCTTGTGCACACCACAGTTCATAAGCCGTGATCTTTGGTGGAAGAGGTTTATCTTTCCAAATTTGCCGAAGGAAATGGTAAATTTGAAGAAACCTGAACCTTTCAGAAAACGGGAGGTCAAGTTTGCTTGTACAATAGCTCAGAGTTACAGGTCCAGAGGAGGAGAAAAAGTGCCCTATCCGGTACAGCCCCTTGTCCAACCACCATTTAAATGCTAAGATGTCCAGCCCTGGAGGGAAGTCTGGGTTATGAAAAATGTGCGCTAATGGCTTCAAGGGAGATATTAGCTTGTGACGACACCTTAGGGAATCCCAGAGGGCAAACAAATGGAACAGCGTTGGGGGTAAAATTGGGGGTCTCTGTTTCGACAGGATCCATAAGAGGAAATCAATGGTATAATTTGGGACTGCTTGTCTTTCTACCTGAATCCAGTTGGGTTTCTCATGCTTAGTATATACTGTGGAAAGTTGAGCAAGTCTTCTGCTTGATAATATTTAAGAAGAACTGGGAGACCCAGACCTCCCTTTTTCCTGTGACGAAACAGGATTGATTGAGAAAATCGATAACCAGAGTCTCCCCATATGAATCTAACAATCTTACTCTGAAAGTTCTTCAGATGGTCTTTCCTGACTGCTATAGGCAATGCTCAAAATAAATAGAGCACCCGAAGTAGAAGGGTCATTTTTATTGCGTTAATTCTACCCAACCAAGAGAGCTTACATTTCGACCAAGATTTCAGGTCCTCCTTAAGTTTACGCTATAAAAGGGGAAAATTATAGGCGTAGAGATTTTCAATTTTTGCTGTTAGGTGAATACCCAGATATTTGAGCGAACTTGATTCCCATTTGAATGGGAATGAATGTTGTAGCGAAGCAACTGTTTCAGGAAGGAGGGAAATGTTCATCGCATGCGATTTGGAGTAGTTTACTCTGAGCCCTGAGATTTCGGTAACGCAATCTAATATGTTATTTAGGCTGGGAAGGGAGGTATGGGGGGACGTGATAAACAAAAGAATATCTTCCGTGAAGAGACCGCATTTATAACACTGTGATCCGCAGGTAACCCCTTTGATATCCAGATTTTGACAAATCGCAATTGCCAAAGTTTCAATGGCAATAGCAAAAATTAGTGGCGAGAGGGGGCAACCTTGTCTTGTCCCTTTAGCTATATTTATTGTCCTTGAGTTACATCCCTGGAGCCTTATGCAGGCATTAGGGGAAGAGTACAGAGCCCTGATGAGACCCATGAAGCCCCGGCCAAACCCCCATCTTTCCAGGAGCAAAAATATGTAGTCCCAAGAGACAGAATCAAAGGCCTTCTGTAGATCCAGTGAAAGAACCATGCCTCGCTGTTTGGGGCCTCCCTCCCAGTTCAATTGCAAAATAGAAGTCAGGTCCACTGCTCTACGTATCTGGTCTGGGCCCTGTCTTCCTGGGATGAATCCTACCTGATCCTTGTAAATGTAAGAATTGATGAAGGAGGCCAGCCTATTGGCCAAGATTTTGGTTAAAATTGTAATGTCATTGTTTATTAGAGAAATTGGCCTGTAGTTGCTCACTTCCTCGGGGTTCCTACCTGATTTAGGGAACACTGTGCTAAAGGCAGAATTTAGCTGCGGATCCAGGGGGTGCCCTGGGTTTTATAGTTAAAATTTTTTTGTTAAATGCGGGGATAGGGTCTCGGTAAAGGCCTTATAGTAAGGCACCGAAAGTCCATCCGGGCCTGGGGCAGAACCCTTCCTTAATTCTCTGATGACCCCCAACACCTCTTCCTCTGAGATAGAGGCCACCAAGATTTGTTTATGCTCTTCTGATGGGAAGGTCATCAAGAAAAGATTCAATAAGAGTCTTCTGGCTTAGTTTTGGGGAACTTTAGAGATTCGTGTAAAAGCTGTGAAAGGTATCCAGGATTTTCGTTGGGCTGGAAGTCAGGCCCTGACCTGGAATTCGTAATTTCTTGATTAGTGAGGATATCTGAATGAGTTTTCCTCTAATGAAAGCTTTGTGGGCTGCCCAGAGAGTTTCTGCCAAAGTGCCCTCTAAATTATTGAAAAGGAAATATTCCTTAAAGCGGAGGTCCGAGGGCAAAAAAAAATTAAAAGTCAGCAGCTACACATACAGTAGCTGCTGACTTTTAATATTAGGACACTTACCTGTCCTGGAGTCCAGTGATGTCGGCACCCGCCACCGATCTTCGGATAGGGGGACGAGTGCAGCCACCTCCATTGCGGGTAAGGGAACCCGGACGTGTAAGCAGTACAGCTTCACGCCGGGCACCTTACTGCGCATGCGCGTGGCTCTGCCGCGCTCTGCTACTGGCCAGGCGGCCAGAAGCAGAGCGAGCAGGGAGGAGAGCCGGGCTGCTGACTCCAGCAGCTGCGGCTGCCGGCCAGAGCTCCCGGATGTGTGGAAAAGGACACCTGTCTAAAGACAGGTGTCCTCTTCCCCCTCCCCCCCAAAAGGTGCCAAATGTGACACCTGAGGGGGGGAGGAAGCCAACCAGCGGAAGTTCCACTTTAGGGTGGAACTCCACTTTAAGGGCTTTATTGATTTCTGTGGCTTTAACGGGGTCGGAGAGCAGGGATTCATTCAGTCTCCAATGAGACTGTCTAGCGAAATGAGGGTCGGAATGGATTTGGAGGGTTGCTATTGAGTGATCCGAGAGAGCTGTATCACTTATACGGGAATTGATTATCAAGGGTATCTTGTTGTCTAAACTTTAATCTTCATCTAAGAAAGAGAGAACTTTGATGTCACTTATATTGGACTTTATCATAATCATATTGTTTTTCTTTTAAAAGGATTTTTTTCATATTAAGCTGATGAAATTTTTATGCACTTTATGAACCATACATGCACTTTTTTGAATTTGTATGCACTTTATGAACTTTATATGCACTTTATGAATTTATTGATCACTATATGAGCTCAAAATATGTGATTTATATGTTAAATGAGTGAGCGCCGTAACTTTCACCAATATACATACTAAATCAAGTGATGGAGATATAATCCCCATATTGATAGTGGGCAGCAAAACTCTTTAATTCACACCGTTTTTGTTACACAGAAAATATTTTTACACAGTAGTGGCCCCAGCCTTGTCCATTTGTAAATTTCTAAAGGGTATTGTTTGTCTGGACTAACAAGTGGTCAATTTGCTCGTATGAATCATGAGGTGGGGAGTAGTGAGTGAAATCTCTCTTGGTTGGGTTGAATTCTCTCCAATAGTCTGTCAAATGAAATGAGTGGATCGGGGGGCGTGTCCGGACGAGCTGAAGAGCGGACGCTTGCCGCTGAAGCTCCGCCGAAGAAAGGACAATCCGGAGGAATCCTCACAAGAGAAGCAAGGGTGAGACCTGCCACTGCCCTAACCTTACTCCCCAACCCCTAAGCTACCGATAGAGTCCAATATCAGGTGGATTGGTTACGGCGGGCCGCACCGGCCCAAAATCGAGGCCGTGGCTTTGAGGCCTACCCCGTTCAGCCCAAACGGAGACAAAAACGGGACCCCTGCACATCATCTGCCTCCATCCACCCTACAGTTCATCATTGGGGCCCCCAATACAACACTCCAGACCCTTCCCAGCACAAAAGATCCCTGTTTAAAACTGTAAACTGTCTGCCTGGGAAGCTCTAACAAAGCCAGAGGCAATCAGGGGGAATCCTCCCATAAGAGAGAAGGGTGAACGATATAAACACCCCAGAACTACTATCAGCCTCTCCAGCTATATTTTAAACCATAAATTGGGCAGATCGGTGGCCGGCCCCCGCACCGCAGTAAATTGAGGCAGTGGCTTTTGCGGCCTACAGACCCCGGACCGAACGGCACAATCCTTGCAGCCAGAATCCACCATCCACCTCCCCTGCACTGCACAGCACCCTCCTGGACCCCCACCTTACGAACTGAAATTGAGTTTGGGGACGTGATCTGGGCACAGAGGATGATGGAGGTGTAAGAGCCCAGCTCCTCCTCGCCGCGATCCATCCCGTATTGCAGTGGCAAAGCCTGGATGCCAATGATGGGTAAAACTCAAGGGGAACATTCACCCGCCCGCTTCCGCTCCCCCAGGGCCTTGACGCCGGACGCAGAGGCACCTATAGCGGACATATTCCGCTCTCGCCCACGTGACAAGAAACCGGAAGCACAGGCTGCAAGAGAGACCCCGAGACACAGTAGCCGCAGCCCTGAGAGACGTAACACAGCAGGAGCGGTAAGAAAATTGCCGATGGCGGAAGATCAGGCACATTTCCACCCTGTTAGCCTACATGACTTACAGACCATCACAGCAGATATTAAAAACACAGTCACAGCAGCAATAGCTGATCTAAGGCTAGACTTCCAAAAGATATCCGCCAGAGTAGATGAGATAGAGGACACTTCTGAACGACATGACAGAGAGATCCTGACCTCCAAACATACACTAGACTCTCACGCAATCCAGCTCAGAGACATGAGACGCCATCTGGAAGATCTAGAAAATCGTGGACGCAGACATAATGTGAGAATTAGAAACCTGCCAGAGTCCTTTGAAGCAGACCAGTTATTGCCTTCGCTATTAGCCATTTTCAATGACTTACTAGGGAGACCCCTGGAAACCCCTGTGGAAATGGAAAGATTTCACAGAGTGCTCAGACCCAGAGGAAGAGATAATGAACCCCCCAGGGATGTCATATGTCATATTGTAAACTTTCAGATTAAAGAAGACATACTGCGCAACGCCAGACTCAGGAACTGCATATTGTATCAGGGCCATGGAATAAAGCTCTTCCAAGACCTATCCCAGATGACCCTGCAACAACATAAGGATTTGCACCCTCTCCTGGATATTCTGAGAGAGAGAGAAACATACCATATAGATGGAAATTTCCGTTTTGTCTCTCAGCAGGACCCCCCAACCGTCCCACCCTTCTCAAAGTTCCAGAAGATCTTCCATCTTTCTGTGAGAGATTAAATATTCCATACATAGATCTCCCAAACTGGTACGCTGACCTACGACCTCAAGATTACGGTCTACCCCCAGAGGAGCCGATGGAAATGCCCCTACAGGGAGAACACCACCCTCAAAGGAGGCGCCGATTATCTGCCAGGTTCTCTCCCCCCCCAGTCAACAGACGCGCTCCAGGGGAAGGAAGCCTGCCTGCCTCCCCAGCACACCGTAAACACAGGAAAGACTGAGGAAGCCCCCACTACTCCTTCCCTTCTACTAGAAGTCCTTCACAATGAACATAGTTCCACACACCTCTCTATTCTTCCTATCCTGCTCACAAAATATAAGCGAGTACACCAGGAGATGATCCTCCTCTTTGCCCTCCTTATCTTTCTAGTTTTTTGGAACTGACTTGCCTTGTTTTTCCTACAGACTGCCAACCACCCCCACATGGTTATCCAGCCTAAGACCAATGGATAATTCAATACTTAAGTCGCGCCTAAGGTAACACCAAGTACTAACCAGAAAGTACTAGAAATATTGGTGAACTTCCAACCAGAAAAGTACTTTGTTCCGTGCTTTCCCGGCGATGGAGCCCACACCTCTTTGCTGGGAAAGAAACATATCATTACTCACCCTTTGGCTCGATGATCCCTACTTTATTACAGTACTGTCTAACATAACTGCATTTAACCCCAACAGGTTACCTAAAGTTATTCTCTTTCTTGTTTCTTGTTATATTGCTATTACATAGTTGTTGTCTACCCCTCGTGGTGCGGACGCACTCTCCAATACGAGGCACCATCAGGGACCAGGGATCATGCCCCGTGGAAGGTCCAACACTTCAAATTATCAAATAAGGTAAGATGCACTACCTTGTTGGCCTCAGGAACGAATGGGGAAGAGTCCCCCCCCCCCCGTCTCCCCTTTTTTTTTTTTTTTCTTTTCCTTGCCGCAGGGGGATGTGCGTCCGCATCATCAGGGTGCCTTAGCTATTAGGTTATGGAGGTCAGTTGTACAGGCCTCCATATCATAAGTTGAAAAACACATAAATATGGGTTTCATTTCTTCATAATGGAAATACAATGCCTCCTAATGGAATATGTGTTCATGCTCTTATTTGCCTTATAATCTCTACCTTTTCTAGGTTGTCTAACAAGACATGAAAGTTATCTTAAAATGTTATAAGTTACCTTGAGAATATACAATCTATTGGTTATACATAAACAACATAACAACTCTATGCCTTTTGACATTGTTGCCCCCGTAGCCACAACCTACCATACCAACCCAAGAACTTCCTCGACTCAAGTTGGCTAGCCTGGTGCTACTAACGCAAAAGACACTCAGAGGAATGTACGCCAGTCCTTAGCATAACAAACACCATACTTATTGTAAGAAAAGTGTTAGCACATACCTTCCCTGAATAGTACATTTACCAGACTTCTACCACATATACTCCGATCAGCTCCTGGGCCTTAAAACGACAGGCTCACACCTCCTATTAGAACATACCCTCCTGGGTGGAGAACCCCAATTTATCACTTATTACTACTGTCCCCTTTTTGTAAAAACTCCAATTAACTATAATATACTCACTTTGTCACCCATGTAATACACCCTTGTCCGTTTTATCCATGCCGCACTCACCTGATCTATTATGATCCCCAAGCCATACATATATCCCCAACATCTGCACCCTATATTATTTTACCCCTACCTGAAAACACACTTAGCATCCCGCCATTATCTACGCATATGCGCTTCTTAAACCAGCTGGCTTTGCCACTTCTAGCTCACATTGGGTTACATTTTTGCGGGTGGATCGCGGTGAGATGGGAGTTACCAACAGACCCTGTCAGACCGTCCTTTGCCCAATCTCTCCCCACCACAGTCGTAGACTTAGCTCTCGACTGACCACATTCGACAATATACTTCCTACCTGGTAGAGCTGGTCTCTCACAGGAGTCGATAATTTCACCCCAACTTCCCCCTTAACTACCCTCTTACCTTTCTTTCTACCCTCCCACCAATCCTCCCCACCCACCCCCCTCGCCTCCACTCTCCCTCCCCCTCCCCCCCATTAACTTTTTTTTTTTTTTGGTTTGGTTTGTTTTGTTTTGCTTTGTATAGTTGTCCTCCGCTCTTTCTTACAATAAACAATGCCAGACCTAAAATTAATTTCATTAAATACCAAAGGCCTCAATACCCCAGAAAAAAGGAGTAAGTTGTTATCCCACATGAAACATCTAAAAGCTGATCTAATTTTACTCCAAGAAACACACTTCCGCTTAGACAAGATCCCTAAACTCTCCAACAAAGATTTTCCCTCAGTTTATCATGCAACAAATAGTATAGCCAAAACAAAAGGAGTAGCGACATTAATCTCCAGAAACTTGCCCTTAGTAATATCAGACTCCTTAAAAGATGAAGAAGGACGTTACTTATTTCTCAAAGGCACCCTTTGGAACAAACCAATTACTATCGCTAACATTTACAGCCCAAACCATGCACAAGTAACATTCTACAGGAAAACTATCACTGAATTAATTGCTTTCCAAATGGGTATACTACTTCTTGGAGGTGATTTCAATGTTGCTCTCAACCCCCTTGAAGATACCTCGACAGGCACCTCCTCAATCCCCTTTAGAGCCCTGAAACAAATCAAAAAACAACTACATGATGCCCTGCTACATGATACCTGGCGCACTCAACACCCAACCACAAAAGACTTCTCTTTCTACTCCATGCCGCACAGCCGCTATTCCAGGATTGACTATTTCTGGCTCTCTCAAAAAGACCTCCCCTTTCTTTCCAAAACCACAATAGAAGCCATGGTCCTATCTGACCATCATCCCATCTCTCTCTCGCTCACCTTTCCAACCACATCTCCTCCTACCAATACTTGGAGACTTGACACCTCCCTCCTTACAAATCTGGAAACAAACGTAGCTGTTAAAAAAAAGAAATAAATGATTTCTTGCATCTCAATAACACACCTGACACAAACCCCATCACACAATGGGAGGCACATAAATGTGTGATCAGGGGCCTGCTGATAACTAAAGCCACAATCCGGAAAAGGAATAAGCAAGCTAAAATTAATACACTCTTACAAAAAATATTGTCTCTGGAACGCTCACATAAAAAAACAAAAGCCCTCGATACATTAAGGGAACTCACTGAAACGCGTAGGCTTCTGTCAATGGAGTTAGGCCTTAAACTCAAAAAGAAATTCATACTAACACAAAAGCTGTTCTATGAGCATAGCAATAAAAGTGTCAAATACTTAGCTAGGGCCTTACAAGAAAAAAAGGCCTTAGCCTCAGTCAGAACCATACGCACCCAAAAAGGAGACACGATCATCACAAATTAAGGAATTGCCAACCAGTTTGCGGAATATTATGCGAATCTATATAACCTGCCCCCTGTATCCAAACCCACTGATCTTAAGGCCCAAAGACAAACCATAATAGAAAATTTCCTTAAAAAACATGCCCCTAAAGCCATAAACAAGCAACAAGCTGCTGACATAGATGGTCCACTCACAGAATCTGAATTTAAACTAGCATTAAAACAAACCAAGGCAGGTAAAAGCCCAGGCCCGGACGGCTTTTCCGCGGCCTATTACAAATCGTTCCCAGAATCTCTAGTGCAACCCTTTCTAAGAGCCTTTAACTACCTAGTGAAGGATGACCCGTTACCACACAACCTATTAGATGCCCACATTTCGATAATCCCCAAATCGGACAAGGACCCAACCCAAACATCTAGCTATCGCCCTATATCACTCTTTAATTCAGATTTGAAGCTCTTCGCTAAAATACTGGCAAATAGACTCCTGCCCTTCATCCCAGACTTGATCCATAAAGACCAGGTCGGGTTCGTCCCTGGCCGGGAGGCAAGGGACAACACGATCAAAGCAATTAACATCCAACATTGGCTGTCTGGGAATAGGACGCCTGTTTTTTTTCTCTCCCTCGATGCTAAGAAGGCGTTCGATAGGCTGGCCTGGGATTACCTCAAAGCTACCTCGATAGCTATAGGTTTAGGTCCAAGGATGACATCCCTAATCATGGCCTTGTACACTAGGCCCTCTGCAAAAGTTTCTCCATCCACAATGGTACACGCCAAGGGTGCCCACTTTCCCCTATTCTCTTCATACTAACCCTGGAACCATTCCTTAGGAAGCTCAGGGAAAACGATGCCATAAAAGGTATTCAAATCGCCGACCGACACTACAAAATTGCTGCATTTGCAGATGACATATTGTTATTCCTCACAGAACCGCTTATCACTATACCAAATATCTTGAAAGAGTTCAGCTTGTTCCACTATATTTCTCATTTTAAAATAAACTTTTCCAAATCAGAAGCCCTAAATATCACCCTCTCAGCTTCCCAAATAAACACATGTGAAACTAATTTCCCATTCACTTGGCAAAAGGATGCCATTAAATACCTGACTACCCAATTATCCAACCTATTCAACAAAAACTTTCTCCCTATACTACAACATATTAAGGAAGATCTCAAAAGATGGCAAAAACCACACTTCTCCTGGTTTGGTAGAGCAGCCATCTTAAAAATGAACATACTCCCACGTTTGCTCTATCTCTTCCAGACGGTGCCCATCGCAATACCCGGTGCATACCTCAATAACCTTAAGAAAATATGCTCCCAGTTCTTGTGGAACCAAAAGACACCCAGAATCAATTTCACCCAACTTACCATCCCTAAGCTTAAAGGGGGCCTAGGCATTCCAGATTTCAAACTGTATCATTGGGCTTGTCAATTGCAAAGGATAGTAGACTGGAATGTCCACCATTTTACCAAAGACTGGGTAAGCTTGGAAAAAAACTTTGCCAATACTCCCCTGCATTTAGCCCCATGGATCCCAACTAACCTCCTACCACAAGATCTTAAAAGACATCCTATTATAGGCCCTGCTTTAACCATCTTCAAAAAAGCTTCTAAAACAAAGGGAATCTCCGACCCTTCTGGCCCAATGACACCGATCCTTAAAAACCCAAACTTTCCTCCGGGCGGGGATGAATCCTTGAAGGACCTGATCCGCATACAGAACTCCGAATAAACCATATTGCCCCAAAAGGTAATTTACTCTCATTGCAAGAGCTCAGACTCAAATGGCCCACCTGGTCACTCAGCTTCTGGAAATACTTCCAACTCAGGAACTTCTTTCACACTATTCAAAAATTGGGAGACTTACAACAACCATTATCTTGCTTTGACAACATATGTTCTAATAAGAACCCTACCCAACACACAATCTCAATCATATACTCCTTACTTTGGTCTAACACACCCAATAACGAGAGCGGGTTCTGTGCGGCATGGAGTAGAGACCTTCAACTAGACATCTCAGAAAAACAATGGTCCCAAATATATGAATTTGCCCATAAAGGCTCTGTGAACATTACCATCCAGGAAAATAATTTTAAGGTTGAATAGGCTTTATTTTAAACAAGTCATGAGTTTACATACATGAGAAAAGGCATTATGGTACAGAACTCCAATAGTGTTCAGCTCAGGTAGATATATTTAAATGTCAAACTACATGACCATTACACATGAAAGAAGTATCAAGGAAAGAAAAGAAAAGAGGGGGAAAGAGGAGGGGAGGGAGATGGGGGGGGGGGGATGATGCGGACCGCGAGCTTAAGTAAACGTGTTCCAATAATAGTATATTGAGTCTTTGTCCTCGTTCATGACCTCAGTCTGTTTTTCAATTTGTCAGAGGATGAGTAATGCATCCAACTGTACCACAGGGTTTTAAATTTTTCCCATTGATCTAATTCTCTTGCTCTCATTTCTTCCATATGCATGGTACTATTAATTTCGGAGATCCAGGAAGAGAGTGTTGGAATCGAGGAAGATCTCCAGGATCTGGAAATTAGTTGCCTGGCCGAGGCCAGGAAGAAGCGGAGCAGGGAGTTTTTTTGTTTTTTCACAGGCCCAGGGAGGATAGAGAGCAGTGCTATAGTGGGGTCTGGAGTCAGGGGCCTATCATATAATTCTGAGTAAATTTGAAAAATTTGCTTCCAGAATGGTTGGATCTCCACACAATCCCACCATATATGTAAATACGTTCCTCTCGCTCCGTGACATCTCCAGCAGGTGTCAGGCACGGAGGGAAATATGCGGTTTAGTGAGACCGGGTCTCTGTACCACCTCGAGAGTAATTTGAAGTTTTTCTCCTGGGAGTAGCCAGAGATACTCGACTTATGCGTAAAAAGAAATGCTTTCTGCCATTGCTCATCAGTCAACTCCATACCTAGTTCCCTGGACCAGACCTTCGTAAAGGTCGGGCTCGTAGAATGAGTGGTTAACAAAATAGATTTATATATCGCTGACAGTGTATGGCGGGGAGTTTCGGTTAGGAGACGAACTATTCAAAGTCAGTGTGGTGTCTATGAACCTGATGTGAAGACGCAAGAGCCTTGCAGTAGGAGGAGATATGTGCAGCTGTCAACCAATTTAGAGCAGTGCTGGGATCGGAGGTATGACCCAGGAAGGCACCACTAGAGGTTTGTACAAATGAGCAAGCCGTCGGCCAGGTTGACCTGAGGTATGAACCAAATGCGTGAGCTCCTACGCCTTCCGGGAGATTCGCGTTATCGAATAGTGGGGTAAGAGGGCTAGGGTCGGTGGAGAGTCGGTAGTGATCTCGCTTATTGTACCAGACCTTGAGTGCCTCAGCCGTGAGGGGGGATAATCCCGATAAAGCAGAAAGTGCTCCCCTATTTTGTCCCCAGAGTAATGCTCTTAGGTCCAAGGGGGACATATCCTGCTCCACAACATTACTCATTTTTTTTAATGGGCGAGGGAACCATTCCAAAAGGCGAGAAAGGACCGCAGCAGAGTGATAAATTTCGAAGTCTGGGAGGCCTGTGCCCCCTTCTGATTTGGGGTAGCAAAGTAATTTATGTCTAATTCTGGGTCGACCTCCACGCCAGACAAAACTAATGATTAGAGACCTCAGGGTACGAAAAAAGGCAGAGGGTAGGGATATAGGTAAGGTCTGGGAGAGATATAGCAGCTTAGGGAGGACATCCATTTTTAATGTATGGATACGTCCGAACCAAGACGCCGAAAGGTCCCGCCACGACTCCGTCATCTGTCTGATTTTGGTGAGTAGGGGGCGGTAGTTTAGCTCGTAGAGCTCTTGAAAACGTGACGGGATCTTGGTCCCTAGATAAGTAATGGCTTTGGCCTGCCAACGAAATGTAAAGTTGGTCTGGAGAGTTGCCAGGGTCTGAGAGGGTAAAGAGACATTCAAAGCCTCAGTTTTATTTAGGTTTAATTTGAAGTTACTCAGCTCCCCAAATCTGTGGATTTCAGTTAAAATGGAAGGGATGCTGATATGTGGCTGAGTGACGTATAATAATAGGTCGTCTGCATAGAGTGATAGTTTACAATGAGCTGAGGGTGTTTTAAGGCCATTAATGGAGGGATTAGATCTTATTGCCTGTGCCAAATGCTCTATCACTATCGCAAATAAAAGAGGCGAAAGTGGGCAACCTTGCCTCGTGCCATTAGAGATCCCAAATCGAGTGGAGGGGGTTCCATTGACCAGCACCGTGGCTGACGGTGAGGAATAGAGGGACATAATGCGGGCAAGCATCTTAGGGCCTACCCCTATTTGGGAGAGAGAGCTACGCAAGAAAGGCCAACTCACCCTATCGAAAGCTTTTTCAGCATCGCATGATAGGAGGCAGGTTGGGATTTGATGCGTTTGGGCGAAGGAGATTAGGTGTAAGGTTTTGGTAGTATTGTCTCTGGCCCCGCGACCAGGGACAAACCCGACTTGGTCACCATGGATAATGTTAGGGAGGAGGGGGGAAAGTCGAGTCGCTAGTATTTTAGCTAGGAGTTTAAGATCTATATTCAGTAAGGAAATGGGTCTATAGTTGCTACATATGGCAGGGTCCTTATTCGGTTTGGGAATGACCGCTATTTGAGCCTGCAGGAATGATTG
>BLSH010411648.1:86663-102690 GCA_018402905.1 Glandirana rugosa | reverse complement strand
AATTCCGTCTAAAAATCTGTCCCCTCGCCTCGACCACAGAGGATCGAGGAGAGGTACGCCGCGGCCTTGGCCTTCAGTTTGGTTAAAATGTTCATGAGGTTATTTTCTAGAATTTATAACCACCCGAAAGGGCAAACCACAGTTTAAACGGATGTTTCCTTTTTGAAAGAGGAAAAGTTCGAACGTCCTCCCCCTTTGTTAATAAAATAGTGACTTTGAATAAAGGGTTCTTCGAGGTTATCTATAGCGACTAGGCCGACCTAGGTTACGTTTCTCTGGAGTGGGGCTCTTGGAACTTAACCAAAAAAGGTTCAGGGCAGACAGGCAGCCTGCGGAGTAAAAGGAGATTCCAAACAAAAAGTTTCAAGGAGGCGAGTTAAGGAGGTCTATTGTCTTTGAATTTCTTTGCTCTGGGATTTATTCCAGAGCGGTGAGGCAGGGTTCTCGGGGTGAGGTCTCTTTGCATTGGATCCAGCCGGATCAGCGATATCTATTGGAGCTTCTTGGGAAATAAGTTTCAGTGATAAAATAATTGTTTCCCCCTCCTGCAAGCTTGAAAAGGAGAAAGTTTTTCCTTTGTAGGCAAATTTGACACCAAACGGGAAAGCCCACCAATATTTAAGATCTTTTATTGGAGTACTTGTAAAATTGGTTTGACTTCCGGTTCCGGCGCCGCATGGAGAGGAGCTAGGAGACACCAGCTCCGCTCCCCTGTCTAAAAATCTGCCTTAAAAAACGGCGACTCTCGGTGGTACAACCCAGATTGATCCCCCCACAACACCAGAGACCTGCATGGATCGCTTTGTGGAGCGATCCGGACACCGAACGCCCGCAGCCCAGCCAACCTCAGGGGAAGAGAGGATGCACGCTGCAGCCATCATGGCCGCCGCTCCACAGGCCCAGCCACAGGCACAGGTAACAACGTATGCAGCTAAACTAGCGGCACCCGCTCCATCCCTGCACACAGACAACCCTGCAACACTGCCTCATCCGCAGCAACTACCGGGAATCCCCCCACCAGAGCCTTCGTCCCCAGCGGACATAGCACAGGAGGTCGCGGTACTCATGAGGCCTATCATCTCAGAAGCTGTTGAAACAGCGGTACAGAAGGGGCTGGAGCATTTACACAGAGAAATGCAGGCACAGACAGCCAGATTAGAACAAACGGAGGACAGACTGTCAAATGTTGAAGATGACACGACTGCACTAATCGCATCGGTCGCAAAACTCACGGCATCCCAGAAAGAGCTCCAAGAAAAGGTAATCGACCTGGAAAATAGAGCCAGGAGGAACAACCTCCGAATCATAGGCCTACCAGAATCATACTCCCCACATTCCCTCATCAAACTTTGCGCAGTAGCCATACCTGAAATACTGGAACTTGCACGGTGGAAAGAGCGCACAGAATAGGCCAACCATCCGACACACGCTCCAAGCCCAGAGCAGTTATGGTGCGGTACCTGAACTACGCTGACAAGCTGGCCATACTACAAGCTTTCAGAAAGTCTCGCTCACTAACCTTCGAGGGCCACAACCTCCTGATTTTTGCGGACTACTCCATAGAAATCAGGCAGAAGAGGAAGGCGTTCTCCCCCATCTGTACAACCCTCTATGACCTCGGCGTCAGATTCAGCCTGGCCTACCCTGCGTAATGGAAAATACCTCACGCCAAAAACCACAAAAGACTAATCTCAACTAACCCGGGTGACTACACCCCCCCAATAAAACCGCACCTGATCGCATGAACACCCCCCTTATCTCTCAATCCATGGTGGAATGAACAACAAACTGTAAGTGTCACACCAGGGGCTCCCCTTAAGTGGACCCTGACCGAACCTTTGCCTGATCTCTAGCCGACCCACAGTTTGTGACAGGCTATGAAGCTATGGTAAACTGTCTCTAACTTAAAAATGTTAGTTGTCCCTGTTGTTTTTTGATCTGTTGTCGGTCTCCTCTCCGGTGACCCAAGCTAGGTGGATGGACTCTCCTCCCGGGACTCCTCAGCCCGGGAACAGACTCCACCCCACCGGCCCAGTTACTCTGCAAGCCTACATGGCACCGCAATCTTGTTTTCAAGGTGTTGATATCCCTCCTTCATCATTCGCTAAAGTGAGCACACTGAAAAACGGTCATCTAACCTTCACACCCTACCTCACTTCCCCCCCTCTCCCCTCCCCCCTCCTCCCTCCCCACATCCCCCCCAACCTCCGAGACGGAGCCCCACATCTCTACCTTTAAACTATCAACAGGGGCGGACACCGAGTACTAGCCCCCACATTTCCCCCATGCGGAAAAAAGAGAAGTCCCCGAGACCCTTTTTCAATGGCTCGCTCTTCCGATGTAGCAAAAGTCTTAAGTTATGTCCTAGTTACACTCGAACTACACTCTCTATACTGTGTCCTCTCCCAGGCTTGGGAGGAACCCTTTTACCGGAGCCCTATCATAGGCCTTACTACACTCATTATTCCTCATTTGCAATGGCATGGATCTACCCAAGCCTGGGAGTAATTTAACCATTGTGTCCTGGAACATCAAGGGACTGAGGTCGCCCCAGAAACACCTAAAGAAACTCAAGGCAGATGTAGCCCTATTACAAGAGACACACCTAGGGGTTGAGGATCTTCTGAGACTTCGCAAGCTGTGGGTAGGCAAAGTGGTAGGCTCCCCGGCGCTTGTTAAAAAGGCAGGGGTGGCTATCCTCCTCAACAAGAAGCTCCCCTACTCTATACGCAGTACGACTATAGACTCAGGGGGTCGCAGAGTCACTCTCGGCTTAACAATAGCCGGGAGGGATCTCGTCATCTCTAATATTTACGCAGACAACTCTCCCTCACAGGCCTTTTTACCATAACTTAACCACTTGGGCCACGCAAATCACGGAACCCCTCCACCTACTAGGGGGTGATTTCAACTCTATAATGCATCCCTCGGAAGACCGTACAGCACAACACCCACAACCCACCACCAAATCACATCCCCAAACGACTATGCTAGCTGAAATGGTAGACACCCTCAACTTTACAGACGTATGGCGAATGCTGCACCCAATTGACAGAGAATACACTTTCTACTCCCACCCCCACCATACATTCTCCCGCATCGACTATTTCTTTGCCTCCTCGGCCCTCATCCCTAGCATAGCATCTGTCACCATAGAAGATATGGCAATCTCTGACCATGCACCAGTGCTGGTCAAAATCTCTAACCTCACTCACAAGACACAGGGTACACCCTGGAGAATACCCTCTTACTTATCACAAAACGAAGAACTAAAAAACTCCCTCCAAATGGCCTGCACTGAATACCAGACAAACAATATAGAGTCCCTCCACTCGCCCAACCTCTACTGGGAGGCAGGAAAAGCCTTCATTAGAGGGCATATCATCTCATTCGCTAGCAAGTTCAAAAAAACGAACCCTAGAGAACATACTGAAAGCTAGCAACAGCCTCAAAGAAGCCCATAGAAGACTAAACCACCTACGCACTCCCGAGAACATACGGGCCTGGCAACATGCCAAGCAAGAATATGATCAATGGTCAGCCAACCAAGAGGCAATCCATCAATTCCACACTAAACTACATTTCCACAAACATGGCAACAAAACAGGGCAACTGCTGGCTCGGATGGTCTCGGGAAGATTTACCCCCACCCATATATCATCTCTGCGTGACCCAAAGGGCAAGATAGTTTCTGACCCCCCACACATAGAGCAAATCCTAACCGCCTATTATAAGAGCCTATATGTGAAAGACCAAATCGATACTGATAAAGCGGCAGACACACTGCGGTCCGCCAATCTTCCATCAATCACTACAACCCAACTCGAGAATCTAAACACCCCCATCACCCTTACCGAAATCCTAACCACTATAAAAGCAATGGCAGGAGGCAAATCCCCAGGCCCTGATGGTCTTTCCTCGGAATTCTACAAGTTGACCTCAGACTTTATTCCGGAGACACTACATCATGTCTTCACAGCCATATGGGATGGGGGAACCTATCTCCCCACAGGCAACCATGCATACATCAAACTCCTCCTAAAAAACAATAAAGACCCACTATCTCCGGGCTCGTATATACCGATTTCCCTTATTAATGTAGATGCAAAAATTCTATCGAAAATCATTGCTTCACGCCTGGCCAACATACTCCCCACCATTATCCACCCAGCACAATCAGGTTTCGTCCAGGGACGCAGCTATAATAGCACTAGACGCCGAAAAGGCATTCGACAATATTAGCTTCGAATGGCTCTTCACAGGCCCCTTTCCTAATTTCATTCGCGAGATGTATGCCAAACCAACGGCCCGATTGGTCACCACGAATTTCACATCCCCGGAGTTCCCCTTAGCCAAGGGGACTCGCCAGGGCTGCCCCCTATCACCACTCCTCTTCAACCTAGCAATAGAGCCCCTCTCGCGAATACTCAATTCCTCACAGGGAATTAGCGGGATCCCCATTGGAGACAAGCTATGCCGCTCGGCCCTCTTCGCCGACGACATTGTCTTGTTTTCGGCAAACCCTCCAAAAGATTTTACCTTCTTAAACCACATTCTTCAAACCATTAGGGAATGCACTGGCATGAAAATAAATTTTGACAAAAGTTAAGTTCTCTCCCTCAACCCGAGCAAGGCGGAGTCATGGAGGTCCTCTTCACCCTTCGTGATAGCACAAGGTCAAATCAAGTATCTGGGCATCCTCATAGGCAAAGACCCATCCTCTCTCTACTCAATGAACTACCCACAATTAATAGCAAAAATTTTGAGAGACCTGCAATCGTGGCGATCTCTCCCTCTCTCGCTCTTCGGGAGATGCCACCTGATCAAAATGATTCCGTTTGCAAAACTGTTGTATCCTCTTCAAACACTACCTCTCCTATTGAAACACAAAGACATACAAAAATTGCAAGCAGCCTTCTCATCCTTCATCTGGAACGGAAAAGACCTAGAGTCGCCCTACAAAAACTGTATCTCCCGAGGGACGAGGGAGGGACGGGTTTACCCAATCTGAGAGCCTACAACCTAGCTTGCCTATTAAGATACGGTCTTGATTGGATCTCAGGTAACTCTAACTATTCCAACTGTGCCTTGGAACCCTTCTATACCTTGAAAAACAGGACACCATCAACATGAAGTTCCACCAAACCAAAAAATTCTTCAAGAGATGGAGGAAATTCATAGAGTACTCCCTCGACCCTATGGAGATCAATAATTTCATGAACCCGTTCAAATTCTCAGACTGGTACCTTAAAGCAGACCTCACCAATTCCCTAGGAAAGCTTAAAATCCAGGAACCTCGCTAGCACTCCACATGTCAACAAATACTCCAACATTGCCCTTCCCTTGACGTTCCACAAAAACCCAAATCATTTGCTACACTTTTTGATCCTATTTTTGAAGGCCCCTAAAATCCCCACCTAAAGCTTCCCCCCCCCCCCCCCAGGCCGGTTATGGACACAGAATAACGTAACACATTCTAATTTAAGTATCACTCAAAGCTCTCAACAGAGACTCTATCTCCTGCATCGGTTGTGCCTTAGATTTTGTATACACACTCATCTTATGCTAAGTAAAATTTTGAAGTTAATGCTTTGTACTCTATGATTTGCTCCCTACGAGGATCCTTTTTGTACTTTCTGTATTTTTGTACTTTTTGTATTTCTAAAAAACTCAATAAAATTTGCTATAAAAAAAAATTGGTTTGATGGCTTTCCTCTTTTGGATGGTGGTGGGGGACAAGTCCGCAAATATTTGTATTTGGTGACCCATGCAGGAGATGTTGGGGTTGGACCGAGACACTCTCATGAGCTCTTCTTTGATATTGTAGAAGTGTGGCTTAACTATTATATCCCTGGGAGAGCCATCCTTTCTAGGGGGGCCCAGGGCTCTATGGGCTCTATCTAGCTCCAGCTTATGCTTTTATATGTTAGGAATTAATGATAGGATCAGGTCCTGGACAGCGGTGGTGATTGCGGTGATAGAGTCCGGAAGGCTCAAACTATTTTCAAGATCGTCGATTCTTGACAGTGCAGTGTCCAGTTGTTCTTGCAGGACTTGTATCTGAGAAGAGTTTTGGTTGGTTCTTGAAACGGTAATGTCTAATTTTTGTTCAATTGCTTCCATTCTTGAGCCTAGATTGTGAAAGTCAGCTTTAATGTCTCCTGTGATCTTTGCGGCTGTGTTTGCCAGGCCTCTTTCCAGTAAATTGGAGAATTTAAGAAACAAGTCTGCTGTATTAAGTGGGGAGTCCTGAATTATCAGGCTAAGGGTAGGGCTCTCAGGTTGAATAGAGAGATGTCCCGCTGGTGTAGCTGTAAATTCCTCCATTGTGCGGCGAAGCAGAGACTCGGTGGAAGCTGGGGATACAGAGAGAGAGACAGAAGCGGAGTGTGGCTGGGGCCTGGCGTGAGTGTGAGAGTGACTGGAACTATAACTAGCCTGGGTTCTGATTGGATCTCCTGGGCCTTAGCTTGAGAGTGAGCCCCCGCTAAGGCCATAGCTGAGGGGGGAGACTTGATTAGCACCTGAAAAAAGTCTGGCGTGTGTGGCCTGCATTCACAGGGGGGGAAATGTAGTAAAAAGGTGCCAGGACCTGAGGAGTGGAGTCTCCTTTTGTTTGGGTGAAATGTCTCCTGGGATATTCCTTCTTCCACCTCTTACTTGTCCCCTTATTCTATGAGTCAGCCATACCTGGATGTCTTCGTGACATTCGGGGCCCCCTTGTCTTAACTTATAAACTTGTCTCTCCCTGGGATCCTCTGGTAATCTGCTGCAATTAGGCCCCTGGAAGTTTAGAAGACCTCCTGGTGATAGGTGCTCCTAGCATGCTGCTCTGGCAGCCATGTTGGTCCACCCGGCGGGCGTCCAGACTGAATGCAGGAGGCTGAATTAAGCTGCTCTGAACTACCCTGCAGCGGTTCCCTGTTTGGGGGATGTTTTCACCCTCTCCCCTTCACCCTCCGTTGGACTCAGGAGGAAGATGAGGGAGTTGTACCCTCCGTTCTTAGCTTAGGCCGCAGCCACACCCATCTTGGTACACCCTGATGAGGAGGAATGAGCGGCCGGAGTACTCCGGTTTTGGAGCTGGGGAGATCCTGATGCGGTCTTGGGGAGCCTGGGGTCCTGGAGAGCTGGGATGCCTCTTCCCAGTCTATCCAAATCTGCTCTGTTGGGACCAGGGGCGCTGATGTCCGATGAGGGTGCAGAGCTCCCGGTTAGGCAGCCATCCAGGGGCTCTCGCACATGCGCACTCCAGGAGATGGTTTTATAACGATAAACTCTCCCTCAGAGCACCAACAGGAACCTCTCCTTAATGCAGTAGTGGATGGTTTTATAACGATAACCTCTCCCTCAGAGCACCAACAGGAACCTCTCCCTAATGCAGTAGGAGATGGTTTTAGGGGCAAGGGCAAACTAGTGAAAAGCTTGTTGATTGGCTGCCCAGCAACTATAGAAAAGGCGCCAAAAATACCCGAATACCAAACCCGATCCCGGACTTTTTTCCAGGTTCGGGGCAAGGACACCCTAAGGTCCAGTATGGACCCAAACTTTACAGTCCGGGTTCGCTCAACTCTATTAGCGAGTGTAGTGTGTTAGTGTAGTGAAGTGTTTTACACCGCATTACACTACATTTAGTACTGGATACACTTTTATTTTATTTTTCTTGGTTGCTGTATTTTTTTTGTTTTATTCTTTTCTGTCCTGTGCTCACCCCCTGTGTCGTAAATTGTCAGACGCAGTTTTTCTGACTGGGATGCTGGTGTTCTCCCTTGTTTATTTATTTTCTTATAGATTTTACATTTCTGTAAGTGGCAGTCCTCAAAGTGCACCAAACACCACTTTTCATTGAATAAAGTGCATCCAATCTCACATTTCCCAGTTTCTAATACATTTGGGTAATAAGCCCCCCCATCATGTTTGGGAGGCCAACAATGAGAGGCAGACGTTCCCATGGCACTGTAAGGGGGCCAGCAGCGTATGTGTCCATAGGCAAAGGTGGGCGTGGTGGTCAGTCCTCAGGCAGGACATCATTTCCTCTGTTTAGTGATGTTGCCCATGCTATCCAGCCACAGTATGCAGAGGAGGTGGTGGACTGGCTTACTAAACCGTCCTCATCCTCCCTCACACAAGCAGAGACAAGTGCACAGTCCCCTGCAGCTGCCAGAGTGAATAAACCTGCCTCCTTGTCCACATCTATTCCTGCCATAGCCCCAGCATCAGCCATGTAGGAGTCAGCTGAGTTATTTGAACACAGCATCAGCCACTTGCTCCTTGATGATGCACAACCATTATACGATTCATATGTTGGTTCTGAGGCAGAGGAAGGCAGGAACATGAGCCTACAGAGAGGGGAGAAACTGCTACACAAATTGGCATTCATGTTCCCCCAGCTGCAGTGTATTGACAAGTTGTCTCCAGTGGTAATGATGATGATGAGGTCACTGACATGACTTGGGTGCCAGATAGAGCAGAAGAGGAAAGTAAGGGTGAGACACAACCCCAACGAGGCAGCCATCATGGAAGAGTAGAGAGTAGCTACCCTATTCCATCACATTATGGAGCTGTTATCTCCCAGCCCACTTCCCACAGCTCAGCTTTCTGGGCATTTTTTAGCACATATGCAGCAGATCGCACTGTTGCTATTTGCAAACTTTGTCTCAAGCAAATAAAGCGTGGCAAAAATACCAGACATTTGGGTACCACATGCTTGACAAGGTATTTAACCTCCCATCAGTCAGCCCATTGGTAAGAGCACCTGAAAGCCACACAAAAAGGATGCAATTCTGTTCCTCCTCCTTACTCACCTCAGTCTGCCCCCCGCTATACCTCATGACCTCTCAGCAGCCACCGTTGATAGGGATGATGGTATAGCGCAGGGTGTCTAAGGTCCTTGCAGCACATCTGCCAGCAGCTCACCACCAGATCTAGAGTAGTAAGGATTTCTCACTGTGTTGAAAAACTTTGTTATTTCTATCCAATGTCTGCCAGGGTGCAATACGTGTTTTGTACGCGGGTATATTACCGTCAACTGGGAGGGCCCCTGTATTATGTGCAGATTAATCCGCTTGAAGGGTGCTTGCAGTATGGAATCAGTATTGTCTTTTATGTAAGGACAATGGTCTGTAAGCTTTCTGTCAGGTTTGATCCACATGACAGAAACCCACAGCTATATTCCTTTATGCATAGTTTAACCTTTAATGGAACAGTAGTATAATCACTATTAAATATAGCTGTATGAACTATATTACATAGGATTCATTGTAATGGTAGTTTTGGCTTTGCGTGCGTGGGGTTTTGGCAGGACAGCCTCTGTGAGGTAACTTGTTGGTTTCAATGGGAGCCATGTTTCCACATGGCTTTCATTGTTACCTGGGGTGTGTGCATCTTCGTCCACCCATTGGCTGTGACTCATCCAGGCTGTCCAGCCTTTCCAAATGCATGCACGCCCTTTCTATTGTATCGTTTGAATATAAACAAGCGTGTCATTGGTTGTTATTTTGTATTGAGCTCATGTCATGTGACTGTGCCTTGGAGCCTCATTGGCTAATTGTGAAGCCACCAAGTCCCTTTGTTATCCCTGCCTCATCCCTATAAATAAAGTCCGTAAGCTCGGCTACTCAGGACTGACGGGTGAGCTTGCAATGTGAGAACAGCTATTGTGTCTGTTTTACTTGCTTTAACATGAGTGCACTCAAATGCATTATGCAAAAGAGCTGAAAAGTGCACTTATTAGCGCAAGCGAAATATAATGCACACAGTGTATTATAATTTCTATTACAAGAGCCACCAGATAGCAGCATACAGAACCACCAGATAGCAGTATACCGGGTCACCATATAACAATATACAGAGTCAGCAGATAGCAGTATACAGAGTTACCATATAGCAGTATACAGAGCCCCAGATAGGGGTATGCAGAGCCCTAGATAGCAGTATACAGAGCCCTAGATAGCAGTATACAGAGCCACCAGATAGCAGTATACAGAGCCACCAGATAGCAGCATACAGAGCCCTAGATAGCAGTATACCGAGCCACCAGATAGCAGTATACAGAGTCACCAGATAGGGGTATACAGAGCTCTAGATAGCAGTATACAGAGCCCTAGATATCAGTATACCGAGCCACCAGATAGCAGTATACAGAGCCCCAGATAATGGTATACAGAGCCACCATATAGCAGTATACAGAGTCACCATAGAGCAGTATACAGAGCCACCATATAGCAGTATACAGAGCCCTAGATAGCAGTATACAGAGCCACCAGATAGCAGTATACAGAGCCCCAGATAGGGGTATACAGAGCCCCAGATAGCAGTATACAGAGTCACCAGATAGCAGTATACAGAGCCACCATATATCAGTATACAGAGCCGCCAGAGAGCAGTATACAGAGCCCAAGATAGCAGTATACAGAGTCACCATATAGGAGTATACAGAGCCCCAGATAGCAGTATACAGAGTCACCAGATAGCATTATACAGAGTCACCAGATAGCAGTATACAGGGTCACCAGATCTGGGTATGCAGGGTTACCAGATAGCAGTATACAGAGTCACCAGATAGCAGTATACAGAGTCACCATATATCAGTATACAGAGCCCCAGATAGCAGTATACAGAGTCACCATATAGCCGTATACAGAGTCGCCATATAGCAGTATACACATGATGCATGCTCATATTGATGTTTGTACTGTGGCAATTTTGTTTTCTACAGGCAATAATGTTGGATGAGAAGGCCTGGCTTGCAGTCTCTGCTCTAATTCATCCCAAAGGTGTTCTATGGGGTTGAGGTCAGTTCTCTGTGCAGGCCAGTCATGTTCCTCCACCCCAAACCCGCTCATCCATGTCTTTATGGACCTTGCTTTGTGCACTGGTCCAAATCATTTGGTGGTGGGGGGATTATGGTGTGGGGTAGGTTTTCAGAGGTTGGGCTTGGCCCCTTAGTTCAACTGAAGGGAACTCTTAAGGCATCAGCATACCAAGACATATTGGACAATTTCATGCTCCCAACTTTGTGGGAAGAGTTTGGGGATGACCCCTTCCTGTTCCAATATGATGCAAACCAGTGCACAAAGCAAGGTCCATAAAGACATGGATGAGCGAGTTTGGGTTGGAGGAACTTGACTAGTCCTGACCTCAACCCGATTAATTAGAGTGGAGATAAATTAATTAGAGCCAAGACTGTGACCCAGGCCTTCTCGTCCAACATCAGTGCCTGACCTCACAAATGAGCTTCTGGAAGAAAGATCAAACATTCCCATAGACACTCGTAAACCTTGTGGACGGCCTTCCCAGAAGAGCTGAAGCTGTTATAGCTGCAAAGGGTGGGCCAACTCAATATTGAACCCTAAGAATAAGACTTGGATGCCATTAAAGCTCATGTACGTGTAAAGACAGGCACCCCAATACAATATAGTGTATATTCTCTATGAATTCTGCTGAATCAACTCCATCAGCACAGGTGCAGAAGACTGTGAAGTAGAAGATCCATAAAATCTGCCTGTGAGTGGAGAGATTGTTTGAGACTTGCAGTGACATGGAGATTTTTCGAGCGATGACAATGGGCCAAGTTTATTGTCTTACCCTAGAACTAAGAAAAGAACACTCTCCATTTAAGTTACTTTCTATGGTGACAAGACATTTAGAATAAATCAGTGTTGCTGTTGGGAAGAAGGTAGGTGATTTGGTGCAGGTTTGGCTCTACCCCCACCTTAAAGCACCTTTTCTCCATTTTGATGAGGACAAGGGTTTCATTCCCACAACCCTGGGCTGGAATTTATGAATTTTCAAATTTACGAATATTCATAAAAATTTGTTAAATGGGTTTTCATTTCTGAATTAACTAATTTGTCGAAATTTGTTAAAAATTAGTTCAGAATGAAACAAATTGCACATGTCTATAAAGAAGAGGGGTAAAGGGGAGAAAATAAAGGGGGGGGGCAGGGTAGAGAAAAAATAGTGGGAAAAGGGGAGAAACATAAGGGAGGAAAACAGGAAGAAAACAGACAAAGAAAGAGAGGAGAGGGAAGTGAGAAGGGGGCACGAGGAAGGAAAGGAAAGGAAAAGAAGGAAAGGAAACCAATGCTTCAGAAATAAGGATTAGTAGCTGTATATAACTCAGCCTGCAAAAATTCATAGGCCCAAACAGTAGAGACCATCCCCCTGGGACAAGACCCAAAACAAAGGCAAGTCCCTGCAAAACCAAAGATAGGGTGATCCATGTATTACAAAAAGCAAAATATTAAATAAGAGGACATGGATTAGCCCAGGCAGCAAAGAAACAAAATGAAGTCCCAGCGTATGATAAAACATTCATGAGTTCAAAATGAGTAAAAAAAACACATGTCTAGGGTGACCAGACGTCCCCGGTTTCCAGGGGCAGTGTCCTCAATCCGGAGACTGTCCATACCTGAATCTGTCCCCGGATTGGAGGGGTGGCAGCAGGTACAGGTCGATCCTGGGTGGGTGCTGAGGCACAGGTGAGGCTGCATTCCTGGGCACTTTTGGGGCTGCATTGCTGGGGCAGGTGAGGCTGCATTGCTGGGCACTGGTGAGGCTGCATTGCTGGACACACATGAGGGTGCATTACTGGGCAAAGGTGAGGCCGCATTCCTGGGCAGTGAGCCTGCATTGCTGGGCACTGGTGAGGCGGCATAGATGGACACTTATGAGGCTGCATAGATGGACACTTATGAGGCTGCATAGATGGGCACTGGTGAGGCTACATTGCTGGGCACAGGTGAGGCTGCATTGCTGGGCACTGGTGAGGCTGCATTTCTGGACATACGTGAGGCTGGATTGCTGGGCAAAGGTGAGGCTGCATTCCTGGGCAGTGAGCCTGCATTGCTGGTCACTGGTGAGGCTGCATAGATGGACACTTATGAGGCTGCATAGATGGGCACTGGTGAGGCTGCATTGCTGGGCACTGGTGAGGCTGCATTGCTGGTCACTGGTCAGTCTGCATAGATGGGCACAGCTGAGCCCTGAATTCTTTATGTAGCGCACTCCTGAGCCCATGCACTCTGTTTTCTCTCTGTCTTATCTTCATAACATTTGGTAGTCATATCTCAAAAAATTCTAATGCCCCTTTCACACTTGTGTGACTTTTCCTGCAACTTTGGACATCAGAGCCGCATGACAAGTCATTCTCCATGATTCCCAATGATAACCATTCATATCTGTGCAACTTCAAGTCGCACCAACTTCAAAGTAGTCCCTGCACTACTTTGGTTTGACTTTGATGCAAGTTTACACAGGTATTCCCTGAAATTGTGTCAAAATCACGCCTGCAAAAATACCATCAAAATCGCACAACCTTTAAGTTGTGGCAGTGTAAAAGGGGCCTAAGTGGTATATTTTTTTTATCTTTATTTACAGAGGAAATGTGAGAAATAACATATATATGATACAATCATTCCATAAACACATAGCACATACACTGCATATATCATTGGAGGAAAATATGCTTATAAAATAATTTACCATTTGCAAATTTAAAAAAAAAATGTCTCTGGATGTCATTTTAAAAATGTGGTCACCTTACCCATGTCCTTAGGGCAATAGGGGACATAAGGAGATCAAAATATTCATGAGTGGTCGGTGTCCTCTGGCAAGCTTCAGGCCTTTTTTCTTTGTTATTAGAGGCCATCATGGTAATGTCATTGGCATTCTTTCACCTTTGTGTGGACATAGCGTGGTGTCACCTAGTGCAGTATGTGTGTTACACTGAAAACAAGAGATGAGAACACATCGGCGTCCCAGGTAACAGAAGTCTGTTTATCCTTAGAGAAGATCATGGTCACCAGACGTGTATTGAGGTCTGACTACACAAAGGAGCACACAGTACCTTTGTCACATAACTGAAGAAGCAGACAAATGTATTTATGGAATGTGACATTTATCAGGGGAAAAGCTATGCTAACACATGCACACATAGACTGTATCTACAACAAACCATTGACAGAAATGAAACCAATAATAAACAGTAAAGAATCCATTACATAAGTAAAAGAAATGTAGTGTCTGCTCCTTAAAAAGGATGCGGCATGCATCTAGTGCTATGGAGATATCCAAGGAGGTGAAATAACAATTTAACCAACAAGGGCAACAGATAAGAATAATCTAAAGTTGTGTAATACAAAAGAAGGGAGGGAGGCGCACCTAAGTGTAGTATTAAAAGTGTTTAATTCACACGCATAAAAAACACACTTACAGGAAGCGTAGATAAAAAGTGCATGTCCATCATGATCAATGTTCAGTTGGCTTTCATCTGCAGGTGGTAATCTGGTCCAGAGGAATGGGAGGAATCCGGGCTTTAGTCCAGAGGGCCGCCGGGGGTCTGCAGGGGGGCCGCCAGCCAGCGACCTGGGTGAACACAGCAGAACGTAGCTCTGGCCTCCGAGACTGGAAGTGCGTCAGCGGAAATGACCCGCAAACTGGGAGGTAAACAGGGCTATGCGCTCAGAGCGCCACAGGATGTGATGGACGGAGGGCTGGGAATGCCCAGCAGACAATTATAAGGGAAAGGCATGTCATTAGCAGGTTTATAAAATATAACCAGAAAGGTTATATGCAATAAAAAAAAAAAAAAAATATATATATATATATATATATAAAATATATGTATAATATTCAGAATTCAGCAGTATATTTGTTCCAGCAATAGAAAAGAAAAAAGGAGGGGGAAAAAAGAGAGGGATAGGACCAGGGAGGGAAAAAGGGGGGAAAGGGGGTGTGAGGATAAGGGTAAAAAATTGTTGAAGTTAAAATAATAATAAAGATGAAAAATGGAAATATAAATAAAAATAATACAAGTGCCCGCTTTTCCATCATTTCTTACAGAGCACAGTACAAGCGCCCCTTTTGCATAATTTTTAAAGAGCACAATACGAGCTCCCCCGTTTCCATCATTTGCTACACAGCACAGCATGAGTGCACCTTTTCCATCATTTCTTACAGAGCACGGTCAAAGCATCCCCTTTTCCATAATTTTTTACACCGTACAGTATGAGCCCCCCTTTCCATTATTTCTTACAGAAGTACAAGCCTCCCTTTTTATCATTTCTTACAGAGCACAGTATAAGTACCCTTCTCCATAATTTCCAAAACAGCACAGCATGAGCGCCCCCTTTTCCATAAATTTTCACAGAGCACAGTACAAGCCCCCCTTTTCCATCATTTTTTTTACAGAGAACAGTATGAGCGACACCTTTTCCATCATTTCCTACACAGCACAGCATGAGCGCCCCTTTTCCATAATTTTTTTCCAAAGCACAGTACAATAGCCCCCTTTTCCATCATTATTACAGAGCACAATACGAGCTCCCCCTTTTCTATCATTTCCTATACAACACATCATGAATGCCCCCTTTTCCATTATTTCTGACAGAGCACAGTACCAGCACCACCCTTTTCCATCATTTCTTACAAAGCACAGTATGAGCACCCCTTTTCCATCATTTCCTACACAGCATGAGCCCCCCATTTTCCATAATTCCCTTTAGAGCATAGAACTAGCCCACCCTTTTCAATCAATCCTACCGAGCACTATACAAGCCCCCACTTTCTTACAGCACAATACAAGCCACTAGTGTTGAGCGAACCCGGACTGTAACGTTCGGGTCCGTACCGAACTTTAGGGTGTCCGTGGCACGGACCCGGACCCGGACATTTCAAAAATCGTTCGGGTTCGGTCCGGGGTTCTGCTATTTTACTCCACGTGTTGAGAAGCTGCAGGGCAGCCAATCAACAAGCGTTTCACTGGTTTGCCCTTAGAAGCCATCACAGCCATGCCTACTAATGGCATGGCTGTGATTGGCCGGTGCATCATGTGACCCAGCCTCTTTATAAGCTGGAGTCACAGTGCTGCAGTCACATGCTCCTTGGGTTAGTATAGGGAAAGGTAGCTGACGGCGTGAGGGACAGATTTTAGCCATTTTAAGACCTGATCCTGCATCCTGAGATAGATTACTTTACTACTGCTGTCTGTGCTGTTGCTCTGAGGACAGATAGCAGAAATTAGAGA
>BLSH010411647.1:202480-223266 GCA_018402905.1 Glandirana rugosa | reverse complement strand
ATTCTCTGTCGGTATTGTGATTTGACCAGTAGTCATATTGGATATATTCCGAAAATTGGTAAAGTCGGGGTTTTCCAAAATGGTGGAATTTCGCCTCAAGGTGGGAAAATTTTCAGTCGTCGATGTTTTTCACATCGACGACTGAAAAAAAAAAAAAAAAAAAAGAAGAAAACCTCTAAAAAGTTTTATTCAAACAAAAGGGTCGACCTCGTAATTTAAAAGAAATATTGATAAATGAAGTACAGAGAGAAGAGGAAGACAATAAAAAAAAAAAAGGTTCTCTAAAATAACTTCAAAATGTTCATGTTTTCAGTAACTCTTTCATTGATAAACTGGCATGTAATAGCAAAATATTTGTCAACTTTGAAGCTAGTGGAAACCATTGTATTCTCAATGACTTTTGTACTTGTAAAACTTCAATAAAATCTCTTGGAAAAAAAAAAAATAACAGAAGGAGAAGAGAGACATGAAGTAAATAGTTATAAAGAAAATTTAATGCTCCAGCTGGGAAAACAAACTTATTTTGAAAAATCTCCAAAAGAAGAAAAAAAAAAAAAAAAAAAAGTCAGCAGCTACACTTTTTGTAGCTGCTGACTTTTAAAAGGGTGGAACTCCGCTTTAAGGTGGTAAAACCTTTTGGGGCTGAAATGGTTAAAAGCCTTATATAGGTTATACTGATGACCAGTTTAGTGTTATGGAGGTGGTCTGGTGCTAGAAATATTGCTCTCATGCATGGCGATATGCAACGTGTATCGCAAGCAACCTTTTCATGTGTAGGCACCTCCCCGACGTGTATGTTATGTTTGTATGTGGAGGCGGGGGCTCAATTTTTGGGGGGGATTTTATGTGCTTAGGTGTAACTTTAATTATTTGCAATTTAAAAAAGAAATCTTACATTTTTCCCATCACATAGGGAACAAAACGATTTTTTGGTGACCGGTTCTCTTTAATGAGACCCTGGATGTCTTCCCTGTGTTCCACTGAATGTAATGCAATGCAGATCGCAGCCACTTGGAGTGTAAAACCCCCCGCTGTCAAGTCATACGATTGACCTGGCAGCAAAAGGATAAGTTTACCTTTGGTAACATGTTACACCCTAAATATTAACATGCTACCAAAGAGCTCCCGTCTGTGCCCCTCCAATCCCTTGCTGTGACAGTGGGCCAGAGATCTTCTCCCTGCACCGCTGTCACAATTTAAAAAGAGCTAACTGAATGATTGAACTACAGGCGGCTTGTAGTTTTCAACAAGCTGCGAGGGTACTGGTGAGCACTCTCGTAGTTCATTGATCTTCCTGATCAACAGTAACCCTGTCTATACAGGAGGTATGGGCAGACAGCTATACTGAGGTTTTGCAGGATCCTGGCATTACACCCACAATCTGCTGATCATGGGTAGAATGTTCTGCAGGCTCCTGAAATAATATATGCATTTTTTTTAAGGTGAACTTGGCTTTTAACCCCTGTGGGGTATATAGTTTATATGACCTCCTCCTGTAATTTAAGAGGTCCAATATTCCAGGTGAGAGCACACCCATAGATGCTTAACCAGTTCTGGTTCCCCCTCAGTTAGAACACGCCTAGGGAACACAGTTAACCCCTAAATTGCCCCCTGCAGGTTAACCCCTTCACTGCCAATGACATTTACACAGTAATCGGTGGATATTTAAATTACATTTCTGATTGCTGTATAAATGTCCCAAAAAAGTGTCAAAAATGTCTGACATGTCCGCTGCAATATCAGTCCCGATAAAAATCGCAGATCGCCACAATTACCAGTAAAAACACCATAAATGAGTCCTCATGGTTTGTAAACGCGGCAACTTTTGCGCAAACCAATCAATAAACACCAATCGCAAATTTACCACAAATATGAGGAAGAATATATATCGGCCAAAACTGATGAATCATTTTTTGGATATGTAGTATAGCAAAAAAGTAAAAAATAGATTTTTTTTGTTCAAAATTGTCGCTCTTAATAGCGGTGATCAGAAGTGACGCAGAGGGGATCAAATACCACCAAAAGAAAGCTCTATTTGTGGGGGAAAAAAGGGGCATCAATTGTGTTACGCCACACGACCGCGCAATTGTCAGTTAAAGCGATGCAGTGCCAAATCGCAAAAAGTGCTCTGGTCCTACATTGGGAAATCCTTCCGGTCCTTAAGTGGTTAAGCATTTACAAAAACTTTTAAGGTAAAAGGCATTTTAACTTTAGAACCACTTTAAGGGAGAAGCGTAATTATATTGTGCTATGCAGCTTGCGTATTATGGCAGACTCCTCTGCCTGTTTGCCCTCCTTCAGCGATGACAGGGCTACGTTTTTCCTTGCTGTGCCTTGTCGCTTCATCCTCCAGTACCTCCACCACAGGCACATGTGCCATCCAAACTTGCCATGGGAAGAGGGGAAAGGATTTTTGTTTTTTTTAGCAAAAGTGAGGAAACTCCATCTCCTAGTATCCTTTTTTTTTTTTTTTTTTAATAACTTGTCCTTGCCCACCATAGTCCCAATGTAAAGAAAAAAGGGATTTTATTAAAACTTACCGTAAAACCCTTTTTCTCTGAGTTCACTGACAGACGCAGCCCTCTTTGACATGTGGGTTATATGCATATCCTACTAGTAGTTAACTAGGCAAAAAGAAAGCAAGCTGGCCCCTCCCAGGGGGCCATCCTCTCTCTCCCATATAACCCCCTGCTCTGCTCAGCATATCAGTTCATAACAAGCCGTACAAACAACGCAGAGGGGCGGGTGCTGCGCCTGTCAGTGAACTCAGAGAAAAGGATTTTACGGTAAGTTTTAATAAAATCCCTTTTTCTGTTGCGTTCACTGACAGACGCAGCCCTCTTTGACATGTGGGGATGTTCCAAAGCTGTGTCAGAAAAGAGGGGTGGGTAAACGACAACAATTGTTCCCAACAGAAACCTCTCAGGAGGCGCCAGCCACGCCTACACTGCCGCCTGTAAAACTTTACGGCCAAAAGCAGCATCCAAAGATGCTGAAACATCAACATCAACAAGAACAATATCTTCATTAATGTGAAAAGAAGAAACCACCTTCGGTAAAAATGAAGGAGACGGGTGCAAGACCGCGTTGTCCTTGTGAAGGACCAAGTAAGGAGACTTGCAGGACAACGCTGCCAACTCAGACAACCGCCTAGCGGATGTAATGGCCACCAAGAAAGCCATTTCTGCGACAGCATTTGTAAGGGAATATCCCTGATCTTCTCATATGGTGGCTTCTGCAGCACTGAAAGCACCAAATTCAAATCCCACAGTGCCATAGGCAACCGTACCTGAGGAGCCACATGGCGCACACCTTGTACAAATGTACGAATCAATGAATGTGACTCCAAAGGTCCCTGAAAAAGAATCGCCAGAGCCGAAATCTGATCCTTGAGAGTACTCAAGGCCAATTTTTTATCCAGCCCTGCTGCAAAAAAGCCAGGACCCTGGACACAACGTAAGAGCGGGGGTTCCAACCCCCCGCCTCACACCAAGCAATATAGGCCTTCCAGGTGCGATGATAAATCTTGCGTGAAGTACACTTGCGCGCTTTCAGCATGGTAGGAATCACTGAGTCAGCACCTGGGACTCTATAGCCAAGCTGTCAAAGCCAGCGAGGGTAAAGCAGGGTGCAAGATGGGTCCCTGAAACAACAGATCTTCGCACAGCGGAAGGCGCCAGGGAACATCTGCCACCATTCGCACCACGTCTGCGTACCACGGATGCTGAGGCCAATCCAGAGCCACCAGGATCATCGGAATCCCCTCCGCTTCCACCCTGCGCTGTAGCCGTGGTAGAAGCTTGATGGGAGGATAGGCGTACAGAAGACGATACAGACCCCAAAGCGCTACCAGCACGTCCGTGGCGACCGCCAACGGGTCTCTCGTCCTGCACACAAAAGTTTTCACTATGTGGTTGAACCGAGACGCCTTGAAGTCCACATCTGGCGTGCCCCACTTGTGGCAAATCTGGCTGAACACGTCTGGATGGAGGGACCATTCCCCCTGATCCAGCATCTGGCGACTGAGGAAGTCCGCCTGCCAATTCTCTATGCCCAGAATGTAGATGGCGGAGATCGCCAGCACGTGAAGTTCTGCCCATCACAGAATGAGATCCGCTTCCACAACTGCTGCCGAGCTCCTCGTTCCGCCCTGATGATTCACATATGCCACTGCCGTGGCATTGTCCGACTGAACCCGAACCGGGAGGTCGTGCAACCTTTCCGTCCAGTGAGCGAGGCAGAGTCTGATCGCCCTCAGCTCCAGCACATTGATCGGAAGGCGAGATTCCTGCGCCGACCAGCAGCCCTGCGCAGACAACTGCCCCAGGACCCCCCCCAGTGCGATAGGCTGGCGTCCGTCGTGACTATCGACCAATTCAGGGGAAGAAAAGACTTCCCCAACATTAAGGCCGGGGCCCGAAGCCACCATATCAACGACCCTCTGAGAATCCAGCCTGATAAACTGGTCCAGGGACAGTGGGGACTTGTCCCACCGAGACAGAATCACTCGCTGAAGGAGCCGAGTGTGACTCTGGGCGTAGGGGACCGCTTGAAGGCTGAAACCATGAGCCCCAACACACACATACAAAACCGTAAGGAAGACCACCGGCGTGACAGCAGGGTTCGCACCGCTGCTTGCAGTGTCAGCAACTTGGCCAGAGGTAAGAACACCTTCACCTGCTCCGTGTCCAGAATCGGACCCATGTATTCTAGGCGACAGGACGGGGTCAATGTTGACTTCTGCAGATTGATCAGCCAGCCGAAGTCCTGCAACGAGGTCATGGTGATGGCCACATTCTCCTCCAGAGCCGAAGCTGACTCCGCTCTCAGGAGCAGGTCATCGAGGTATGCTACCACTGCAATGCCCCTCTGCCTCAGTAACGCCAGCACTGGGGCCACTAGCTTGGTGAACACCCGAGGAGCCTAGGCCAGACCGAAGGGAAGTGCCATGAATTGGTAGTGAAGATCTCTCACTGCAAAGCGCAGAAAGCGCTGGTGCCGGAGACAAATGGGGACGTGGAGATACGCGTCCCTGATATCCAGGGACCCCATGAACTCCCCTTGGTGCAGGGCGGCCACGACCAAACAGATGGATTCCATCCAAAATTTTCGTGCTCTCAAAGTGGTTTAGCGCCTTTTAGGTCCAGAACTGGCCTCGCCCCCCCCCCTTTTTGGGGACCACGAATAGGTTCGAGTAGAAACCGTGAAACCTCTCTAACTGAGGTACTGGCACGATCACCCCCTGGTCGGAGAGTGCCTGAACAGCCCTTAAGAGGGCCTCCCGACACCCCTGAGAGAGTCTCAAGTTTGATGGGAAGAACCTGTCTGGGGGTAGAGTGCTGAACTCTATCCTGTACCCGGAGGACACCACTTCCTGCACCCAACGGTTGGAAATGTGGGCAGTCCACCTGTCTGCGAACCCCAGAAGATGTCCCCCCACCCGATGGTCGGGTGGGGGCAACCCATCACGCAGAGGAGGGCTTGTCCTCTGTCTTTTTGTTCTTGCGCTGCCAGGGACGCTTCCCAGCCCCTGCGGCAGGCTTGCCGGGCCTCGACCCTTTTCCCGCTGCGCCAGAGGCATGAAAAAACCTCTTCTGACCCGAAGAGACTGGTCCCTGCTTGCGGCGGAACTCCCGCCGCCTGGGCTCCGGAAGGAAAGTACTCTTCCCCCCAGTGAAATCCTTGATTTCATCCAACTGTGACCCAAAGAGATGGCCACCCTGAAAGGAAGATCCGCAAGACCTTTTTTAGACGCGTGGTGACCTGACCACGAACGTAACCAGAGAACTCTTCTGATAATGACTGCAAAAAACAGACATCTTTGAACATGGGATGCAGGTCCAGAGCTGCATCACACAGGTACCGAATACCCTGAAACAAATGATCTGCCTTTTGTGACGCTTCCAGCGTCCTGCCGCAGTCCAAATCATTCGGCAATCTGCCATACATTCCGACAGATATTGCGCCGCCATGGCAGATGCCAGGGCCAGTCGCATGGCTGATCCTGCCAACAGGAAAAGTGCCTTGGACACTGCCTCCGTCTGCCTATAGGCTGGGTCCTTAAATGAGGGGGACCCTTCCAACGGAATGGTCATTGCCTCGTTCAGACGAGCCACCGGAGGGTCTACTGTGGGGGACGCCCACTTCTTTACGAAACTATCCTCAAAGGGATAGCGTATAGCGAAGCATTTAGGTAGGGCTAAGGAATTCTGCAGACGCTGCCATTCCTGATAGACCAGGTGGTCAAAAAATGTATCGTAAGAATAAGCCTTAGGCGACCTAGGCAGCCTAGCAGACCCGCAAACATATGCGGAGGCTTGCGACTCCCCTGCCTGGTCCAGTCGCATAGACACACAGATATTAGAAATCAGCGCAGTCACCAGCGCTTTTTTGCGTGCAACTGAGGCCCTCTTCGTTGTCCGAGGGTACCAGCTCACCCTCTGAGAGTTCCACAGGGGTCCCTGTGACCCCCGAAGCCATTTCTGGTTCGGATTCGTCCCCTGAGGAACAAGGGGGAGGCGGGCTTTTTCTAGGGGCCCCCAGAGCGTTGCTCGGCCCCACCCGGGGAAGAAATTCCCCAAACACTGCCCTCAACTGTTCCAGGCACACCAGTGCCCCCAGCGCAGGCTGCGCTGCCGCTGACTCCTCCTCAGAAGGGCCTGCAGGATCATCTGCCATCGCACCACCAAAATGACAGTCAAATTTAGCAAAAAAAATGAACTGACACCCCCACAATGCAGCCCCACCACCGCCCCACAGAACGCCAAGCAGACCCCAGGAGGGCTGCACCCACCGCTACCACACCCCAGGGAAGGCTCAGCTATACTTGCTGTTTTGATGCCCACAGAGCTGCTCCCAGCAGGAGTGCATAAAAAGGACCGCCAGAAAGAAGCGCCGTCTGTAGTCAGCCACGCTGTCCCACATGAAAAGTAAAGTAAAACGGCAGCAGCACATTTTACACTGCTCCAGGGACATCCAATATGGCCGCCGAGATCATCCACTAGAGGCCAAAGCCTGTGTGCAGGCCGTGACTACAGTAAAATGGCCGCCACTGGCACTAGAGGGAAACCCTCAGCAAAATGGCCGTGGCTACGGCAAAATGGCAGCGATCCGCCGCACGGGGTGCGGAGTGGGGGGGGGGGAGGGAGGGGGCGAAGACACCCAGGAGGACACTAGCCCAGTGACCACCCTCCACCGGTCAGCCAGAAAATCGCAAAAAGTATGCCCAGCACCCCCCCTCCGCACCCCTAGGGGGGGAAGAGGGGGTCACTCACCACCCCGGTCGCAGACCATCCTCCCCTTCTGGAAAGGGATTCTGCAGGCCAAAGCCCCTGGACAGGCACAGAGTCCGGTCACCGGGCGTAAGTGGGGGTCACCCACTGGCCGCCTGCACGGAACAGGCACGATGCAGCGGGTCCCGCCACAGCATAGGACTAGCTCACATCGGTCGGCTGCACTGGGGAAATTGCAGGATGCAAGTTATCCTCTATGCCCCAGCCAGCTTCTTGATAGCAGTCTTTATCAGATAGCTTGAAAAAAAGAAAAAAGCGGTAGCAAAAAATATAAACCGCAGGTCCCATAAGGGAGCCAGGTCAACTCCTTGCACTAGGCTTAAAACTGATATGCTGATATGCTGAGCAGAGCAGGGGGGTTATATGGGAGAGAGAGGATGGCCTCCTGGGAGGGGCCGGCTTGCTTTCTTTCTTTTTGCCTAGTTAACTCCTAGTAGGATGTGCATATAACCCACATGTCAAAGAGGGCTGAGTCGGCCAGTGAACGTAAGAGAAAGACAATTTGCCCTGTTTTTTTATGTAGTCAGTTCACACCACTGCTGTTTTATTAAAAAAAAGAAAAGTAAACAGTGTGATATGCTGGAATTGGTTTAATCCCAACACACACCAGCGGCTCTGCATCCAGTGCAGGTTGTTTGGATGAAAGAGCCCCAACACACAGCAGAGTTCTGGCATTCAAGAAAACATTTCCAATCATTCCCCCTTGTCATCCACTGCAAGCACAATCTTCTTCCCTAGCATCCCTCAAAGCAAATCTAGCCCCAAAGCAGAAATCGCTACCATTAAATTCCCCTACACCAAGCAAAAATCCCTGCCAGAAGCAATTGCCTCTTCCCTCAAAAAATGCCCCAAAAGCAAAAATCCTTTTCAAGCAGAAATACTCTCCCACCAAGCAAAATTCCCCTTACCAAAGCATAACCCACCTTCACTCAAGCAATCCTTCAAAAGCAAAAATCTGCCTCAGCATAAAATTTTCTCCATTTACCCTTAAGCATCCCTACCCACAGCAAAACGCCCCTGCCCCACTTCAAATACAAATATCTCTCCTTCCCTCAAGATACCTCCCCCCCCCCCCCCCAGCAACAATTCTCCCCTCTGTATCTCCCACTACAAAACATCTCACTCCCCCTGCCTTAAACAAATATGTACCCTCAAGAGCAACCCCCCACCAAAAGCCATCCACTTAAAAAATCACTCCTCCCACAAAGATTCCTACCCCTAAGGCAAACCCCCATTGACTTAAGCACACATCCTCCCAGAAGCAGACTTCCCTCCACCCGCTAGATTATGGCCATTCTCTGCAACAAAATATCATTTTTGGTGAGATTTTTCCAAAGGGAAATCACGGCTAAAGGGATTCAGACCCTACCACTTTCCTCATTAGAACTCTGCAAGTGCAGGAGATTGATGCTTATTTTTTTTTTTTGTAATTCTTTATTTAACCACTTCCTACCCGCCCTATAGCAAACTGACAGCCGGGCGGTGATTCAGTTATCCTGACCGAACGACCTATGACGTCCGCCAGGATAACTCACAATACACACCCCCATGGGCGCGCGATCGCGGGTTATCCTGGCGGATGTCATATGTCGTCTGGTCAGGATAACTTAACCACCGCCCGGCTGTCATTTAGCTATAGGCTGGGATGGGAAGTGGTTAAATAAATTAAAAAAAAATAATAAGTATCAATTTCCTGCACTTGCAGAGTTCTAATGAGGAAAGTGGTAGGGTCTGACCCACCATATTACCGATCTCGGTAAAGAGCTTCCATCGGACAATGAACGACAGAGGGACATTGTTCCAAATCAGCATATGGTGTTAAAGACCTTGTTTTTTTTTCTTGCAGCCTCCCACTGTTTATTATGCTTTCTAACCCTGGTAGCTCACTTTTTCTGTCTTATTTTTTGCTTGTTATGGTCTGTTTCTGTTATTATTCATGGTCAAGTAAAGATACATAGAAAGATTCACTTGGGAAGTTGGAGAGTGTTTCAGTACTGATACACATCTGATGGTTAATGATTGTTCTTTTGCTTCATAGCTGTTTAAATGAAGATAATGTTCAAATATACAATGAAATTGAGTTATTCGACAAAATACAACCAAAGGTAAGCGACTATCAATTTTTTTTATTTATCTGGTCATTTAGGGATATCAGCTTGTAAAATTTTATGTACTCATTATTAAGCAATATTTCTCAATGAACCATCTCTGCTTAGGATTCTAGGGAGAAACAATCGGATCGATCAATTACTTGCTTCCTGAGGAAGTGGAAGGAAAAAGTGGCTTGGCCAAGGCTGACCAGGGACAATAACAAGGTGATGTGTGTAAAAATAGGGGCTACATGCCTTGACCTCGTATTAAGGAAATGGGCCTGTTCCTTGAAGGCAAAAATCGAATTTCTTTAAAAAAAAATGTCATGCACTTCTCCCCTTGCACCTGCTTTACCAAGCAAAATACTTGTATGCATTTCATCCTGTACATTATATAAATCCACTGTATATTATTTACACTGGACATACATTGCTCTAAAGTGTTTATGCCAAAAGCACTTTATTTAAGCTGTCATCAATTTGAAGAAAATATTAAATTTCCTCCAGGCAGCAATTCCACACAGTATTCAATGGTATAAATTATCCAGTGATAAGCAATTCACCCTTGCAGTGAATAGTCAAAGTTCAAAAAGTTAAAGTAAAATGTATCTCAAGTGAGGTGACTTTGTTGATAACTTCCCCACTGCTTAATCTCCAAAACCACTTCACCACATTTTGCTCAGTGACATTCACTCCACTTATGGCTCAACACTCAGCAGCTCCTTCTGCCTCTCATTTTACTGATTGGCAAAAAATATGCTCAGGATAATCACTCAAAGATAGACTCATACAGATGCGGATACCAGCACTGGTTCACAATCCCAATGGCATTTAAAGGTCAAAAGAGCCCACATAGTGTAATTTTATCACAAACACTTTAACTCCAATCAATAAATACTCACAAAGATAAAAAGAAACAATGCCTGTCAACATGCATAAAATCACGACGCCAGCACTCTACTCCAGTGTATGGAAACGATCTCCTAAGTCTCACCACACTTGGTCAAGGCCAAGGTCACTTCTGGTCGCCATATAGTCTTGCCCTGATGAGTTTGTCATTACGACTTTGAGGGTGTGTGAACCTGCAAATTTCCAGTATAAAGAATACATTTAGCCTGGTTAATTGTTGGTAACCATGTGGACATTTCCTTGATTACGGACTCTTAAAAGCACCATAAAAAAATATTTTGGCTCTTCAGAAGACTTTACAACATGCTGCAGACATTCTGAAAGCTAGACAAAGTGGAAAATGTAGCTAAACTTTTTATATTATTTAAATGTAGCTGCAAAAAGGTCAAGAACATGTTGAAATAATTAGTTGGTGAGCTTCAGGTTTGGATTGACCTTGAGTTCGACCTGAACCCAAGCAGTTCATTGAATGTGCAAATTAAATGGCAAGATTTTGGCCAGAACGCCCACCTGGATCTCCAGTTTCAGCTATTAGTCATTCATTTATTGGCAGTATCACTGCTGCCACTAAATGACAACTCAGGGCTGCCCATCCAATCATTAGTTATTAGAACTCAGACAGCCACCTGCACCATAACAACCAATGATGTTGTGTAGCATTGGCTGCCTGTGTCCTGTCAACCAAGGAGGCTGTGTCAGCGGCAAGCATCATTGGTTGCAGGGATGCAGGGGGCCACAGAATGTCATTTGTTGCTAGGATGCAGGGGGGCACACTTTGTTTCAAATTGTAAACAAGCCATAGGGTAACCTAGGTGACTTCATTGACCATATATGGTCATGATGGCCATATGTGGTCAACAATATCAGCCTTAAATTCTGGTCTCCCTGAAAATCCTTAACAGACCTCATTAGGTTGCACTGATTTGGGGAAGTGGCTTTCTGGAGTAGCTTGCTGTAGATGGTGAATTAGTCTTGGACAGCAGACACGGTTCTTTAGTTCAACCATGGGGAACAACAAGAAACAGTAGTCTTATAAAAAAAAAAAAACACCATAACAAATGCTCTTAAGTCTGATTTGTAAGCTCCATCTGGTTACTTGTTTGATAATATGCAGATTCAAATTCCAATATTTCAGTGTAAATTTGAAGAATGCTTAAAGTGATACTAAAGGTTTGTTTATTTTTTAGTAAATAACAAACATGTCCTACTTACCTGCTCTGTGCAAGTGTTTTGCACAGAGAGGCCCGATCCTCCTTTTCTGGGGTCCACCGGTGGGGATCCTGGCTCCTCCCTTTCATTGGGTGTCCCTTCTGAGAAGTGCTTTCCCTGGGGGCACCTATGTGTATGCTCTCCTGAGTCCTGCTGCTGCTTCCATTGACACAGACAGCAGGACTCGGCCCCGGCTCCGGCGTCACTGGATTTGATTGACAGCAGCGGGAGCCAATGGCTCCTGCTGCTATCAATCTATCCAATGAGGACCTGAGCCAGTGGCTGGAGCTGCTGGGCTCATCCTTGATGCTGGAACGATCGGGTTCAGGTAAGTAAAAGGAAGGCTTTGGGGGGCTGCTGCAGTACAGGATGTTTTTCACCTTATTGCATAAAGGTGAAAAACCTCAAGACCTTACAACCCCTTTAAGTGATCTAGGACATCCAAACAAACCCTGCATGTGTTTCAGCCAAAGCCTTAACCATATTCCTCTTTTCAAATGTTATGCTTTCGGAGGTGTACAGGAACCCATGGTTCCTGTGGGTTGGCATCCCTGGTGTGTATACTGGCATGGAGGTGGAGATACTCTTGTAATATTGAAATATTTCAGTGCTTAGAGGGCGATCAAGGACTTCAGGGTGTAGTAGACTTGCTTATCAGAGACAATGTGACTGGGTAAATCATGTACTCTTAACAGGTCTGAAGAGGCATACAGTTTCAATTGCCAAAAGGGTTCCTACCTTACACAAGAATGGGGCCATCTTGGACAACCAATCTGTGAAAATAAGCTTTCTAGATAAATAGAAACAAATCAAAATAATATCACACAAACCTTTATATATCCACATAATTTGTTTACTATACTGGCTACATCCACCTATTGAAAAATGGTCTCTCAAAAAGGAATCCCACCAATGTGGGCGAAGCAATGAGTTATTGTACAGTATGAGATGTCTGTCCAGGAGTACCAACGTGCATCCACCAAGTGGGACCAAAAGCCCAACAGCTGGACCTCCCGAAGAGAAGAGTATGATTTTAATATGGATCTAGATTCAAAAAATAAACAGCCATTCAACTGGGGCCATTCAACTGGCCCACGACGACCAATCCACTTTCCAGGAAACTGTTCATCTAGGAATGCTCGGACCTGACACCCATAATGTGGTGATGCGCACATTATGGGTGTCAGGTCCGAGCATTCCTAGATGAACAATTTCCTGGAAAGTAGATTGGTCGTCGTGGGCCAGTTGAATGGCCCCCAAGGTCTCCCGATCTGACCCCCTTAGACTTTTATCTTTGGGGTCATCTGAAGGCAATTGTCTATGCTGTGAAGATACGATATGTGCAGCACCTGAAACTACGCATACTGGAAGCCTGTGCTATCATTTCTCCTGCGGTGTTGCTATCAGTGTGTGAAGAGTGGGAGAAGAGGGTTGCATTGACAATCCAACACAATGGGCAGCACATTGAAAACATTTTATAAGTGGTCAGAAACTTGTAAATAACTCATGAAAGAATAAAGTTCCATTAAAACCAAGCACACCATTGTTTTTCTTGTGAAATTCCCAATAAGTTTGATGTGTCAGATGACCCTCTTCCTATTGAAAAAACAAAAGTTGGATTCAAAATGGCCACCATGGTCACCACCCATCTTGAAAAGTTTCCCCCCTCACATATACTAATGTGCCACAAACAGGAAGTTAATATCACCAACCATTCCCATTTTATTAAGGTGTATCCATATAAATGGCCCACCCTGTATAATACTGCTATACTGCTATACCGAGCCTGTTTTTGGGGTTTGGTGTTTACAAGTTAAAAACAGTGTTTTTTGCTATAAAATTACTTAGAACTCCCAAATATTATATATATATATATATATATTTTTTTCTAACACCCTAAAGAATAAAATGGCGGTCATAGCAAAACTTTGTCACACCGTATTTGCGCAGCGGTCTTCCAAGTGGGATTTTTAAAAAAAAAATTTTTTTTTTTTCAGTTAAAAAATAAAACCGTAAAATTAGGCCAATTTTTTTCCATATTGTGAAAGATAATGTTATGACGAGTAAAATGATACCCAACATGTCATGCTTCAAAATTGCGTCCACTCGCGGAATGGCGACAATCTTTGCAACTAAAAAATCTCCATTGGCGACCTTTAAACAATTCTACAGGTTAGCAGTTTTAGTTAGAGGAGGTCTAGTACTAGATTTATTGCTCTCGCTCTAACAATCATGGCGATACCTCACATGTGTGGTTTGAACACCATTTTCATATGCGGGCGGGACTTACGTATGTGTTTGCTTCTGCGTGCGAGCCTGGGGGGGACGGGGCGCTTTAAATTTTTTTTTTTCAATTATTTATTTTACTTCTTACTTTTTATTTTTACACTGTTCTTTTTTTTAAAAAAAAAATTGATCACTTTTATTCCTATTACAAGAAATGTAAACATTCCTTGTAATAGAAAAAAAGCATGACAGGACCTCTTAAATATGAGATCTGGGGTCAAAAATACCTCAGGTCTCATATTTACACTAAAATGCAAAAAAAAAAAAAATAATAATAATTTGAAAAAATGACAGACCAAAAAAAAAAAATGGGCCCTTTAAGACCATTGGACGGAGATGACTTCTGACGTCATTTCCGCCCTGCCGTGTTATGGAGCCGAGTGAGCGGCTTCAGCCGCTCAGTCGGCTCCCGGACACTGGGGGGGACGGATCCGATCATCTCCACCATCTCCGGTAAGCGGCGGAGATGACGGGAAAGCGGCGGGAGGGGGGCACCTCTCCCGCCGCTGATAAAAGTGATCTTTTTTTTTTGGTTGAACTAGATGGACTTGTCTTTTTTCAACCTGACTATGTAACTATGTAAGACCACTTTTATCATTTTCAGAATCGCTTCCTGAAAAAAAGATATCTGAATGGTGCCTGTAGCTGCAGGCACCATTCAGATATCTTCACTCAAAGTTGCGACATCATATGACATGACTCTGAGTGAAGTGGTTAAAGTGAATGTAAACCCAATTCATGAAATTTGAGCTGGGCACATCTATCTGCAGAGTTTTCTTATCTCTCTCCAAAGCCCTGTGTCTCATAGCTGTCTTGCACCGTTCCTCAGCCATCAACTTTTGACAAGCTCTCCGATGCCCGTAGATAGACCTGTGTGTCGGAGGAGGTTGCCATTAATAGATTAGTGTCCAGCAATTACCCCACTTGGAGCGGAACGAGGAAGTGAAAATTCTAACAGAATGTGCACTTTCTAAACAGTATATAAATGTGAAGACAATGTATATAAATGTAAAACTTATAGAGATTTGTTTCATCGCTTTGTATCATCTGAGGCTGTAAACTTCACTAGGTATATGTGAGGGTTTACATCTACTTTAAAGTGGATGTAAACCCGATTCATAAAATTTGAGCTGGGCATATCTGTCGGTAGTGTTTTATCTCTCTTCAAAGAGCTATGTCCCATAGCCATCTCTTCTCTTTCTCTGTAGCTCTGTTATCAGCCTGATAAGTTCTCACTCGCTCTGTTAGTCGGGACAGAGAATTCAGATAATTTAGAGTCGAAGGAGGTTGCTAAAAATAGATTAGCACACTGCTTAACCAAACAGACATGGCTCTGCATGTGTGGGGAGGAGGTGTGTGCCTTTCCTCTAATCAGCTTTCACACAGTCTCTCAGTGTCTAGCTATCAACTCTACCTACATAGGAAAGAGGAAGTGGAAATTCTAACAGAATGTGCATTTTATAAACAGTATATCAAAGTGAAGACAGAAGATATACATGCAAGACTTGTATAGGGAGGTTTGTGTCATCTGAGGCTCTTCACTTCACTGGGTATATGGAAGGTTTACATCCACTTTAAGTTCCTGGGTTTGTCAATTCAGTAATAAGCACACACCTCTTACATCTGCGTTGAAAGCATGCAGGCAGCCTGTAGGTCCACAAGATGGCAGCCGAGGGGTCTAATAAAGGTACACACACACACATCATAGGCATATAAGTTGAACAAACACTTAAAGTGTTTGTTAAAGTGGAGTTTCACCCAAAAGTGGAACTTCCGCTTTAATGGAAGGTGACCCCCTGACAGGCCACAATTGGCATGTCTTTTTTTTTTTGGGGGGGGGGGTGACCAGGGACCCTGTTTTCACAGGGTCCCAGGTCCACTTCCTCCCCTGGCGCAGCGGCTCAGGGAAAGAAGTCCACCCCCCCCTCATCTTCTGGGACATGTCACAGGTCCCAGAAGATACGCTGAGCCAGTCACAAGGTGCAGCGCAACTCGCACATGCACAGTGTGCGCCCAGCTTTGAAGCCAAAGCCGGGTGCCCACAGTTATGATGCCGGCGCCGCCGAGGGGAGGGGGCGAAGAGCGAGTCCTCGGGCAACCGCATCGCTGGAGCAAGGGACAGGTGAGTGGTCGATTGTTAAAAGTCAGCAGCTACACTTTTTGCAGCTGCTGACTTTTACATGGATGGAACTCCGCTTTAAGCCACTTTATAAAAAGTTCCCATCTGCTCTGTATTATAACAAGAATTTGCCCTGTGTCTGTGTTATAACATATATATACTTCTTTGTATAGATATCACACCTTACTAGAATCAGTTGTCATTTTTGTGCTTTTCTCTCTCAGCTCAGAAGTCCTGACGGAGGGACTGAGCACTGCTGCTGACGTCAGCTAGAGAGACAGAGACGTGCTGTGTTATCTATATAGAATATTTCTGATATAACACTGGCACAGGGAACGTATTCTTCTAATACAGAGGGATAGGAGCTTTTAGAGTTAACTGTGAGAGCAGTGAGGAGTAGAGTTGATCGAACCCGAACTGTAAAATTTGGGTCCGTACCAAACTTTAGGGTGTTTGTGACCCGGACCCGAACCTGGACATTTGAAAAAAAGTTTGGGTTCGGGTTCTGTGTTCGGGTATTTGATCATGCATGTTGAATAGCTGCAGGGCAGCCAATCAACAAGTGTTTCACTGGTTTGCCCTTAGAAGCAATCACAGCCAAGCCTACTAATGGCATGGCTGTGATGGGCCAGTGCATCATGTGACCCAGCCTCTGTATAAGCTGGAGTCACGTAGTGCTGCATGTCACATGCTCTCAGGCTAGTCTAGGGAGAGGATGCTGCCGGCACTGTGAGGGACAGATTGCAGACATTAAAAACATCTCATCCTGCATTACAGAACAATCTGATTCTGGACTAGGTAGAGTCTAATGCTTTGAGGGACAGATTATTGTTTTAAAATCATCTCCTAGTTCCATAGGGTCAGGTTCCTGCTGTTGCTGTAAGGGACAGATTATTGTTCTAAAATCATCGCCTACTCCTATAGGGTCAGGTTCCTGCTGTTGCTGTAAGGGACAGATTATTGTTCTAAAATCATCACCTACACTGCCATGGTCACGGCCTAGTCAACCTCTAGGCTCCTACTCCACATCCACCCTCCCTTCCCATTTTTATTTTTTTTATTTGATTTTAAGTTATTTTCCCTATCCCCATTTTTTTTGTAGGGCACTTGTCCTACTCTTACCCCCATTTTACTTCCTTTTGCAGCCCTCTAGCACGTGCCAGAACTTTTTTACAGCCATTTTTGTGCCGTAAAGTTCGGGTCCCCATTGACTTCAATGGGGTTCGGGGTCCGGGGTAAAGTTCGGGTCAAGTTCGGTACCGAACCCGAACATCCAGGTGTCCGCTCAACTCTAGTAAGGAGAAGCTACGAGAGGAAGAAGGAGGGGGAGGAGGGGGGAGTTGAAGACAGGCACACAGGAGATAGGAGAGCTGGGAGTGACTTAGCCTGCATAGATCACAGGGTTCTCAGGTTAAGCTCTATACAAGGGGAGTCAGTACACGGCGGGGGGGGGGGATTTAGTCATGACCTGGCCTTATCAAACAGATATTTTAGGGGATACAGAGGGATAATTTAAAAAGTAAAAGCACCATGCTGCTAATTGCACATTAAAGAGACAGGAGCAGAATTTTTTTTTTTTTTTTGGGTTAACAAACGCTTTAATGAATTCAAGGCAATATATGATTCATGTCCACATTAAACATTGCCCAGCAAGGTGGACAGAGCAAAAACAAAAGTAAAATTAGCATTAACAAGTGACTCAGCAAGAAATAAGCAGCACATGTTGACACTTTACTAGTTGAACAATCAAGTCTCCTAGTCCCAGCAGCTGGTCAGACAAGTCAATAATGGTGCAGAGGCAAACCCCACACTGTGTGCAAAGCAATAGCACATCATCACCAAATATGCTCAAATACACAGCCAGACTGGCCACATCCAGACACTCACATCAACCTCAACGACTGCCCTTAAACGTGTATGTGTGGATCAAAGGCTCCCTGGGCTCCAGCAGCCAGACTGCCGACCTGCAGGTCTATATACACTCCACAACATAAGGGGCTGAGTGCGGGCGCTAATTAGGGGGCTGCACCAACACAGGGCAGGCCACATCTGCTTTGTGACACCCCCACAACCCCATATCACCCCTCCCTATACAGGCACAGCCAAACAAAGGGCTCCACCCACCCAAGGAAGGGGGCCATGACTCCAAGGGATGGAGCAGTCTGGGACAGATCCCTAAATCCGGGCACAGTAAGCAAGGGGGCACACGAGGCAGAAAGGGGAACACCCTACTGGCTCACAACAGTCCCCTACACAGAGGTGCAAGAGCCGCCTCCTGGTGAGAGGTCGACACACTCCAGGCCGGTAAATACCCAGCCGAGGTGCCAACCCCATTCACCAAAAAGCTACCCAGACGGCCCTGGCATCCATACAGGGGTCTTTGGCAGTATGGGGGAGCCCACTCGAGGGAATATACAGCATCGGACCGGGAGACGCAAAAAAAAAAGCCAACTGAAAGAGTCAACTATGTAAATGAAACCTTAATCGGCAGTTGGACATTAGCCTCATAAATACAAAAGAAGAAACCAAGACTGATATATACATGAAATAAACCCCATCACTCATAATTCAGTTTTGATAATAGCAGAAAGAAAATAAAAAATAGTGTAAAGAATTTTCACACATACAACAACCAATGTAAAGCCTGTTTCAACTGAACAGGAACACAATACACTAGGAAGGAAAACTTAGCCAAAACAACTAAAGAGAGGAGATGCAAGGTTACCAAAAAGGTTAGTAGCTAATCCTTTCATTGAGCCTTGGATATTGGGTAGCCTGAAAGGAGTATATCCGCCTAGTTCCTATTTCCCCTTGCAGTTCATGCAAGGGAATGTGTTCCAATGCAAAAAAACCAAAGGCCTTTAGAACAAAACTGATATAAACCCATATGTTTACTGATGGAGTCTCCATCTTTTTTATGGATGTAGCGCCCCCATAGTGATAGGTGCATTATGTAGCAAGTTTTTGCTAGGAGAGGCAAAATTTAGTAAGGCCTGACTGCAAGTGCACGCCTGAGTGTTTTGATTTGAGCTGGGGAGTGGCTCAGGGAGGAGCTGGAGACATAAGGAAGGAACACCCCTTGAAGTTCCCTCCCCCTTTAGCAGAGAAGGTTCTGGAAAGGGGGATGGATTAGGAGGTGTCACTTCTTAACCACTTGCCGACCGTGTAATGTAATTACAAGGCCGCAAGGTGGATCCATTATTCTGGAGGGGGGTACTATAACGTCCTCCCAGAATCGTGCTCCCGCGCGCCCCCTGGGGCCCGCACCTGGGAGCATCCATGACTGCCGGGTCCATGAGACGCGGCGCATCACGGATCACAGTAAATGGCCGCTCGCATCAGCCATTTACCACGTGATCGCTCCGTCAAATGACGGATCGATTACATGTAAACATGCCGGCGGATATCCGACTTGTCTCTCCCCTCTCCTCACCGATTGGTGCAGTGTGACAGGAGAGGGGGGAGAGAGGAGATGCAGTGGTGCTACGGGCAGGATCTGAAGTTCCCACAGCACCGCTATGTGCTCACCTATCCGTCACCCATGCATCCGTGCCCACCCATCCGTCACCCATGCATCCGTGCCCACCCATCTGTCACCCATGCATCCGTGCTCACCCATCCGTGCCCACCCATCCGTCACCCATGCACCCGTGCCCACCCATCTGTGCCCACCCATCTGTCCCCCATGCATCCGTGCCCACCCATCTGTCACCCATGCATCCATAGGACAAAGATATCCTTCAAAAGAAGGAAAGAGGTTTAAGGCGCTTCCCTGGCCAATACAACTTCTTAAAAAGTATATAATCTGAATAATGTGTTTAGCCTTATAAACCAACATAAAACCTTTACAGGCAAATAATATAAACAACCTTTACAAATGATAAATGATAAATGATTATCTTATCCTAAATAAAAAGGAGGCGAAGTACATCTATCTGAAAGCCCCCCGTCTACCAATCATATACTATTTGCCTAAATTGCACAAAAATAACCAAAATCCACCTGGAAGACCCATCCTAAGCGGGATTGATTCCCTATATTCCTGGCTTGGTGAATACCTTGACGTATTTTTTCAACCTCTTGCGGCAAAATCAAAAGCCTATATAAAAGATAGTAGGGATATCATCAGGCTGCTACCAAGAATTGAAATAAAGGACTCCACTTTATTGGCAACCATTGATGTTGAGTCCTTGTATACGAACATCAGACAACAAGATGCTCTGGGAGCTGCAGAATGGGCTCTACATAATTTGATGGATATGAGACAAGAACAAATTACATTTCTTTTGGAGGGTTTAAAACTAGCTATGACAAATAATTACTTCTGGAATCAGAATACTTTCTATAATCAGATTAAGGGGGTAGCGATGGGGGCTAAATATGCCCCCAGCATTGTCACCATTTTTTTGAACAAATGGGAGGAAGAAGAAGTCTACACGAAACATTGGCCAGAATTACAATGCTATAAAAGATTTATAGACGACATTTTGGTAATTTGGGACGGATCAGAAGATAGACTTCAGAGTTTCCTAGCATCTTTGAATGAAAACAAGTATAACATCAAGTTAACTGCAAACTGGAGTAGGGAAACTGTCCATTTTCTAGATCTGACCCTGTTTAAGTACGGAAACTCTTTATACTCAAAAACATACTTTAAAGAGGTAGATAGAAATGGTTATGTCTCCAAAAAAGTTGCCATCATCCTCGATGGTTGGAAGCCATCCCTAAAGGACAATTCATTCGTATTCGGAGAAACTGTCAACACCTATCTGACTACTATGAAGAATCAGAAAAACTGATAGAAAGATTTTAAATTCATCTAGAAAGAAAGACATCGGAAAGAGGGTTTTAGAAAGATAGTCAAAAAGACTAAGAAGTATC
>BLSH010411647.1:190065-200883 GCA_018402905.1 Glandirana rugosa | reverse complement strand
CCCACTCGTGCCTACGTACCCACTTCCTACCCACCCGAGCCTACCCACTCGTACCTACGTACCCACTGCCTACCCACTCGTACCTACGTACCCACTACCTACCCACCCGTACCTACCCACTCGTACCTACGTACCCAGTACTTTGTTTCAAGGGAAGTTTCTCCTTCTCCAAATACCGCGAGTGGATCTGAATCGTTGAGAACTATTATTTATTTTATATTTATAACACGAATATACACGAATACGCGAAAAATTCCGTCCACTTTATGCCTACTCCTTTGTTTCAACTTTTTGTTTTTTGTCATACCGGACAACAGTCGACGGTTTTTTCCTTCTGTGATTGAGGTCGGCTGCATAACCTGACAACAGGCCATACTGTTTTTTGTTTTTCAACTTTGTTTCCTCATCCGTATTTCACCTGCCTTAAAAAGCGCATAAGCACATATAAGCACAATATTTATATTTTATTTATTATCAAGAGTTGCTAAGTCTAGGTGAGCGCCATAAACCTCTTCCTCTTTGAAGGGAACTTTGTTTCATGACCCATGCATCCATGCTCACCCATCCATGCCCACCCATCCATCACCCATGCATCCATGCTCACCCATCCGTCACCCATGCATCCATGCTCACCCATCCGAGCCCACCCATCCTTCACCCATGCATCCGTGCTCACCCATCCAGTCATGCTCACCCATGCATCCGTGTTCACCAATCCAATCGCGCTCACCCATCCAGCCTCATCCGTGTTTGCCCATGCATCCATGCTCACTCATGCATCCATGCTCAGCCATGCATCCATGCTCCACCATCCATCTGTGCTCACCCATGCATGCATGCTCACCCATGCATCCATGATCCACCATCCATCTGTGCTCATCCATGCATCCGTGTTTACCCAGCCAGCCATGCTCACCCATGCATCCGTGCTCACCAATCCAGTCATGCTCACTCATGCAGCCTCATCCATGCTCACCCATCCAGCCGTGCTCTCCAATCTCTCCTCCCTTTCTCATATATTTCTTTTCCCGTTCTGTGTCACCCTGGTACCATGGAAAAGCCTGCCTATCACCCAAACAAAGACCTTTGATCATGTCTATATGAAAAGTGTCATTGTCACCCTCCCGGGGAAAAGGATCAACACTGCCCATTATTTTTGTCCACCCTGCTAAATTGTCCACCCATGGATTAATATAAAGGTATCCTCCCAAGACCCGTGCTACATATGTTTTACATGTCTTGCCAGGTTCGGGGGGAGGCGGTTTTGTTTGTTTGGTACCCATTATTTATAAAGGTCTGAGGGGTCTATTCATGGCAGCGATTTGGGACAGACAAGAAAAATATTTCTCACCTGCCCTATTTGACTTCTGAGTCCCTTCACAGTTAATCCTTCCTGGAAGGCTACCTGTGCATGTAAATTAAACCTTATTACTTGGACCCTCGGTTTGCCCTCTCTAAATAAAGGACCTTTCCCAATTCCTTGGTGGTAACCCCCTGGTACAGTTGCTAACCAATATGTTCTGCTTCCCTGATAACAGAATAAAACACCACTTACACATTCATGCACTTACCCAACATTTACAATTCGTAATCTTATACTTTAAACATCATTTCTTATACTCTAAGCGATATAAAGACAAGCAAAGAGGATCTGAGATATCGCACTCAACCCATCAGTCTATTTCATATATGTGTACACCTTTAAATTTCTTTTTGGTCACTCAGGACCTAATAGTCACTCAGGACTTAGACCCACCCAGAGTCTATTTTCCCCCGAACACCTTAAATCTATCTTTACCCCGCACAGATCTTTTAAACTAAGGATAGTCGTGAACACAGGTCGCGGCAAGGCAAAATAACATTTTTACACTTACCGGACAGTTGTTTTTACTATCCTGCCAACTATGCCAGTTTGTTGGGGGTACCCTTGTCTTGGGTCAGATAGACAGATAGCCCTGCCTGGGTTGTGTCCTCGTCTCAGCAGACCTGGAGATCTATCTGATTAATGAGACACAGACTTGCAGTGCTGTTGCTCAGAGTGATCTGATTTGTGCTTTATTCTTTGCAGTTTAAATAGTTATTTTGCGCGAATGAGAGACAAAACATATAGCTGAATAACAGACAAAATATATGACTAAAATGAAACTTGGCTAGCAGATACATAATCATCATTTCAGGGAAATCACATGATTTACGGGAAATCAAAACTCAAAACTTGCTTAGCTGTTGGGAAATGTGTGCAAGAGCATTTATACAGAATTTAACTACTTTGAAATGGCTGCTGGATACAAAATGGGGACTGAATAAGTAGAACATATTACTTCAATCATTAGTGGTAATCCGCACGGATTCATGCAAAATCATTCTTGCCAGACCAATCTAGCTAGACATTCTATGACGAAGTGAGCTGCCATCTAGATAAAGGAAGGCTTGTGGATGTGATGTATCTGGACTTTGCAAAGGCATTTGATACAGTTTGATACAGTTCCCCACAAAGTTTTACTTTACAAACTGAGGTCTGTCGGCATGGACCATAGCGTGATTACCTGGATTAAAAACTGGCTGTAGGGACGGGTCCAAAGGGTGGTGATAAATGGCAAGTACTCAGAATGGTCCGATGTGGTAAGTGGGGCCCTCCAAGGATTTGATCTGTCAGTATTTGCGGATGATACAAAGTTAAGCAGGGCAATATGTTCTGTGCAGGACGTGGAAACCTTACAAGAAGACCTAAATAAAATAATGGGGTGGGCAACTACATGGCAAATGAGGTTTAATGTTCAAAAATGTAAAGTAATGCATTTGAGTGCTAAAAATACAAATGCAAGTTACTCGTTAGGGTGAGAACCATTGGGGGAATCTAGGATGGAAAGGGACCTGGGGTCCTAGTAGATGACAGGCTCCGCAATGGCATGCAATGCCAAGCTGCTGCAAGCAAAGCCAACAGAATATTGGCATGTATTAAAAGGGGGATGCTCTCCAGAGATAAAACGATAATTCTCCCACTCTACAATACTCTGGTGAGGCCGTACCTGGAGTATGCCATCCAGTTCTGGGCACCAGTCCTCAAGAAGAATGTGCTGGAACAGGAGAGAGTCGAGAAAAGGGGAAACAAAGCTAATAAAGGTACTAGAGGATCTCAGCTATTATCTCTGGAGAAGAGACGCTTGAGAGGGAATATGATAGCAATGTACAAATACCGTACTGGCGACTAGCATAGTGAAAAAACTTTTTAGTGAAAGGGAATTTAAAAAGATACCTGACCATTCGCTGAAATTAGAAGCAGTTTAACCCTAAACTGCGTAGAGGGTTCTTTACTGTCAGAGCGGTAAGGATGTGAAATTCTCTTCCACAATCAGTGGTATCAGCAGGGAGCATCGATAGTTTAAAAAAAACTATTAGATGGGCACCTTAATGATCACAACATACAGGGATATACAATGTATTACTGACATAAACACAAGCAGACTCACACACCACGGGTTGAACTGGATGGACTGGTGTCTTTTTTTTCAGCCTTACAAACTATGTAACTATGTAACATGAAAGGTAGGGAGTGATGTGCAATGTCTACCAGCAGCCTTCTTGTAACATTCCAGAGCCTCCCTCAAAGTCTCAATCAATTTCTCCTGAATCTCCTGCAATGTAGTTAATATCTTGTTAAGAGAATGAATTGGAGTTAAGATAAGGAGATCAGGAATAAAAACTGGATGATACCCATTGTTTAAGTAAAAAGGACTTTAAGAAGTAGAGCCATGTTTAAAATTGTTATAAACAAACTCTGCTGTAATAAGATAATCCACCCAGTCATCCTGAAGATAACTAACAAAACATTGAAGGTACTGCTCCAAGGTTTGATTGGTCCTCTCGGTCTGACCATTAGACTCAGAATGAAAAGTGGATGACAGATTAACTGTTGCACCTAAAGCTAAGAAAAAGCTTTTTCAATTTTTAGAAAAAATTTTGATGTAAACTGTACTCCCATCAGATACCACATTATCAGGAATTGCATGTAGTTAAAATATTTCGTGAACCATTAACTGCAGTTTAAGCAGAAGGTACCCCCTTAACAGGTATAAATTGAGCCATCTTAGTAAGACGGTCAACGACAACCAAGATCGTGGTCATTTCTTTTGAGATAGGTAAACCTACCACAAAGTCCATAGAAATTGACCCCCATGATGAAACAGGGAGTGGCTGGGGCAACCTCAAAGGAGAAGCTCGGGTCTTATTGCGTGCACAGGTCAGGCACGAGGCCACATGGTGTTTGACATCTTTTTTGTAGCCAGGCTTCCAAAAGGAACGTGACAAAAGTTATTTAGTCTTAGAAACCCCAAAATGCCCTGCAAGCTTTGAGGCATGAATCAACCTTTAATTTGCTGATGAAAACTGGATCATTATTAGTATTCAGCATGGGTTTATGAAGAATGGTTCTTGCCACACCAATCTGTTAACATTCTACGAGGAAGTGAGCTGCTATCTAGATAGGGGGAGGCTTGTGGATGTGGTGTATCTGGATTTTGCAATACAGATTTTCCATACAGTTCCCCATAAACGCTTAATTTACAAGCTGAGGTCTTCTTAGATAGTAAACTGGTTAGAGGGGCGTGTCCAAAGGGTAGTGATAAATGTCGTGTACTCAGACTGGTCAGAAGTGGTAAGTGGGGTACCACAAGGTTCTGTCTTGGGACCAATTCTGTTTAATTTATTCATAAATGATATAGAGGATGGGATACATAGCTCAATCTCCGTTTTTGTGGACGATAAAAAAGTAAACAGAGCAATAACTTCACAGCAGGATATAGAAATTTTACAGAAAAACCAGAACAATATAATGGAGTGGACAACTACGTGGCAAATAAACTCTGGTCCAGAAAACACATCTGGAGTATTCTGTCCAGTTCTGGTCACCAGTCCTCAGAAGGGATGTGCTGGAGCTGGAGAGAGTCCAAAGAAAGGCAACTAAATTAATAAGGGGACTGGGGGACCTCAAATACAAGGAGCGACTGCAAGCACTACATTTTTTTTTTCTCTGGAGAAAAGATGCTTGAGAGGAGATGTGATTTACAAATATCACAATGGTGATCCCAGCATAGGAAAAAAGCTATTCAATTTCAGGGGGTGTGAGAGGACACGGGACCACACAATGAGATAGGAGGAGAAGCGGTTTAACCTTTAAGGTGTGCAGGGGGTTTTTCACTGTCAGGGCGGTAAGAATGCGGAACTCTCTTCCACAAGTGGTGTTGTTAGCGGGGAGTATTGATATTTTTAAAAGACTCTTAGATGTGCATCTTAAAGAACACAATATACCTGTACAGGGATATGGGAAGTGATTATCGGCCCTGTCTCACGTACACCTACACAGGTTGAACTGGATGGATTGTTGTCTCTCAACCTTACGTACTATTGTGGAGAAAATTATAATGCCCTTTGCGCATTATATTTCGCTTGCGGTCAGGTCTGAGCATGTAGGCCCTTTACAAAATAATCTAGAGTGGGTGACTGGGGACTAAGAGAAGGCAAACTTATTAAATACATTCTTCAGCTCTGTGTATACAAATGAGCATGGGGGAGCTCATATCCATAATGGGGATGGTAGTGACACAGCCACAAATGATCCACAATGGCTCAAAAGTGAAATGGTCCAGAAGTATTTAGACAGAATAAAGGTAGATAAAGCAACTGGACTAGATGGCATCCACACATGGATCCTAAAAGAATTGAGCTCGGTCATTTCAAAGTCATTGTATCTAATTTTTAGGGACTCCGTAATGACTGGAATAGTACCACTGGATTGGCGTGTGGTGCCCATATTTAAAAAGGGATCAAAGTCTTTACCAAGTAACTATAGACCTGTTCATTCAAATTCTATAGCTGGGAAGATACTGGAGAGTTTAATAAAAGACCACATAGATGAGTTCTTGTTGGAAAAAAATGTTTTAGGCAACAGACAGTATGGATTCATGAAAGACAGAAGTTGTCAAACAAACCTGTTTTCTTTTTGTGAGGAGGTAAGTAAAACCTTGGACAGAAGGGTGGCTGTGGACGTGGTATACTTGGATTTTGCAAAAGCATTTGACATAGTTCCCCACACACGGCTAATCTGTAAGGTAAAGTCTACAGGCTTGCAAAGATCAGTTTGTAAATGGATGGAAAACTGGCTAAAATACCGAATTGAGAGAGTAGTAGTTGATTCTTACTTTGAGTGGACTAAGGTTATCAGTGGTGTACCCCAAGGTTCAGTGTTGGGGTCATTTATAAATGATGTAGGGTCTGAGATTAAAAGTGCCATTTCAGTGTTTGCAGATGACACCAAGCTATGCAGTGGAATAACATCCTTACAGGATGTCTCCAACTTACAAGCAGACATCAATGCACTTTTTAATTGGACGACTGTGGCAAATGAGGTTTAATGTTGATAAATGTAAAGTTATGCATTTGGGGGCTAAGAATATGCATACATCACACATACTTGGGGGAGTACAACTGGGGGAATCCATTGTGGAGAAGGATCTAAGGGTTTTGGTTGATCATAACATAAGTTTAATAATGGCATGCAATGCCAAGCTGCGGTTTCCAAAGCAAGCAAAATCCTTTTTTGTATTAAGAGAGGTATGGACTCCAGAGATAGACATTGTTTTGCCCCTGTACAAATCATTAGTAGTACCTCATCTGGAATATGCAGTTCAGTTTTGGGCACCAGTTCTCATAAGTGGTCCAGAGAATTTGTTCTCTCTTGAGAAGATGATATTAAGGGGGATATGATCAACATGTACAAATACATAAGTGGTCCATATAGTGAACTTGGTGTTGAGTTGAAAGTAGAAGGCCTTCAAAAAATACAAGGCTGAGGGTCTCTGTCAGCATTCCATCTTTATAAGTTATGCAATAAGGAATGTAAGGGTGCAATCAGGACGGCTAAGATAGAACACGAAAGACACATAACTGAGGAGAGTAAAAAGAATCCCATGACCTCTGTTTACTCAGAAGGAAATGCAGAAGGGTGCATTTGGAAATATAAACAACACTGATTAAGGAAACCTTAGGTAGATAGATGGGTTAATACAGTTAGAGGGAGTGGTAGGGACTCACAGAAAAGGAAGGCCAGCCCTGGGTTTGAGCATCCTAACAAATTTGCCAAGTTGAGTGAAGATGTGGGGGTGGCAAACTCAGAGGTGGCAGCCCTAGATGTCACTGCTCCCCCTAACAGCTGGGAGAGCAGCCCATCTAGTAGGGGTGTTAGGGGTAGTGCAGGTAGGCCTAGACAGTTGGTGGTAATTATGGACTCTATAATTAGAAGGACTGATGGAATAAGTTTTCACCAGGATCGCCTCAACCAAATGTTTTGCTGTCTCCCTGGTGCCAGGGTTCAGCATGTGCTGGACCAGGTTGATAAATTACTGGGAGGGGCTGGGCATGACCCAGCTGTCTTTGTCCATATTGGAACCAATGACAGTATATGGAAGGTGGAGACTCCTTAAGAAACAATTTAAAGAATTAGGTTGCAAGTTGAAGGGAAGGACCTCCAAGGCAATATTCTCTGAAATATTGCCTGTGCCATGCGCAACACAGGAACGGCAGGGGGAGATTACAGCCCTAAATGCATGGCGAACGACCTGGTGTAAGGAGGAAGGCTTTGGGTTTTTAGAGCACTGGGTTGACTTTTCATTGGGGTGCATCCTATATGCTAAAGATGGTTTGCACCTCAATGGAAGGGGGTCTGTTGTGCTGGGGGAGAGGTTTATGGGAAGGCTGTAGGAGTATTTAAACTAGGATTGAGGGGGGAGGGTTTATTAGATTATAATGGGGTAGACAGGTCAGACAAGGGTCAGCCCCTATTGGTGGGTGGTGGAATGGGGAAAGATGGGGAGAAGGCTATAGAAGATGATATGAAGGTTCCCATGTTACAACCAACCATTGGAAATGGTACAGTTTGTACTAAAATTAAAAATATGCAACATACATGTGCAAAATGTGACAGTTTAGTAAAGTGTTTGTTCACAAATGCCAGGAGTCTGCCAAGCAAAATAGGTGAGTTGGAAGCTCTAGTGCATAAGGAGAACTATGATTTGATTGGTATAGCTGAACCTTGGCTTCATTCTTCACATGACTGGGCTATTAATATTCCTGGCTATGCTCTCTTTCGGAAAGACAGGGTAAAACAGAAGGGTGGGGGTGTCTGTCTCTATGTGAGAAGTGATCTCAATGCAAGTGTGAATGAGGACCTAGTTGATCTAGAGTGTGATGAGTCTGAAGCATTATAGGTAGATTTGCATATTGGTGTGCACACTACAAAGGCTATTATTGGCGATTGTTATAGACCTCCCAGTGTTAAAGAGGAGGTGGAGACTCTGCTCCTTGCATAAATGGAAAGAGCTGCAAGGGATTGGACAGTGATAATAATGGGGTATTTTAACTACCCTGAAATTAATTGGAGTAATGGCACTGCTGGGACAGTTAAAAGGCAAAACTTTTTAAAACTATTACAGGACAATTTTATGGTCCAGTTTATTGAGGCCCCAACTAAGAATGATGCTTTGCTGGACCTGGTAATCTCAAACCATGCAGAGCTTATTACCAATATTCATATAAAAGAACATCTGGGTAACAGTGACCATAACATGATTTCATTTAATGTGAGCTGCAAGCAACAAACACATACAGGAAAGATAAAAACACTTAATTTTAAGAGAGCAAATTTTACAAGGATGACGGCTGCTCTCCAGGACTTAGACTGGGAGGGGATTTTGGCATAGATGAACACAGAAATGGGATTTTAAAAAAAAAAAACTGTACGCAAACTCATTGTAAAGTATATTCCCAAGGGCAATACGTTTTAAAGGCTAAAAATAAAACCTATGTGGCTCACTGCCAAAGTTAAACAAGTTATATATGACAAGAAATGAGCATTTAAAAAATATAAAAATGAGGGAACACTATCATCTTTTAAATGTTACAAAGAATATAACAGAATATGTAAAAAGGAAATCAAGGATGCAAAAATTCAAAACGATAGTAAGACAAACCTCAAAAAAATTCTTCAAATATATTAATAGTAAAAAGGTCAAGTCTGAGCACGTAGGTCCTTTACAAAATAATCTAGAGTGCGTGACTGGTGACAAAGAGAAGGCAAACTTATTAAATACATTCTTCAGCTCTGTGTATACAAAGGAGCATGGGGGAGCTCATGTCCACAAAGGGGGTAGTAGTGACACAGCCACAAATGATCCACAATGGCTCAAAAGTGAAATGGTCCAGAAGTATTTGGACAGAATAAAGGTAGATAAAGCACCTGGACCAGATGGCATTCATCCACAGATCCTAAAGGAATTGAGCTCTGTAATTTCAAAGCCATTGTATCTAATTTTTAGGGAATCCTTAATGACTGGAATAGTACCACTGGATTGGCGTAGGGCCAATGTGGTGCCCATATTTAAAAAGGGATCAAAGTCTTTACCGAGTAACTATAGACCTGTTAGTTTAACTTCTATAGTTGGGAAGATACTGGAGAGTTTAATAAACTACCACATAGGGGAGTTCTTGTTGGAAAAAATGTTTTAAGAAACAGGCAGCATGGATTCATGGAAGACAGAAGTTGTCAAACAAACCTGATTTATTTTTATGAGGAGGGAAGTAAAACCTTGGACAGAGGGGTGGCTGTGGATGTGGTATACTTGGATTTTGCGAAAGCGTTTGACACCGTTCCCCACTCACAGCTTATGTCTAAGATAAAGATAGTCTACAGGCTTGGAAAGATCAGTTTGTAAATGGATAGAAAACTGGCTAAAAGACCGAATTCAGAGAGTAATGGTTAATGATTCTTACTCTGAATGGTCTAAGGTTATCAGTGGTGTACCCCAAGGTTCAGTGTTGAGGCCCTTACTTTTCAATATATTTATAAATGATATAGGGTCTGGGATTAAAAGTACTATTTCAATGTTTGCACATGACACCAAGCTATGCAGGGGGATAGCGTCCTTACAGGAGGTCTCCAACTTACAAGCAGACCTCAATGCACTGTCTAATTGGGCGACTGTGGCAAATGAGGTTTAACCACTTAACAACCGCTCTATAGACAATTGACGTCTACAGAGCGGTTGCTTAATTCTGGGAGGACGTCTATTGACGTCCTCCCAGAATCGCGCTTCCCGCGCGCCCCCTGGGGGGCGCACACGGGAACATCCATGACCGTCGGGTCCGGGGGACTCGACTGATCACGGATCATGGTGAATGGCCACTGTGAGCGGCCTTTCACCACGTGATCGCGCCGTCAAATGACGGCGTGATCACATGTAAACAAGCCGTCGGAAGCGCCGGCTTTTCTCTCCTCTCCGCACCGATCGGTGCAGTGTGAGAGGAGAGAGGGGGGAGAGAGGACGTGCTGCAGCGCTGTGGGCGAAGTGTAATGCCCACAGCGCTGCCTAGTGACACAATGCACCCCCCCACCATCTATTTACCACCCACCCACCACCCCCCAGCCATCATCAGACACCCACCCACCACCCACCCAGCCATCCACCCCCCACCCATCCATCCATCCATGCTCACCCATCCATCCATGCTCACCCATCCATCCATCCATGCTCACCCATCCAGCCATGCATGCTCATCCACCCAGCCGTGCTCATCCATCCATCCATCCATGCTCACCTACCCAGCCGTGCTCAACCATCCATCCATCCGTGCGCCCCCATCCATCCATCCATGCTCACCCATCCATGCTCACCCATCCATCCATGCTCACCCAGCCATCTATCTGTGCTCACCCACCCAGCCGTGCTCACCCATCCATCCATCCATGCTCACCCACTACCGACCCAC
>BLSH010411647.1:177870-190055 GCA_018402905.1 Glandirana rugosa | reverse complement strand
GGTGCCTACTCGTCATCTTACCGTGCCTACCCGTGACATCACCGTGTCCACCCGTCACATCACCGTACCTGCCCGTGACATCACCGTGCCTACCCGTGACATCACCGTACCTACCCATGCTCACCCAGCCACCCATCCATGCTCACCCATCCATCCATCCATGCGCACCCACCCAGCCGTGCTCACCCATCCATCCATCCATGCTCACCCATCCATCCATCCATGCTCCCCCATCCATCCATGCTCACCCAGCTATCCATCCGTGCTCACCCATCCATCCAGCCGTGCTCACCCACCCATCCGTGGCTCATCCATCCCCATCCATGGCTCATTTGTGCCTCATTCATGCTCATCCACACCACATCAGTTCTCATCCGTGACACATCCATGCCACTACAGTGCCCATCCATGCCACTACAGTGCCCATCCGTGCCACTACAGTGCCCGTCCATGCCACTACACTGCCCACCTGTGCCACTACAGTGCCCATCCGTGCCATTCTACTGCTCATCCGTGGCAATACCTTGCCCATCTGTGCCACTACAGTGCCTATATATGCCACCACAGTGCGTCACAATAGTGTAAAAGATGGTCAAATTAGATTCTAAATGTATGCCGCTAGAATACCTGAGGGTGCTCCCTGCATGTTGGGCCTCTGTATGTGGTCCCGCTGTGTAAAAGTGTCACACATGTGGTATCGCCATACTCGGGAGAAGTAGCAGAATATATTTTAGGGTGTCATTTTTGCGGGACACATGCTGTGTGTTAGAAATATTGTATAAACAGACAACTTTATGTAAAAAAAAATGCGTTTTCATTTTCTTTCCACATTTTCCAAAAACTTGTGGTAAAGTGAACCATTCAAAAGACTCATTATGCTTCCTAGAATATATGTTGGGGTGTTTACTTTCCAAAATGGGGTCATTTTTTGGGCGTTTCCATTGGCCTGGTGCTCCAGGACCTTCAAAAGTGCAAGAGGTAGTCAAGAAATTATGTGTGTAATTTATGCTCCTAGAACGCCTGACGTTGCTCCCTACATGTTGGGCCTCTGTATGTGGCCAGGCTGTGTAAAAGTGTCACACATGTGGTATTGCCATACTCGGGAGGAGTAGTAGAATGTATTTCGGGGTGTAATTTGTGGTATGCATATGCTGGGTGTGAGAAATAACCTGTTAACATATGACAATTTTGGGGGAAAAAAAAAAAAGAAATAAAATTAATTTTGCAAAGAATTGTGGGAAAAAATTACAACTTCAAAAAATTCACCATGCCTCTTACTAAATACCTTGGAATGTCTACTTTCCAAGAAGGGGTCATTTGGGGGGTATTTGTACTTTCCTGGCTTGTTAGGGTCTCAGGAAATGAGATAGGCCGTCAGTAAATCAAGTGTTATCAATTTTCAGTGATTTGCACCATAGCTTGTAGACTCTATAACTTTCACAAAGACCAAATAATATACACTAATTTGTTTTTTTTTTTACCAAAGATAGGTAGCCGTATAAATTTTGGCCAAAATTTATGAAGAAAAATGACTAATTTGCAAAATTTTATAACAGAAACGAAGAAAAATTCATTTTTTTACAAAATTTTTGGTCTTTTTTTAATTATAACGCAAAAAATAAAAAACCCAGCGATGATTAAATACCACCAAAAGAAAGCTCTATTTGTGTGAAAAAAAGGACGCTAATTTCATATGGGTGCAGTGTTGCATGACTGAGTAATTGTCATTCAAAGTGTGAGAGCGCTGAAAGCTGAAAATTGGTCTGGTTGTTAAGGAGGTTTAAGTGCCCAGTGGTCAAGTGGTTAATATTGATAAATGTAAAGTTATGCATTTGGGGCTAAGAATATGCATGCATGGTACATACTAGGGGGAGTACAACTGGGGGAATCCATTGTGGAGAAGGATCTGGGGGTTTTGGTAGATCATTAGCTTAATAATGGCATGCAATGCCAAGCTATGGTTTCCAAAGCAAGCAAAATCCTTTCTTGTATTAACCACTTGCCGACCGTGTAACGTAGTTAGACGGCCGCAAGTGGCACCCATTGTTCTGGGAGGACGTTATAACACGTCCTCCCAGAATCGCGCTCCCACACGCCCCCTGGGGCGCGCACCTGGGAGCATCCGTGACCGCCGGGTCTATCAGACCCGGTGCATCACGAATCACGGTAAATGGCCACTTGGAGCGGCCGTTTACCACGTGATCGCTCCGTCAAATGACAGAGCATCACATGTAAACAAGCCGGCGGAAGTACCGGCTTGTCTCTCCCCTCTCCGCACCGATCGGTGCAGTGTGACAAGAGAGGGGGGAGAGAGGAGATGCAGCGGTACTGTGCGCAGGATCTGAAGTGCCCACAGCACCGCTGAGTGCCAGGCAGGGACCCCCATCCAGCTTCACCCATGCCCAAGCCCTCATCCATGCCCACCCATCTGTGTCCACCCATCAGTCACCCATAAATCCATGCCCACCCATCACCCATGTTCACCCATCCGTCACCCATGAATCCATGCCCACCCATCCTTGCCCACCCATGACCCATCCGTCACCCATGCATCCATGCTCACCCATCCGTCACCCATGCATCCATGCTCACCCATCCGTCACCCATACATCCATGCTCACCCATCCGTGCTCACCCATCCGTCACCCATGCATCCGTGCTCACCCATCCGTCACCCATGCATCCGTGCTCACCCATCCGTCACCCATGCGTCCGTGCTCACCCATCCATCACCCATGTGTCCGTGCTCACCCATCTGTCACCCATGCATCCATGCTCACCCATCCGTTACCCATGCGTCCGTGCTCACCCATCTGTCACCCATGCATCCATGCTCACCCATCTGTCACCCATGCGTCCGAGCTCACCCATCCGTCACCCATGCATCCGTGCTCACTCATCTGTCACCCATGCATCTGTGCTCACCCATCCGTCACCCATGCGTCCGTGCTCACCCATACGTGCTCACACATCCGTCACCCATGCATCCGCGCTCACCCATCCATGCTCACCCATCCATCACCCATGCATCTGTGCTCACCCATGCATCCGTGCTCATGCATCCGTGCTCACCCATTCATGCTCACCCATGCATCTGTGCTCACCCATCCATCACCCATGCATCTGTGCTCACCCATCCGTCACCCATGCGTCTGTGCTCACCCATCCGTCACCTATGCATCCGTGCTCACCCATCCATCACCCATGCGTCCGTGCTCACCTATCCGTGCTCACTCATCCATCACCCATGCATCCGAGCTCATCCATCCGTCACCCATGCATCCATGCCCACCCATCCATGCTCACCCATCCGTACTCACCCGTCACCCATGCACCCGTGCTCACTCATCCATCACCCATGCTCACCCATCCGTGCTCACTCATCTGTCACCCATGCATCGTGCTCACCCATCTGTGCTCACTCATCCATCACCCATGCTCACCAATCCAATCATGCTCACCCATGCAGCCTCATCTGTGCTCACCCATCCAGCCTCATCCGTGTTCACCCATGCATCCATGCTCATCCATCCGTGCTCACCCTTGCATTCGTGCTCACCCATGCATTCATGTTCACCCATGCATCCATGCTCAGCCATCCATCTGTGCTCACCCATGCATGCATGCTCACCCATGCATCCGTGCTCCGCCATCCATCTATGCTCACCCATGCATCTATGCTCACCCATGCATCTGTGCTCACCAATCTAGTCATGCTCACCCATGCAGCCTCATCCATGCTCACCAATCCAGCCATGCTCACCCATCCAGCCTCATCCGTGTTCACCCATGCATCTATGCCTCGCCATCCATCCGTGCTCCGCCATCCATCCATGCTCCGCCATCCATCCGTGCTCCCCCATCCATCCGTGCTCAGCCATCCATCCATGCTTAGCCATCCATCCATGCTCAGCCATCCATCTGTACTCACCAATGCATCCGTGCTCACCCATCCATCCGTACGCAGTCATCCCCATCTATGGCTTATTCACCCCCATTCGTGCTCATTTATGCCTCATTCATGTTCATCCATACCACATCAGTTCTCATCAATGACACATCCATGCCACCTCTGTATGTGGCCAGGCTGTGTAAAAGTGTCACTCATGTGGTATCGCCATACTCGGGACGAGTAGCAGAATATATTTTAGGGTGTCATTTTTGCTGGGTACATGCTGTGTATTAGAAATATTGTATAAATGGACAACCTAGTGTAAAAAAAAAAAATGCATTTTCATTTTCTTTCCACATTTTCCAAAAACCTGTGGAAAAAAATGAACCGTTCAAAAGACTCATTATGCCTCCTAGAATATACGTTGGGGTGTTTACTTGCCAAAATGGGGTCATTTTTGGGGCGTTTCCATTGCCCTGGTGCTCCAGGACCTTCAAAAGTGCAAGAGGTCAGGAAATATACGTGTAATTTATGTCCTTAGAACGCCTGATGGTGCTCCCTGCATATTGGGCCTCTTTATGTGGCCAGGCTGTGTAAAAGTGTCACTCCATACTGGAACAAGTGTCCCATACTCGAGACGAGTAGCAAAATCGTTCCAGTCAACATCCTATGATGAAACGCGTAGGGCGGGGCTACAACGTCACCACGTCACTTCCGGTTTTAGCAGTGGAACGCAGGGAACACGGCGCTTCCTGAGTATCGGGTCCTACTGTATACAACGCTGAACACTGAACTTATGAGACTTAAATGTGAGTTTTAAAGCACTTTTTTGATTAAATCCATACTTAATATACTACACGAGATTGGGCCTGTTGCTACATCTTGTTTTATATATCGGGTATTGGAACGGAGGTGGGGAATACCAAAGAACCGCAGCCACTACAGAGCACATACCCCTTCAGTGGGGAGTGCTGTCCGGTGAGTAGATACACAATAGGGCACACATGAGGTGTAACACCGGAAGCACTGCGGATTAGTAGTGGCATTATCACCCAAGGCACCTTAATAGGATATATGGACTGTTAATAATTTGCACCTTTGAAATTTGGAAGAAAACGTTCCTGCAATACGGACTGTTTTTTCACTATTGTAAACAAGCACTTGGCACCTCTTCACTGTGGAGAATTTTGAATAATTTTAATTGATTTTTAATCGCTGTTTTGCTCTTTATAGTTGATAGCAGTCTATTACTTTGTTGTATGATTTCACAAATATCCTGCGATTAGTTGCACTTTAATGTGAATGAAATCACCTGTTCACGTATAGGACGGGGTATACCACGTTTAGCACTTTTTGGGCATTAGCACCTTGGCACCAATTCACTTTGCATCACCTATGTTATTCATTTATATATATTTTTTACTTCTATGAATGTTGTGCACCTGAAGTGTATTTTATTTTACACTCTTGACACATTTGATTATTATTGTATCCTGTTTTTACACTTTCTCTTATCGCAAAACGGTTTCCCACACACTTATCTACATACTCCAGGTTGTACCACATCTTATAGTTTTTTCCAGAGACAGGAAATAGCTCCATTGACATAATAATAAACCCAGGCAGTAGGAGAGCCGCGCCACTTCCACCATAATTATACCATATATTTTAGGGTGACATTTTTGCTGGGTACATGCTGTGTGTTAGAAATATTGTATAAATGGACAACCTTGTGTAAAAAAAAAAATGTGTTTTCATTTTCTTTCCACATTTTCCAAAAACTTGTGGAAAAAATGAACCTTTCAAAAGACTCATTATGCCTCATAGAATATACGTTGGGGTGTTTACTTTCCAAAATGGGGTGATTTTTTGGGCGTTTCCATTGCCCTGGTGCTCCAGGATCTTCAAAAGCGCAAGAGGTAGTCAGGAAATTATATGTGTAATTTATGTCCTTAGAACGCCTGATGGCGCTCCCTGCATGTTAGGCCTCTGCATGTGGCCAGACTGTGTAAAAGTCTCACACATGTGGTATCACTATACTCGGGAGGAGTAGCAGAATGTGTTTTGGGGTGTAATTGGTGGTATGCATATGCTGGGTCTGAGAAATCACCTGTTAATATGACAATTTTGTGAAAAAAAAACTGAAAAAAAGAAAATCTTCATTTTGCAAAGAATTGTGCGAAAAAAATGACAACTTCAAAAAACTTGCCATGCCTCTTACTAAATGCGTTGGACTGTCTACTTTCCAAAAAGGGGTCATTTGGGGGTTATTTGTACGTTTCTGTCTTGTTAAAGCCTCAAGAAATGAGATAGGCCGTCAGTGCATCAGGTGTGATCAATATTCAGTGATTGGCACCATAGCTTGTAGACTTTATAACTTTCACAAAGACCAAATAATATACACTAATTTGGGTTATTTTTACCAAAGATATATAGCAGTATAAATTTTGGCCAAAATTTATGAAGAAAAGTTGCTAATTTGCAAAATGTTATAACAGAAATAAAGAAAAATGCATTTTTTTACAAAATTTTCTGTATTTTTCCATTTATTGCTCAAAAAATAAACACCCCAATGGTGATTAAATACCACCAAAAGAAAGCTCTGTTTGTGTGAAAAAAAGGACGAAAATTTCATATGTGTACAGTGTTGCATGAGTGAGTAATTGTCATTCAAAATGTGAGAGTACTGAAAGCTGAAAATTGGTCTGGTTAGGAAGGGGGTTTAAGTGCCCAGTGGTCAAGTGGTTAAGAGAGGTATGGACTGCAGAGATAGACATCATTTTGCACCTGTACAAATCATTAGTAAGACCTCATCTGGAATATGCAGTTCAGTTTTGGGCACCAGTTCTCAAAAAGGATATCAGGGAACTGGAGAAAGTGCAGAGAAGGGCAACCAAACTAATAAGAGGCATGGAGGAGCTCAGCTATGAGGAAGGATTAGAGGAACTGAATTTATTTTCTCTTGAGAAGAGGAGATTAAGGGGGGATATGATCAACATGTACAAATACATAAGTGGTCCATATAGTGAACTTGGTGTGGAGTTATTTACTTTAAGGTCATCACAAATGACAAGGGGGCACTCTTTACATCTAGAGGAAAAAAGAGTTCATCTCCAACTACGGAAAGGTTTCTTCACAGTTAGAGCTGTGAAAATGTGGAGTAGACTCCCCCCAGAGGTATTTTTGTCCAGCACGGTAGATTGCTTTAACCACTTCCCGACCGCCTGCCGTGTTTTCACGGTGGCAGTCGGGTTGCTGTGCGCGAATCGCCGTAAAAAGACGGCGATCTGCGAACGGCCACTATGGGGCGCTCCTGAGGAGTGTGCCCACGGCTAGGGCGGACCCGATGTCCGCCGGCGAGCCGCGATGAGCGGCCACAGGCAAAGAACGGGGAACCGCCGATGTAAACACGGTGGTTCCCCATTCTGACAGTGCAGGCATGGGAGATCTACTGATCCCTATCACTGGGATCAGTTAGATCTCTCGAGCCCATGGTAGCCCAACTCCCCCACAGTAAGAACACACCCAGGGAACACACTTAACCCCTAGATCTCCCCCTGCAGGTTAACCACTTAACTGCCAATGACATTTATACAGTAATCAGTGGATATTTAAATTTCTGGTCGCTGAATAAATGTTTTGGTCCCAAAAAAGTGTCAAAAATGTCCACTGCAATATCGCAGTACCGCTAAAAATCGCAGATCGCCGCCATTACTAGTAAAAAAAAATAAATAAATAAATAAAAACCCCAGAAATTAATTCTCCTCATCCGTAACAAATATGAGGAAGAATATAAATTGGCCAAAACCGGTGAAAAAAAATGTTTTTTTATTTTTTTTTTGGATTTGAATTTTAGCAAAAAGTAAGAAATTCTTTTTTTTTTTGCAAAATGGTCGCTCTTCTTTTGTTTATGGCGGCGATCAGAAATGACGCAGAGGTGATCAAATACCACCAAAAGAAAGCTCTATTTGTCGGAAAAAAAGGACGCAAATTTTGTTTGGGTGCAACCTCCCACGACTGCGCAGTTCTCAGTTAAAGCGACGCAGTGCCAAATCGCAAAAAGTGCTCTGGTCCTAAAGCTGGAAAACCTTCCGGTTGGTAAGTGGTTAAAAAAGGCCTGGATTCTTTACTTAATGTAAATATAACTGGGTACTAACATTTTTAGGTAAAGTTGATCCAGGGTGAATCCGATTGCCTCTCGGGGGATCAGGAAGGAATTTTTTTATAGCAAATTGGATCATGCTTTGCTGGGGGTTTTTTGCCGTCCTCTGGATCAACTGTGGGTGAAGGATTGCATAAGGGATTGTATGGTTATATATAATTTTTCAGTTTTTTTTTTTCTTTTTTTGGTTGAACTAGATTGACTTGTGTCTTTTTTCAACCTGACCAACTATGTAACCTCTGCAATGGTGGTGGTCTCTATTAAACTGAGATAGTTGAGGCTAAGGCATATGTGTGTTAGTATCATCTCGGTCCAGCATTTGTCTCTGCGGGGTAAGAATCTTCCCTGTTGCCTTTCCACCATTCTAGTTTGGCAACTATTTCTTGGTAGGTAACACAGAATTCCTACAGCTCAGCAATTTGCTGCCTAAGAGGAGCCAAAACGTTTGATCCATGTTTGGGCCAGATTATTCTGTCACGATCAGAGGTCAAGCTTGAAGACCAGTTGCTATAGCAGTAGTGGGACTACCACCGAAGAGCAGGATACTTAAACATGCTGTCATCCTGTTGGATGACGCGGGCTCACCTAAGGTGTGGAGTCTAAATACTAACTGGTGTTCACGAGAGCTTCTGATGGTGGAGATGGCTTTTTGCTACATGTTAGTACTAGGTCATGGTCCTCAGGATCACTCCACCAGGAGGTGAGCAAGCCGTGGTCCAGAAGTGGATAAGCAGATAAGGATCAAACAGAAGGGTAGTCAGTAAAACAAGCCAAAGGTCAGTAATGAGTCATTGCAAGAAAATCTCAATTTTCCACAGGGAAAATAAACTGTGCAAATTGGTAACTAAGGTAAGATTGTATAGGGTTGGCAAGGTTACAAATTGGCACAATTACTTTTTCCTGAGGTTTGCGATTGATAAAATTTCAAATCACATATTTTTTTCAATTCGTTCTTAGAAAATACATTGTATGTATTGTTGTATTTTAATTCTTTAATTTTTTTTTTTTCATATTTCTGTAGCCTGCCTGGTTGCATGTTGATTTTGATAACTGGAGAGACTGGGATGCAGAAGAGGAAGGAGAGATGGCATTAGCAGAGCACTATTTGGACGTGAGTAATAATGATAGTTCATTTCTTCTCAGGGATGTTGTATGCAACATTAAACTGGCACTGAAATTAAAGTGTTACTGCACCTGTAGGAGTAGATGGGATGTGGTTGGTCATCATGTCCTCCATGTTCCCCTCCTCGTTGGGCACCAAGCAAGGGTCACATGAGAGGCCTAACCCAGGGTGGGTTCATCTGGGCTACACTAGACTAGGAATGGGCCGAACATCCCCCGGTTCGGTTCGCACCAGAACATGGGAACAGACAAAAAATGAATCTGAACATTCAAACACTGTTAAAGTCAATGGGACCTGAACATGAAAAATCAAAAGTGCTCATTTTAAAAGCTTAAATGCAAGTTATTTCAATAAGAAGTGTATGGGGATCCGGGTCCTGCCCTAGGGGACATCAATGCAAAAAAAAATTTTTTAAATCAATTGTTTTTTCAGGAGCAGTGATTTTAATAATGCTTATATTCCTTTAAATAATGTGTCTGGGGGTCCCCTTTGTCTGCCTGTAAAAGGGCGCACCACTGTGATGTTTAGAACAGTGGCAGAGCAAAATGACATTTGCAAAGGAAAAATCGTCATATAACCACTTCAGCCCTAGAAGGATTTCACACTTTAGGATCAGTGCGAGGTCGTGCGACGCTGTACCCAAACAAAATTTGCAAAAAAAAACAAACAAATTTCATACTTTTTGCTGAAATACAAATCCAAAAAAATATATAAAAAAACATGTTTTTCATCGGTTTTGGCAGATTTATGTTTTTCCTCATATTTTTGGTAAAAAAAATTGCAATCAGCGTTTATTGATTGGTTTGGGCAAAAGTTGCCGTGTTTGCAAACCATGAGAATTCGTGTTTTTTTTTTTCTTTTTTTACTAGTAATGTTGGCGATCTGCGGTTTTTATCAGTACTGCGATATTGCAGTGGACATGTCGGACCATTTTGACACTTTTTTGGGACCATTGGCATTTATATAGTGATCAGTGCTATAAAAATGCACTGATTACTGTGTAAATGCCATTGGCAGTGAAGGGGTTAATCTGCAGGGGGCTCTAAGGGTTAACTGTGTTCCCTGGGTGTGTTCTAACTGTACGGGGGCTGGGCTAGCAGGGGGAGGGGAGTGATCACGGCTTCCATATACGGGATGCCTGTGATCACCGCCCTTCCCCCTCTGTCAGAATGGAGATCCGTGTTTACTTACACGGACCTCCGTTCTTTCACTGCGGGGGGGGGGGGGCATTGCAGGTAGCCGGTGGTGATCGAGTCCACCCTACCCGCTCCCTGGCTCCCCCGGAACACAGTGAGCGTGCTCACAGTGCGGGATCTCACAGCCGCCGTCATATGACGGCGGTTTGCGATATAGTGCCAACTTGTCGCCGTCAGACTGTGGTCAGCAAGTGGTTAAAATTGCGGCTGTAATGTATTGCTGGCTCCGGCAATATACAAAAAAATCACTGAAAAAATTTGCCTAGGGTCCCCCCCCCCCCAGTCCATACCAGGCTCTTCAGGTCTGGTATGGATTTTAACCACTTTAAGACCGAGCCTCTTTTTGGAGTTCGGTGGTTATCAGTTAAAATCAGGTTTTTTTGCTTAAAATTACTTGGAACCCCCAAACATTATATATTTTTTTTCTAACACCCTAGAGAATAATGCCATTGCAAAACTTTATGTCACACCGTATTTGCGCAGCGGTCTTACAAGCGCGATTTGTTTTGAAAAAATTCATTTTTTTTAGTTAAAAAATAAGACAACAGTAAAGTTAAGTAAATTTTTTTCCATATTGTGAAAGATAATGTTACGCCGAGTAAAATGATACCCATCATGTTATGCTTTAAAATTGCGTCCGCTCGCGGAATGGCGAAAAACTTTGCTACATAAAAATCTCCATTGGCGACGTTTAAAAAATTCTACAGATTAGCATTTTTGAGTTACAGAGGAGGTCTAGGGCTAGAATTATTGCTCTTTCTCTAACGATCGCGGCGATACCTCACATGTGTGGTTTGCACACCGTTTTCATATGTGGGCGGGACTTACGTATGCGTTCGCTTCTGCGCGCGAGCTCGCAAGGACGGTGCGCTTTAAATTTTTTTTTAATTATTTATTTTACTTTTTAATTTTTATTTTTACACCTTTTTCTTTTTTTAAAAAAAAAATGTGATCACTTTTTTTCCTATTACAAGAAATGTAAACATTCCTTGTAATAGAAAAAAGCATGCCAGGACCTCCAAAATATGAGTTCCGGGGTCAAAAAGACCTCAGATCTCGTATTTACACTAAAATGCATAAAAAAAAAAAAAAAAAAATTGAAAAAAATGGCAAGGGAAAAAAACGGAAAATTGTATACCCACCTTTCTGTAATTTTCCTTTCCTGGTGCATCTTCATGGCAGCATACACATGGGTTGTGGCTCCGCCCCCACAACATGATAGGACTGGTTAACCATAAATCAAAGACAGACCCAGCTCACAGCATTCTCTGTAACTCTCACCAATTTGGGCGGGAATCTGTATGCTGCCATGAAGATGCACCAGGAAAGGAAAATTACAGAAAGGTGAGTATACAATTTTCCTTTTCCTGGTGCATCATGGCAGCATACACATGGGACCTAACTCGCCATATGGGAGGGTGCAAGAAAAATTTTGTAATGATCAGAAGCGCAATTATGCACCATGAATTTTCCAAATTTTACTGTCGTGAGCCGGGTTCACTTAAAGTGCAATAAAGGTGTTTCCTGGAAGGACCATATTGCTGACTTGCAAATAGCCTCAGGAGACACTCAGCACTGAGCTTTGCACTGAGCTGGCACTGCCCTAGTTGAATGTGCTCTTAAGTCATCCGAAACAGGAAGGTCTTGTGGAGAGTAGGCTCTTTTAATTGTCTTAATCTAGGATATGACTGTACATGTTGATGCTGATTGGCCCTGCCTTAAGCCACGCTGGAACCAAGTACAGATTTCAGCTTTCCTGAATGAAAAGGTAGCTGCCAAGCAGGTCACCAAGGTTAGATCAACATCCAGGGG
>BLSH010411647.1:146368-159228 GCA_018402905.1 Glandirana rugosa | reverse complement strand
GTGAATGTCACCCATGTCTTTAATAAGTCTGGGGGAATTTAAAAAGTGAGAAACAAAATAACGTCGGTAAACGATTTTAGTAAATGCAAGTAAATAAAGGGAGTAATTACATGTGTGTCGTGGGGTATAACTGTCTTTTTGTGTCTTAGCAACTGTAAAAAACGTCTAAATAATTTTTTCTTTTTGACTTTATAGTGTACCAGGATTCATAAGTCTGGGAAACGACACTGTGAGTATATAAATTGACAGGTAAAGAAGACTAGTAGTAACTCTACCAAGATGTGGAAGTAAACTCAGGTCGACACAAATTAATATGACTAACCTGAACTAATCCTTTCGGTGTGTGGACAGATATAGAAAAACACAGAATTGTTGACATTTTTGCAGATTTATTAAAAAAGAAAAACTGAAATATCACATGGTCCTAAGTATTCAGACCCTTTGCTCAGTATTTAGTAGAAGCACCGGACGGCCAGCTCTAGGAAGGGTTCTGGTCATCCCAAACATCTTCCATTTAAGGATTATGGAGGCCACCGTGCTCTTAGGAACCTTAAGTGCAGCAGAATTTTTTTTTGTAACCTTGGCCAGATCTGTGCCTTGCCACAATTCTGTCTCTGAGCTCTTCAGGCAGTTCCTTTGACCTCGTGATTCTCATTTGCTCTGGCATGCACTGTGAGCTGTAAAGTCTTATATAGACAGGTGTGTGGCTTTCCTAATCAAGTCCAATCAGTATAATTAAACACAGCTGGACTCAAATGAAGGTGTAGAACCATCTCAATGATGATCAGAAGAAATGGACAGTTAAATATATGAGTGTCACAGCAAAGGGTCTGAATACTTAGGACCATGTGATATTTCAGTTTTTCTTTTTTAATAAATCTGCAAAAAATGTCAACGATTCTGTGTTTTTCTGTCAATATGGGGTGCTGTGTGTACATTAATGAGGGAAATAAATGAACGTAAATGATTTTAGCAAATGGCTGCAATAAAACAAAGAGTGAAAAATTTAAGGGGGTCTGAATAATTTCTGTACCCACTGTAAGTGTGTATGCATGCATGGTGGCAGAGCATGCCCCTGCACACCTGTGCATGCAATCACACATCCTCAAAAACCAATAAAAACTTGGTACATATGCATGTGTGCGGGAGGAGTGTGTGTGTGTGTGTGTGTGTATATAGAAGCAGACTTATGTGGCCAAAGGCACTTGCCACTGGGTACAGGGTTCTCTATGTGGTTGTCCCTAGAAATCTCAGTGCTACACCTAATGAAGGCATATGTGGAACATCTTTTTTTCAAACAATCTTATGAACTTCAGCATCTTCACTGAGGCCTCCGTGGGCAAATATCCCCAGAGTGAAAATCCAGTAAGCCTCTCGTTTGCAGAGCCTTTGATGTCTTCCTCCCATATCCATGTCAGCCCCAGTGGCCTCTATCCCAAAGACTCGCATTCCTGATGGGTCACCTAGATGTTCCTTGAGGGAGTGGCGGGGAACTGTGAACTTATCCTTCTAGTTGGCAATGCCGCACTTATGTTCTCTGATCCTCACTCTAAGTGGGCGAGATGTGCGGCCCACATATAGTCGGCCACATGGGCATAATATGCAATACACTACATATGTGGTCCCGCAATTGATAAATTGTTTGCTAATATGCGTTTTTCCATCTTTTCCTACTATGGATTTTTTGCGGTGCCACATGAAGGTACATGTGCCATAGTTTTTGATGCCACATCTATCGCAGCCTTTTTGGTCAAAAATACATGACCATATGCTGCTAATTTTATTAGCGCACTTCTTGACCCTACTGGGGGAAACTAGGCTTCTGAGGTCACAAGGTTTTTGAAATGGCCTATCTGAAAGCTTGTCCCCTAGAATCAGGTCCTGTTTGAGAATGTTCCAGTTTCTGCGTAGTATATGTTGAATCTCAAAGGCTTTGCTATTATACTAAGTTGAGAAGCGAATAGGTTGCAGTGTAGAATCCTTTGTAGCTTGTGGTTTTACATAAGGGGATGGTGGGTTGTCGTATTCCGCAAGATATTTGTTGAAAGCTGTTTCAATGTGAATTCTATCATATCCCTTTTCTTCAAATTTCTTTTTAAGCAGCTCACTTTGCAACATATAGTCTCCCTTTTTAGTGCCTGTACGTCTCAAACGGCAAAAAGGGGTATCAAAGGTTTCGACCCTCCCTGTTGCAGCTGATCCAAAGAAAATTCTTATGGGAATATATCCATCATATGGGAATTTGTTGGTCCCAAGTCCCCAAATCTCCAATTCTTACAATTGGTTCAATGGGATATGCTTCAGATATTGATAGTAGAAATCTCTATAAAGTAGTGTAACCTGAGCCCCTGTGTCTAAAAGATGACTTCCATGTACTGAAACAATAGGAGATGGCCCTACTAGCTTTTCAGGTAAGGCACCTTTCTTTACCTCACTGGAATTTCTTGTCAGTCCACTCTGCGAGGATCTAACTTGGACCCTAGGGGTTGACCCAGTATTGACTCCCTGTACTTGACCCTCAGACCCCGGTGACGGGTTAGTTAGTTACTTTCTCCTTCTGTGGACTCCTTATTTGGGCTTGCTTTGCTTTTACTTCGCTTCTTGGAGCTCAGTTTCTTCAGGTTCTCAGTTGGCTCCCTCAATGAGCTTCACTGAAGTTTCCCGCCTTCTGAGTAGCCAATATTTGCTGTAATGCTTTTAATAACTCCACCATACGGTTGAATTCCTCCTCTCTCTTTGGGCATTGTCTTCTGAAATGACCAGACTCTCCTTAGCAGCTTAACTGGAGATTCTTTGGGTGTTGGTGAGGACACAGGGATTCTAGTGCTCTCCCCCCACTACGATCCCTCTTCACTGTCTACCTCGAATGATCCCGACTCAACTTGGATTTGTTGAGCTGACACCTTCCAGCTTTTGGGGTGGCATTGGCCCCTCCAGGTGATCCTTGGTTCTTCTCATCCAAAAGGGCTTCTTCTTCTCTGACCACTGTGACGTTATGCGAGGTACGACAATGGATGGATGGGCGATACTTGTTGCCTTGCATGCAAGCATTTTGAGGCAACTAGCGTGAGTCTGACCCATGTTTTGCCAGCCACCGTGGCAGAGCTGGTTCCGGCCCAGACTTTCTGGTCTACTCAAACCCCTCTCCACCTGCATTTGATGATCAGGAAGAGATCTCACTGGAGCTCGATCCTGGATCGGAGGGAGAAAGCTGAGCGAGCTCTGTGTGCTAATTTGGATTCTAAAAAAACAAGGTTTGCAATGTGCTTATGTTTTGTGGGTGTCAGACAGCCCTACACTGTATAGAGAGGAATCTATTTGTTTAGTGTAGCGCCAGACAGCAAGGTTTTGTATTCTGTTTATAATTTGATCTTGCAAACCTGTAAAAATAAACCTGGCAAGCCTCCAGACTGACATCCATGCTGAATCTTTTCCCCTGAAAAGTGATCCCCACAAGCTAATCTCCCACACGTGGTGGAGTTCAGCATGGCGACTTCCAAAGATGGAGGAAATGTTGAAGGTCCTCCTGCAAGTCAATGCAGCCCAATGGGAAACCAACCGACAAGTTGCAGAAGCCGCTGCAGCACAACAGGCGGCTCTACAAGAGACTATTGCAGCTCAGTGAGAGGTAGCAGAGGCCCTGTTGGAGTTAAAAAAGGGGCCCACACCTCCTGTGACAGTGGAGTGAAGGTTGGTACGCGCCTCGTACAACATGCAGAAGATGACACCTGCGGATGACTTGGAGGTGTACCTTACAACCTTTGAAAGAGTTGCTCTTTGCAAAGGATGGCCAAAAGAACAGTGGGCGGGACTGCTAGTACCATTCTTGACCAGCGAACCCCAAAAAACCTACTTCAATCTGGAAACAGATAAGGCCCAGGACTATGAGAATCTAAAGGCAGAGATACTCGCACGCCTGGGGGTCACCATGGCAGTCCGGGCCCAACGCACTGACAAGCCACCCCGTTCAGACGTTCGACTAGTTCAACTTACCAGGAAATGGCTACAACGAGAGACTTTGCCAGGTCCTCAGATCGTGGATCGCGCGGTCATGGTCCGCTATCTGCGAGTGCTCCCTGCTGCTTTGAGGAAATGGATCAACCATGGGGATCCCAAAACTGCAAGCCAACTGGTGGACCTCATTGAGAGTTATACGGCTGCTGGGGACTTGTTGCGCTCATCTGTACCCCACTCCAATGTCTCTAGAGGTGAAAGATCGCCCATCGGACCTGGTAAGAGTGTTCCAGGGTTCAGGGGCGAGGGGAAATTTGATAAAACTGATACGGTTAAAAAGACTGGGGGCTCTAGACCTAGAGACTGGCCAAAGAAGCCAGGAGGGTCTTGGGGACCCTTGAGAGGACTGGGTATAGAACACATACAGTGCTACTGATGCCATGCATTGGGACATATTGTTGCCAATTGTCCCCTGAATGATGAACCCATGCAATGTGATAATGCTTATATGAAAAGACGCATTTCTCTGTTTTCACAGGTCGCATGTATAGCATAATGCTCAAGTCACATGGAGAAGCAAATGTGTGCAAGTGCTTTTGTTGGGAAACCTGTCACTGCGCTACTTGTCTCTGGTAGTGTGATAACATTGGTCAAAAGCAGCTGTGTAAATCCGGCCAGGTTACACCTTAGCACTGTCGGGGTCATTTGCATCCATGGGGACACTCGTGACTACTAGAGTTGAGCGAACCTCTGGAAGTTCGGGTTCTGCTGGTTCGGCCGAACTTCGGGACAAAGTCCGGGTTGGGGTCAGGACAGAACCCGAACTTTGACCCGGACCCCGAACCCCATTGAAATCAATGGGGACCCGAACTTTTAGGCGCAAAAATGGCTGTAACAAAGTCCTGGAAAGTCCTAGAAGTCTGCAAAAGGAAGGAAAATGGGGGTAAGAGTAGGGCAATTGCCCTACAAAGAAATGGGGATAGGGAAATAACTTAAAATAATTTTAAGCTAAAATCACATAAAAAAACAAAACAAAAATACAGGTGGATGTGGAGTTGGAGGTTGAGGAGGCGGTGAAAGTGGCGGTGGAGGAGGAGGAGGTAGCCAACACTGTTTTTTTTTTTTTTTTGGAATTTTTTGGGGTTTTTTTAAACCAGCAATGTAGATGCACTTTTTAATTTTGTGCAAGAAACAATAATCTGTCCCTTTAAGCAACAGTAGGAACCTCTCCCTATAGGACTAGGAGATGATTTTAGATTCTAAAATCATCTCCAAGTTGTACAGGGAAAGCCTCCAGCTGTTGCTTTAAGGGAAGGATCAGTGTTCTAAAATCATCTTCAAATTGTATGGGAAACCCCTATATCAGCCGCAGGGAGCCATATTAGTGTTCTAAAATCATCTTCAAATTGTGTGGGAAACCCCTATATCAGCCGCAGGGAGCCATATTAGTGTTCTAAAATCATCTTCAAATTGTGTGGGAAACCCCTATATCAGCCGCAGGGAGCCATATTAGTGTTTTAAAATCATCATCAAATTTTATGGAAAAAGGATATCTCAGACGGAGAGAAGCCATATTAGTGTTTTAAAATCATCATTAAATTGCATGAAAAAAGGCTATCTCAGACGGAGACAAGCAATATTAGTGTTTTAAAATCATCATCATTAAATTGTATGGAAAAAGGCTATCTCAGATGGAGAGAAGCCATATTAGTGTTCTAAAACACACAATTTGAAGATGATTTTAAAACACTAATATAGCTTCCCTGCGGCTGATATAGGGGTTTTCACACACACTTTGATGATTTTAGAACACTAATCTTTCCCTTAAAGCAACAGCTGGAACCTTTCCCTGTACAACTTGATGATTTTAGAACACAAATCTTTCCCTTAAACAACAGCTGGAACCTTTCCCTGTACAACTTGGAAATTATTTTAGAAGAATAATCTTTCCCTTAAAGCAACAGACTCTCCCTAGTCCAGTCAGATCGTTCTGTGCAGCAGGAAGAGGTGTGAAATCTGTCTCTCAAAGCACCAGTACTAGTATCTCTCCCTAGTCCAGTCAGATCGTTCTGTGCAGCAGGGTGAGGTGTGAAATCTGTCTCTCAAAGCGCCAGTACTAGTATCTGTCCCTCCCTCAAAGCAGATCGCTCAGTAATGCAGGATGAGATGTTCTGCAATCTGTCCCTAACAGAGCCAGCAGCATCCTCTCCCTAAACTATCCTGAGAGCATATGACATGCAGCACGGTGACTGCAGCCCCACATAGAGGCTGGGTCACATGGTGCACTGGCCAATCACAGCCATGCCATTAGTAGGCATGGCTGTGATGGCTTCTAGTGAAAACCAGTGAAACACTTGTTGATTGGCTGCCCTTGGCAGCTTTTCAACACGTGGAGTAAAATACCAGAACCCCTTTTTTTTTTTTAAAAGTCCGGGTTCGGGTCCCGGTCCCGGACACCCAAAAGTTTGGTACGGACCCGAACTTTACAGTCCGGGTTCGCTCAACACTAGTGACTACCAGTCGGAGCTGGTTGAGATTGACACCCCTTGCAGCAGAGTGACCCATTCATTGGGAGTGGTACCTTCCCTGCTTCATGAAACCCTAGTGGGGAGGGATTTTCCCTGTTTTTGGAGGTTGAGGGAAGGCACAGAAAGCCTGGAGAAAATGGCTCCCCCTGCTGAGGAGGCACAAGAGTTCTCACCGGACCCTTTTTGCCAAACGGAAGGAGAGATTGGTGGCAGGACTGAAGAAGGATATCCTCTTCCTTTTCCTGTAATGGCTGGAGCCGGAAGATGGCTCTCAGCAAATGGCTAATGTTCAAGACCATGTCTCTGTCCCTGACCATGAGAGTGAACTGAATGTAGTCCTTGACTTAGAGGTCCGGAGAGAGGACTTCTGTACAAAACAGCTACGGGATGTAACTTTCAGAGCCAGAGAAAATGTGAAGGTGATAGACGAGGAACCAGTGGACCCTAATTGGGGGGAGGGGGGGGTGTCTTTTCCCTACATGTTGCTTAAAAATGATTTGTTGTATCAGGTGGTGAAACACAGAGAGGACGAACTGGAACAGCTAGTGGTTCCCAAACCCTTCCACTGGATAGTGCTAGATCTGGCCAATGTTCATGTAATGGGGGGGACATCTGTGTATGGAGAAAACCAGGGAGAGGATAACCCAGAGATTCTTCTGCCTGGGGTTGTATGCAGACATCAAAGAATGCTGTGAGCCATGCCCTGATGTCAAATGACAGCCCCGTCACCTCATTTTCATAGTCCCCTTGTCCCACTTCCCATAATTGAAGTACCATTCAAGCGAATTGGCATGGATCTCGTGGGACGAGTAGTAAAATCTGCATGGGGACACCAGCACATCCTGGACTATGCGACCCGCTATCCTGAGGCCATACCCTTGCGGAATACCTCTGCTAAGACTATCGCCAAGGAACTGGTCCAGGTGTTTCGTCGGATGGGGATCCCTAAAGAAATCTTGACGGATCGGGGTACCCCGTTCATGTCCAGAGTGACCAGAGAATTGTGTAAATTGTACAAAATTTCCCATCTCCGTACCTCTGTTTACCACCCCCAAACTGATGGTCTGGTGGAAAGGTTTAACAAGACCCTCAAGAGTATGCTAAAAAAGGTGGTGGATAAAGATGGGCAAAATTTGGATTTTTTTCTGCCGTATCTCTTGTTTGCCATACGAGAGGTTCCCAGGCATCTACGGGGTATTCCCCCTTTGAACTCTTGTATGGTAGACATCCCCATGGGCTGCTAGATGTCGCAAAGGAGACGTGGGAGGGAGAGGCCACCCCATATAGAAGCATCATAGAGCACGTCTCCTTGATGTAGGATCAAATTGCAGCTGCCCTGCCCCTTGTACGAGAGCATATGGAGCAAGTCCAGGAGACCCAAAGAAGGGTTTACAATCGGGGTGTCAAAACCTGAACTTTCAACCCCGGGGACAGAGCGCTGGAACTAGTCCCCATGGTAAAAGTAAATTCCTGGCAAAGTGGTAGGGTCCCTTTTGAGATTAGGGAATTAGTAGTAGTAAACTACAAAGTTTGCCATCCTGGGAAAAGGAAACCGGAGCAGATTTATCATGTTAATCTCCTAAAACCATGGAAGGACAGGGAGACTTTATTGGCAGTGCCCATGCCCCAAAAGGACAGGTTACTCCTAACCCCGGATGTCCCCATAACCGAGTCCTTGTCACTGATGCAACAAAGTGACGTTAAGGAATTTGTCAGTAAAAATAAAGACTTTCTGTTCTCTACTCGGACTGACCACTGTGCTACAAAATGACATAATCACAGTACCTGGGGTCCGTGTAAATGTAAAACCCTACCGAATAACGAGGTTATAAAAGAGAGGCGGTGGTGAGAGAAATGAAAACCATGTTGGAGTTGTAGGTGATAGGAGTCCCACAGCGCCTGGTCGAGTCCTATAGTACTGGGGTCAGGACACCTATGGTCAGGTGACAGATGCGCACCGCTTGGGTGTGAATCGCACCGCTAAGGTTGTGACGTGCACCGTTAAGGTTGCAAAGTGCACCGCTAAGGTTGTGGACCTATAGCTGACTGCTGCTAATGAGCTCCGGCTGGTACAGGAAGACGGGCCCCTGGAGCACAGACCCTGAAACACAGGGAGCTAGTGCATCTGTTTCCCCAGGGAGGGGAGCCTAAGAGCCAGTAGGTATTCGACAGAGCCTCTGGTGGTGAGGATGGATTTGGCTGCAACTGGATGCAGGTCGCGGCCCCCGGGGTCCCTTATCTCACGTTCGGCTGACTACAGGTGGAAGCGGCAGCGAGGGAACAGCAAGTATAGTCAGCAGCCTAACCAAAGGTCAGGGCCACAAGCAGACAGGGACAGACGGAACAGCACGCCAAGGTTGGGGTATCAAGCAGACAGGAGAAACCGCAAACAAGACAAGCAGGTAGGGATAGTCAGAACAAGCCAAAAGTCGGGACATGGAAATAGACTCAGAGCATGCGACAGGAACAACCACAAACAAAGCCAAACACACACAACATTGATCACAATGAGGCTTTGCAGCACATGGTCTTAAATAGTGTTTCCTTGATTGGATACTGGGGTGGAGTTCACTGAGAGGAGATTACTTAGCCCACAGGTGGTGATGTGCACAGCTTCTAGGTTGACACAACCTAGAGGTAAGCAAACAGACATGACATGAATGTTACTATGGGTTCATGACAGTACTTCCCATCTTACGAGGCCTCCCCCTCCCCCGCCTAGGCCCAAGATTGGAGGGAAATCTCAAATGAAACCTCCTCACCAGGTGAGGCACAAATACCTCAGATGCAGTGATCCAAGAGCTCTCCTCAGTTCCAAACCCTTTCCAATGCACAAGGTACTGAAGAATGCCTTTACAGAGCCGGGAGTCCAGGATTAGACTAACCTCGTGCTCCTGACCATCCTCCGACCGGAACCGTGGTAGGGAGAGGACTAGAGAACTTATTGAGGACTAAAAGCTTCAGAAGGGAAACATAAAAGGAATTCGAAATCCTGAGGCTTTTCGGAATCTGGAGTTTAAAACAAACCAGATTCAACTTAGCAATTATAGAGTATGGACCTTGGGGCAAATTTCAGAGAGGGAACACTGAGCTTGATGTTCCTGGTAGAAAGCCAGACCTTGTCTCCAATCTGTAGAGAATGCGGTTTACGCCTGTGATGGTCAGCAAAACCCTTAAACTTATCAGCCGCTGCCCGGAGAGAATCATGAACCTCATCCCAAATGGTATTGAATGATTGTTGAACAGTAGCCAAAGCTGGAATGTCTGGAGAACAGGTCATAGGAAGAGGAAGCTGTAGGTGTTTTCCATAAACTGTGAAAAAGGGGGTCTTCTGAGAACTGGTGTTAACATGATTATTGTGAGCATTCTGCCCACAGGAGTAGAGAGGACCAGTCCTCATGATGAGCAGAGACTAAGGTGCGGAGAAAGACCTCTAACTCATGATTAACCCTCTCAGTCTGTCCATTGGATTGAGGGTGGTAAGAAAAATAAAAATCCAAGACAATATTGAGGGACTTGCAAAGAGCTCTCCAGAAGCGGGATGTAAATTGAACCCCCCTGTCCAAAACAATATGGGAAGGAACCCCATGGAGGCGAAGGATTTCTCAAACAAAGATGGGAGCCAAAGCAGGAACAGAAGGGAGACCAGGAAGGGGAAAAAAATGAGCCATCATGGAGAACCGATAGATTACCACCCAAATGATTGTATTCTTTTCAGACGGCAGAAGATCGGTGATGAAATCCAAAGCAATGTGAGTCCAGGACTCCTTTGGAATGCGCTAGGGCATGAGCAGACTGGCAGGAGCTTGTGTGGAGGACTTAGACTGGGCACAAACATGGCACGTCTTTACGTAGCCTTTGACATCCGAACGGAGAGTAGGCCACCAGTAGTGGTGACTTATGAGCTGAAGAAATCGGAGGAACCCAGCATGACCTGACACCTTGGAATCATGTACCCAATGAAAGATCTTAGGTCTTAGTTCCATGGGGATGAAGGTCTTGCCAGGAGGAATTTTAGACTCCGGAGTGGTGGGATGTGCAAAAATACACCTGGTCGGGCTGATCGGCTCAGGTTCAGAGATGGGCTCCTCATCCAGTGTGTCAAAAGACCTAGAGAGTGCATCAGCCCGACTGTTGCAGGAACCAGGTTTGTACATGATCATGAAATTTAAACGGGAAAAGAACAGACTCCACCTGGCCTGTCTGAGATTCAGTCGTTTAGCATTCTGTAAGTTCTGTAAATTTTTATGATCAGTGAAGATTGTTATGGAGTGAGAGGAACCCTCCAAGAGATGACACCATTCCTCTAACGCCTATTTTAATTGCAAGAAGCTCCCAATCGCAAATAGCTTAATTTTTATCTGCCTGAGAAATTTTTTTGGAGAAAAACACACATGGTTGTCATTTATTCTCAGATAAATGAAGAAGCACCGCTCCTACTCCAGTAGAGGAAGCGTCCACTTCAATAAAAAATGGGTCACCGGGATTAGGTCTCATCAAGAGAGTACCAGAAACAAAGGCTTGTTTCAGATCATGGACAGCTTCAGGAGGCCATTCCTTGGCATTAGCACCTTTCTTGGTCAAGGCAATAAAAGGCGCAGCAATAGAAGAGTAGTTCCTAATAAATTGCCTATAATAATTGGAGAACCCAAGAAATCGCTGTGTGGCCTTGAGGCTAGCAGGAAGAGGCCAGTTGGTAATGAGACCTTTTCCGGATCCATATGAAGACCCAAACTGGAGACAAAGCATCCCAGAAACGGGACCTCAGAACATTCAAAAGAACATTTCTCCAGCTTGGCATACAGGTTATTTTCCCTAAGTCGCTAGAGTACAACCCGGACATGGTTTCTGTGGACAAGAAGATTTTCCGAAAAGATTAGAATGTCATCCAGATAGATGACCACAAATTGATACAGCAAGTCCCTGAAGACCTCATTGACAAAGTTTTGAAATACAGCTGGGGAGTTACACAGCCCCAAGGGCATAACCAGGTATTCATAATGCCCGTCTCTCGTGATAAACGCGGTTTTCTATTTGTCACCCTCCCTTATCCGGATCAGATTGTAGGCACCCCTGACATCCAACTTTGTAAAGATGGAGGCACCTTTCAACCTGTCGAATAGCTCAGAGATTAGGGGTAAGGGGTATCGGTTCTTGATTGTCACCGCATTTAAACCTTGATAATCAATGCAAGATCTTAAGGTGCTATCCTTTTTGGCAATGAAAAAGAATCCTGCTCCTGCCGGTGACGAGGACTTCCGAATGAACCCTTTCTCTAGGTTTTCAGTGACATACTCTGACATGGCCTGGGTCTCAGGCATGGACAGAGGATAGGTACGACCCCTGGGCAGAGTCACTCCTGGAACAAGGTCAATGGCACAGTCAAGGGGCCTGTGAGGAGGAAGCACTTCAGCTGATTTCTTGCAGAAGACATCCCAGAAATCACTATATGCAGTGGGAATGGTAGAAGAAACTGACGTGTGGCAACAGGAAGTCTCTCCTTCGGGACCACCTTGAGTAGACCGGATGAAAAACAGGAGGAATCCCAAGCCAATATCTGCCTGGGAGTTCAGTCAACATGTGGAGAATGGAGCTGTAACCAGGGAAGACCCAATATGATGGGGGTTGAGAACTTACGTAGGACAAGAAAGTATATCTCCTCATGGTGGAGTATTAGTACTGACATCTTAACTGGAAGGATCTGGAAGTGGATAGGGCCCCCTGGAAGAACCGTACCATCGATCTCCGAGACCACCAATGGAGTGGTGAGAGGCGAAAGGGTAAGTTTCATGGAAGAAGCTGTTTTCCAGTCCATAAAATTGCCAGCAGCTCCAGAATCAATGTTTGCCAGGACCGAATGAGGAGAAGTACTGATGTGAAGGAACACTGACAGAAGTCAGCTGGCAGAGGATGCTCCACAGATCACAGAGAGGGGATTTCAGGCTGACTAGGGACCAAGGAATGCTGGCGTCTTCTTTCTAGGGTCCTCTCCTGAAAACGAATGTCAATCTGATTACACAGAGAGATCACATCGTCCAGATTCGTGGGGGTGGTTCTCCCCACTAATTCGTCCTTTACTCAATCAGAGAGGCCCTGTAAAAAAGTTGCAACTAAGGCCTCTTTGTTCCAGTTTAGCTAAGCAGTAAGAATCCAAAAATGAAGAGCATACTGCCCCACAGAAGCTCCGTAGTGTGATATAGTTTTAAAAGTTTTTTTAAATAAAACACATAAAGAACTCACATCCTTATGAAGAAGTCACGTGATGCATGATGTAACGTGTAGGGCGTGAGCGGAGGTGAACGGAAGTGACAAAATTGAAAGTGGCGAGTTTGCTGCTCGTGGAGAGGTGCCGGTTTTTAGGATTTTAAATGTGAGTTC
>BLSH010411647.1:78897-100289 GCA_018402905.1 Glandirana rugosa | reverse complement strand
GCTTGGAGACCTTCAAGCCCAAGACGACCAGGCAGGCTTGAAGCCCTGTTTCAGGCCCAGGCCCAGGCCTGCCTTGGGCTTGCTAGCGTGCCTGTTGCTTGGGGTAACTTTAGTTACCCCTGGGCTTGAAAATACGTGTTTTTACCGACATTGTTTCAGGACCTTTCGGGATCTCCCGACGTTTTCCTTCATTTTACCCCCATTCCCATCCCGTTCACGGGATGTTTTTTTACCCCTGTCCCTTTATTGACATTTATAAAAATTTTTTTATTTTTGTATTTTTTTCGTTTTTACCTCCACTTACACCTAGTAGAAGTTTGACACAGACTTTTCATAATTAATTGCCATCTTCGGTTGCGATCGTTCGGGTTCCGTCCGGACCCGGACCCGGACTTTGTCCCGAAGTTCGGACGGACCAGCAGAACCCGAACTTCCAGAGGTTCGCTCAACTCTAATCCTGAACATTAGAAAAAAATTGAGGCCGCCATAAACAATTTTTTTATGAAAATGAAGGCTCTGTTACAGACCCAACAGTACTATGGAACGCCCATAAAGCTTCCTTACGAGGAATCTTTATTAACATTTCCACCCATGAGAAAAGACAACGCACCAAACAACCCAAATTCACTCCCGAATTCATACCCTAGAGACCCAAAATAAACACAACACAACGGAAATCACATATCTTAAAGATGAACATCAAAACAAAATCCTCAACCCCGCAGACATAGCGGAACAATTCCACAAATATTACACATCCCTTTATAACCTCCAGTCTGCACCTTCTTTCCCTCCTCCAGACCCCACCACTATCAAAACATTCCTCTAAACCATTGACCTACCCACTATTCCATCGGATCAAGTGACACAATTATCTCTCCCTTTCTCCAGTAATGAAGTAGAAAGAGTAATACTAATACATTCTCTCCCACTCCACAAATCGCCAGGGACCGACGGCTATGTGAATGAATATTATAAGATATACTCCCATAGCTTAGCTCCACATCTTACTAACTCATACAATCATATAAGCAACACAGGTACATGCCCTAAAGAATTTTTATATTCCTTTATTGTCACCATACCCAAGCCGGGAAAACCAACCGACCCCCCCCCCCCCCAACTTTCGTCCAATTTCTCTATTGTACTCTGACACAAAAATTTATGCCAAGATCCTTGCAAATAGAATTGCCCAAATCACCCCCTGCCTAATACATCCTGACCAGGTAGGATTTGTACTGGGAAGACAGGCCTCCGATGGTACTTGTAGACTTATCAACATTACCCAATGGGCAGAACATCACAACATTCCAGCTTTACTTATCTCTCTAGATGCCGAAAAGGCTTTCGATAGGGTCTTCTCTTAACTAACTTTTCAAGCCTTATTACAATGCTGGAAAATACGGTGAAGAATCTATCCACAAACCGTACATCCTGGGCAGGACACATTGCCCTAACAAAAATGTTTCTGCTACCACACATTTTATATTTATTTAGAACTCTCCCTATTCCGATTCTCCTGACACATCTAAAAAATATACAGTCTATATTAAACACCTTCATATGGCATGCCAGACGCCCACGAATTAAAGCAAATATACTTCTCTGCCCAACTAAATACGCTGGCCTCGGAGCCCCCAATGTCTCCGCATATTACAAGGCAACTATACTGACCCCGTTGAAAGAATGGTGGAATCCTAAACAGCCTCCTGTCTGGCAACAAATCGAAGCTATGGCATTAGCCGAGGACCCAAAACGCCTCCTAGGGGCAGCAGCAGTCTCCCCAATTGTAAAAAAGCACTACATGGACACGATCAATGCAGCCCTCAGGGTATGGACCTCCATCACTGGCCCTCCCCATTCCATATCCCTTAAAGCTCTCCACAAACTCCCACTCAGAACTTTGGAACTCCTCATACCAAACATATTATTAGCATCCTGGGAAGAAGCTGGCATCTCCACCATTGCTCTACCACAACAATCATATGCAAACCTTCCAATTTGTAATGGATCGCTTCTCCCTCAATAAATCTTTTTTATAAATTTCTCCAAATAAGACATGCACTCCAACGCATGCAATTTCACAACCAGACGACGATGAACGACATCCTTGAAATCTTTGACTCCTCAAAAATCCCTTGGAAAGGCATATCACCGATATATAAAATTCTCACCAAACCGCCCCCAAAGGAAAAAACCCCAACCATGATCAAATGGGAACACTCATTAAAATTCAATGCCTCACCCGACCAATGGCAATCAGCAATTTCATCCCCTCTGAGATACTCTAGATGCATCACACATTGGGAATCTACGCAAAAGCTACTGCATCAGGTACCTCACGCCGGAAAGATTAGCAAGCATCTTTCCGAACCAAACTGATTCTTGCTGGAGAGGGTGTGGAGCAAAAGGATCCCTTCTACATATTTGGTGGCAATGCCCTATTCTCATAAAATTCTGGGAAGACATATTCAGACTGGCAAAAGCAGTCACTGGCATACCCGCCGCTCCCGGCCCATCCTTCGCTCTACTGAATATGCACATGGACAAATACCCAAAAGAATTCCACTGTATCCTTACACACCTGTTCATTGCAGCACGCCTATCCATAGCCCGAAAATGGAAACAAACCTCCCCACCACTCCCCACCACTCCTCCAAACAACCATCGACATCCTCAACAAACAAGCACACTACGAACTTATGTTTGCAAAAGCACACCTTCAGACTAAAAAGTTTCTCCTAAATTGGACTCCATGGCTACAACACCCTAAAGGAAATTTGAAACTATAATAATGTATGCCAGCCAGTACAGATATGAACTTTTTAGCTCAGACCATCACCACTGCAAGCTTAACAATACTGTCTTATCACTAAATAAATACCGAACTAGGCTTCCAATCAAAGGACATCAGCCTCACTGGATTACCTCACCCCTGAGCCAGCACATATCACATAGTACATGGCACGACAACTACATCAACAGACAAATCCAAAGAGATTGCAACATGTAGACTTAGTGAAATAGCAATTCCCCCTCTTCCCCACCCTCTTCCCAGTTCTCACCCCCTGTCTTCTATCTTCACCAAATACCCAAAGACGACACTTGAACCCTTACCCTACCGCCCCAAGTTGGTCAATTTATTGTTTTTTATCTTACAACCCAACAGGGGCACAGGGGAGGGGTGCCCGGCACACTGCTCCACTAACATAACTGCTTAATGTTGTAAACTTGTTGGGACAATGCCTAGTTCACTTATTGTATCGGATCTCTCTTTGACCCGCAACTTCAATATTGCTCTTCGTAAGATTTCGAGTTGTTCACATCATGTAATACACCGTTCAACGATTTATTATTACCTGTATCTTCTTTTCTTGAAAATTAATAAAAACCGTTTTGAAAAAAATAAAAAAAAAGTTATATGTGTCGTGTCGACACAAGGTTTGAATAGTTACCATGCCTACTACAGTTTTGGGGTGACTACGAACTTTTTTTTCTTGCTGTTACAGACTGCTTCATGATGGTGGCGGGGACTGGATAATCAGGAACTTCCTTCCCCCTCTATCAGAATCACTTTGTGTCCCCTTTATTCCCAAGGCCACGGCCTGGGTTTACTGAGAAGCGGCTGCTTCTCAGGCCCAAGACCGTAGATGTCTCTGGTTTCTTTTGTTTTTGTTTTTTTGTTTTTACTTTTGATGGATCTTTTTCTTTTTTCTTGGCCAACATGGCCTTTATTGTTCATGCATAAACAAAAAAAAAAAAAAAAAATAACTATCTAGACTTTTTTTACAGGGTTTTCTTTTCTTTCTTTTCTTCTAATATAAATACATTTTTGGTTCTATGCTTTTAAGAGTTGATATACACTACGGGCCCCCCCCCCCTTCTGTTATGTTATGTTTGCCTAATTACATTTTTTTATTATGGCTTTAAAAATTGTTTCCTACAATGTCAAAGGCTTGAACTGAAAAAAAGTTGGCTAGCGCTCAAGGAGTTCAGGACCTCTGGAGCGGATATAATATTAGTGCAGGAGACACATTTTTAGGTCTGGGGGCTCATTTAAATTTGCATCAAAGCAATTCTCCCTTTCCTACATGGCATCCGACCCCTCGGGTAAAGCTGGGGTGGCAGTCTTCATCAGGCGTTTCTGCCCGGTCAGGGTTCGTTCCTCCTACTTAGATCCTCATGGGCGCTATATAATTTTAGAATGTGAGTTTTTGTCTACTTCTTTTATATTAATGAACATCTACGTGCCTAACACAGGCCAGGTTAAGTTCCTCACAGAGGCCTTTGATAAGCTGAAGCGTTTTGCACAACCTTTTTACAATTGTAGGAGGAGACTTCAACATAATTCTCTCCCCCTCCCGTGATAGACAATCACTATTTAAACTGAACTCACCCCCCCTCAACCAAATCTCTAGCTACATCCTTTCGAAAATTAATAAGAAGTCACCATCTGTTTGATTCATGAAGAATTAAACATCCCACAGGCAGACGGTTCTCCTTTTACTCTCCACCACGTAAGAGATTCTCCAGGTTTAATTACTTTCTGGTTTCCGCTCCACTCTTAGCTAAGGTAGTGTCATCAGAAATAGGTCAAATAACCTGGTCAGATCATGCCCCACTATACTTAGACCTATCTCTTTCTAGGATATATCCTAAAACATGTCAATGACGACTTAATGAATTGCTTTTAAATCGCATTGATACTAAGGAAAAACTTTTTGAATCCCTCTTCAAATTTTTCAACTCAACAAGGGTTTGGTTTCGGATCTCCACTCTGTGGGAGGCCCATAAGGCTTTTTTCTGGGGGCAATGCATATCTGAAGGCTCTAGACTGAAGAAAGATTCAGTTGCCCAAAAGGCCGAGTTGCTAACCAAACTGAAATCAGCTGAAAGATCTTGAAGTCCTCCCCCACAATGGACCGACTCGAAACTGTGACTTCTATTCACAACAAACTCAAATCTTTGTCTTTGTCAGGTATAGCAAAATCACTAGTATGGGCAAAACAAAAATTTTATGAGTACTCAAACAAACCTCACTCAATTCTCGTATCGAAACTCAATCCACGCCCTTTAGATACCTTCCCTGATGTCTTTAATCAACCAGATGGAACCCCCACATTCTGCCCAAAAAATATGACTAAGGTATTTGGTGAATTTTATAATAAGCTATACAATTGCTAGAATCCAAATCGCCACCCCTCTTTCAATCCGGACGCCCTAGAGGAATTTCTAAAAGATATTCCTTTACCCCAACTTTCCCCTGCTGACCTTGGGCAACTAAATGCTAAGATAACAGAAGAAGAACTTAACTCTACAATCAAAGAATTACCCACACATAACTCCCCAGGTCCAGATGACCTACCTTATTCATATTATAAGTGCTACGCCACCATTCTAGTCCCAAACCTTGTATAACTCCCTCCTTCAAGGAAAGACCCCCCATAACTCCCTTCTCCACTCTTTTGTAATGGTCATACCAAAACCTGACAAAGACCCCTCCATCCCTGACAACTACCGGCCGATCGCACTCCTAAATTCGGACTACAAACGCTTCACAAAAATCCTAGCTAATCATCTATCCTATATGCTCTGTAAGCTACTAAATAAGGACCAAGTGGGATTTGTCCCATCTAGACATGCTGGAGATAACACTAGATGGACCATTGACCTCATAGACATGTTGAATAGAGTCAAACGCCCAGCAATAATCCTGAGTTTAGATGCTCAGAAAGCATTTGATAGACTAAGCTGGCCTTACATGTTTGAGATACTATCCAGATATGGGTTGAAGGGTCCATTTATATTAGCATTACAGGCACTCTACTCTAACCCTACATTCTAAGTACATATGTCCTCGTTTCTTTTGCAGACGTACCAGATGTCTAATGGAACTAGGCAGGGGTGCCCTCTATCACCCTTACTTTTCATCCTTTGGCTTGAGCCTTTAGCAGCGGCTATCAGAGCCCATCCAGACATATGGGGAGTCATGATGAGACAGAGGGAATACAAATTATCATTATTTGCAGACGATGTTCTACTAACCCTGACCCGCCCTCTAACATGTCTAACAAATTTACATGCCCTGCTAACCAGATTTGGCTACCTTTCTGGTTACAAAATAAATACCCCCAAAACCGAAGCACTCCCCATTCACATCCCCCAGGATCTACTCTCCCTTAAAAATTATTTCCATATAGATGGTGTTCCCACTCTCTAAAATATCTAGGAGTACAGATTACTACCACATACTCTTCCCTTTATCAGGCAAACTACCCTCCCCTATTCTCTAACATCAAAGATATGCTAAGGCGTTAATTATATCCCATCTCACAGCCAGGTAGAATTAATGTGTTAAAAATGACTGTTATGCCAAAATTACTATATCTTTTTGAAACACTCCCAATACTGATTCCCATGTCTCAACTCAAATTACTCAAACTGTGGTTTTTAGATTTTGTCTGGGGAGGTGGGGTCCACCGGATTGCCAGTTTGGTGGTCTTTGCCCCCAAAAGTCATGGGGGTCTAGGGGCTCCGGATGTCCTCAAGTACTACTATGCCTCCCACCTCTGCTCGGTGACTTCCTGAACTTCTCAGGGGCGCTGCATATGTGGTCGGAAATAGAGATGGGATCAATCTATCTGGTACATCCTTGCTCCCTGGTCTGGACACCTTTCTCTTGACTAGACGCCAGGACGGTGGACCTATGCTTGGCCCTGATGCTCATCACTTTGAAGATCTGGCGCCAGTGCTCGATGAAGTTCTGTTTCTTCGCAACACACCCCACTATCGAATGTACTATTCAACCCCAAAATCCAGTGATAGCTTATCACATAAACGAATGGATGATTTGGCTCGGGCTACTTTGTTTCAGATCTGGTATTTTGTACGTCCCGTTACCCGACGGTTGCTCACGTTCTAGGACATACAAAGTACCAGATTTCTAAACACACTTACTCCTATTTACAAATTAAGCATTACATCTCCACATCACTAACTCTATCTAAACCTTCAGACTTCGAATACTTATGCTCCCAGGGCCCCTTTCAACCGGGCCTTATATTCTCTAAATACAAACTTATTCATGAGTCTACACTTCCAGCTGAAGACCTGCATAACTATATGAGTAAATGGTCCGCTACCCTACAACAACCCATCCCCCTGTCAATCTGGACCAAAGTCTGGTCATCATCTAACAAGGTCTCTAGGTGTGTGGCACAGAGGGAGACCGCTCTTAAAATTTTAATGCACTGATATAGAACGCCTGAAGTCCTTAACCGTCAAAATCCTTCACTATCCCCTTTATGTTGGCATTGTTGTAAGTCGTGATTTGTTGCGCTAAATCTTAGTGCTAAAAAACAACTCAATGTGTATAGCTTATATAATTGTTAACATAGACATATTCGTGCATAATATTTTGAATGAGAAAAAATTGAAAAAGAAAAAACCGTGAACAGAAATACATTAAAATATATAGTCCCAAGATATGTGAAGAGGTCAGCCGTGGTTAGGAAATATAAGCAGAGAATTGACACATCCAAAATTCTAATATAGTCCAGAGATGGAGATCACTCCTACTTCCACCACCATAGATCGTGCAGACACCTCCAGTGACAGGGTAGGGATAAATATAAACCCTTACCAGATGTAGAGACCCGCTATCGCTAGCTAAGGTCTAATCACACATGCAGATTGTAGCCGCTCAATCCTCAATTCTCCTAGGACACCGGGATATTTCTCCCACTGCATCCACAGCAGAGCAGGAAGATCAGGGTTACGAACATCAGCAAACTCTCAATGTCAATGTGCTGTCTGCCAGCACCAGCATGTACAGCATATGGTTGTTTGAATACCGCCGGCTCCCAGTCAACAGGAAGCAGGTGTGGCTTCAATGCATTTCGTGTTCTCGTGAGCTTCCTGACCACGTGTAGGAACACGAAATGCATTGAAGCCACACCTGCTTCCTGTTGACGCCACTTCCTGCCCGTTTGGTTCTACAAGGTGGAATGCACGCAGAGGACCGCAAGCTGTGAGCTGGGAGCCGGCGGTATTCAAACAACCATATGCTGTACATGCTGGTGCTGGCAGACAGCACATTGACATTGAGAGTTTGCTGATGTTCGTAACACTGATCTTCCTGCTCTGCTGTGGATGCGGTGGGAGAAATATCCCGGTGTCCTAGGAGAATTGAGGATTGAGCGGCTACAATTTGGTCCCTGCAGAGGGCTATATCTGCATGTGTGATTAGACCTTAGCTAGCGATAGCGGGTCTCTACATCTGGTAAGGGTTTATATTTATCCCTACCCTGTCACTGGAGGTGTCTGCACGATCTATGGTGGTGGAAGTAGGAGTGATCTCCATCTCTGGACTATATTAGAATTTTGGATGTGTCAATTCTCTGCTTATATTTCCTAACCACGGCTGACCTCTTCACATATCTTGGGACTATATATTTTAATGTATTTCTGTTCACGTTTTTTTTTTTTTTTTTTTCAATTTTTTCTCATTCAAAATATTATGCACGAATATGTCTATGTTAACAATTATATAAGCTATACACATTGAGTTGTTTTTTAGCACTAAGATTTAGCGCAACAAATCATTTCTTTAAAGCATTTTTTGGTGGAATATCGCACTATTTTTTTGTTGCAGCTGTCACACAATTTAATTCCAGAAGCGCGGTATTGTTTTGAATAATTGTTGTAAGTCGAAAGGCTCCCTTTTCCATATATTTTGGCAATGCGAACTTGTAGTCCCCTTCTGGGACATGGTAATGTCGCTTTTGAGACCGATGCTCTAAACTGAGGTGCCGATGGACGCATTGCATTGCTTATTGGGACTCCCATTTCCCAGCATAGGAAAACTTTCAAATTAGCATCTTATACAGTATCTCACAAAAGTGAGTACACCCCTCACATTTTTGCATATATTTTATTATAGCTTTTCATGTGACAACACTGAAGAAATGACACTTTGCTACAATGTAAAGTAGTGAGTGTACAGCTTGTATAACTGTGTAAATGTGTTGTCCCCTCAAAATAACTCAACACACAGCCATTAATGTCTAAACTGCTGGCAACAAAAGTGAGTACACCCCTAAGTGAAAATGTCCAAACTGAGCCCACAGTGTAAATATTTTGTGTGGTCACCATTATTTTCCAGCACTGCCTTAACCCTCTTGGGCATGGAGTTCACCTGAGCGTCACAGGTTGCCACTGGAGTCCTCTTCCACTTCTCCATGACGACATCACTGAGCTGGTAGATGTTAGAGACCTTGCACTCCTCCACCTTCCATTTGAGGATGCCCCACAGATGCTCAATAGGGTTTAGGTCTGGAGACATGCTTGGCCAGTCCATCACCTTTATCCTCAGCTTCTTTAGCAAGGCAGTGGTCGTCTTGAATGTGTGTTTGGGGTCGTTATCATGTTGGAATAATGCCTGTGGCCCAGTCTCCGAAGGGAGGGGATCATGCTCTGCTTCAGTATGTCACAGTACATGTTGGCATTCATGGCTCCCTCAATGAACTGTAGCTCCCCTGTGTCAGCAGCACTCATGCAGCGCCAGACCAAGACACTCTAACCACCATGCTTCACTGTAGGCAAGGCACACTTGTCTTTGTACTCCTCACCTGGTTGCCACCACACACGCTTGAAACATCTGAACCAAATAAGTTTATCTTGGTCTCATCTGACCACAGGATATGGTTCCAATAATCCATGTCCTTAGTCTGCTTGTCTTCAGCAAACTGTTTGCAGGCTTTCTTGTGCATCATCTTTAGAAGAGGCTTCCTTCTGAAACGACAGCCATGCAGACCAATTTGATGCAGTGTGCGGCATATGGTCTGAGCATTGACAGACTGACCCCCCCACCCCTTCAACTTCTGCAGCAATGTTGGCAGAACTCATACGTCTATTTCCCAAAGACAACCTCTGGTTATGACGCTGAGCACGTGCACTCAACCCCTTTGGTTGACCATGACGAGGCCTGTTCTGAGTGGAATCTGTCCTGTTAAACCACTGTATGGTCTTGGCCACCCTGCTGCAGCTCAGTTTCAGGGTCTTGGGAATCTTCTTATAGCCTAGGCCTTCTTTATGTAGAGCAAAACATTTTTTTTTTCAGATCCTCAGTTTTTTGCCATAAGGTGCCATGTTGAACTTCCAGTGACCAGTATGAGAGGATGAGAGCGATAACACCAAATTTAACACACCTGCTCCTCATTCACACCTGAGACCTTGTAACACTAAAGAGCCACATGACACCGTGGGTGGAAAATGGCTAATGGGCCCAATTTGGACATTTTCACTTAGGGGTGTACTCACTTTTGTTGCCAGCTGTTTAGACCTTAATGGCTGTGCGTTGAGGTATTTTGAGGAGACTGCAAATTTACACTGTTATATAAGCTGTACACTCACTACTTTACATTGTAGCAAAGTGTCATTTCTTCAGTGTTGTCACATGAAAAGATATAATAAAATATTTACAAAAATGTGAGGGGTGTACTCACTTTTGTGAGATACTGTATATTGTTAGCTGCCAAGAGAGTGATACCAGCGATGTGGATGAGTCAGTCGGTCCCTTCTAAAAACCATATCTTAGCAGATAACTATAGCAGATATTCGTAAAATGGAATGCATGACCGCACTGGTGGGGGATGATTTAACCAAATTCCACAAGATATGTGAGCCGTGGGATCAGTCCACCTACGGTACCCAACATTTCACTACCTAACCCCCCTCACCATACACAGATTATTATTATTATACAGTATTTATATAGCGCTGACAGTTTGCGCAGCGCTTTACAATATTAGGGCAGACAGTACAATTACAATACAATTCAATACAGGAGGAATTAGAGGGCCCTGCTCGTTAGAGCTTACAATCTAATAGATATCACTATATTGGCACCCGAAGTCAAATGTAATTTTATATAAGGCATGTTATGAGCAGTTACAGGTAAAAAGGATTATTGTGCAAAAGGGAAAAGAGCAGCATATACCACATTAGACCAAAATAATGCAAATAAATAAAAACAAAACAAGGTGTTGCGCTAAGTGACACAATTGTGAATAAACAATAAAGCACAATGTAGGGAAATATTAAAATGACAAATAAAGTGCAAGTGATACAGTCCACTAGAGTCAAAAAATGTGATCTCAATGGATGAAGGACAAAACCAAAGAAGCAATCTTCAACTCCAGTAACCAACAGGTAAGACAAGTCCAAAATAGGGACATACCAATCCTGGCTCAAATAAAGAATAAGATGGACTCTTACTAGAAAAAGCTGGATCCACTCGATCGTACGATCGGTGGATCAATCAAGTTTACGTGGATTCACCACAGGAGTGGGTGGGATCCTCCAGCTGATTACCGGGTGGTCACGACATCCATGGTATCCCCACAGGAAAAGATGGAATCTGTCACCTGGTTGCCGGATGGCCTCGACCTCCAAAGGTATTAGTGCGGGTGGGATCCCTCCTTAAAGTCAGCGGGGGCACCTCCGGGTGCTGGAGCAGAAGAAGCCTAGTGGTAGTCTCTCATGGGGGTACATGTAGAGAAGAGATAGCCCCACATAGTGTAGTATGGAACACTTCTTTTTAATTGAAATCAGGTGAACAACCATGTGGACAAAACGCGTCGGATGAGTGTCGCGTGTCTATCATAGTTGTTCATATACTGATTTTATGCATTTGTTTTGCCTGCTTTTACGTTTGTTGTTCACCTGATTTTACCTGATCCATTCCTGTGATGAATCCACGTAAGCTTGATTGATCCACCGATCGTACGATCGAGTGGATCCAACTTTTCCAGTAAGAGTCCATCTTATTCTTTATTTGAGCCAGGATTGGTGTGTCGCTATTTTGGACTTGTCTTACCTGTTGGTTACTGGAGTTGAAGATTGCTGCTTTGGTTTTGTCCTTCATTCATTGAGATCACATTTTTTGACTCTAGTGGACTGTATCACTTGCACTTTATTTGTCATTTTAATATTTCTCTATATTGTGCTTTATTGTGTATTCACAATTGTGTCACTTAGCGCAACACCTTGTTTTGTTTTTGTGTTATGAGCAGTGATATTTTAAATATGCATAGATGTAATTTAAGAAGGAGGGGAAAAAGGGGGAGGAGGGAGGGACTTCCCTATCCCTCTCTCTCTTCATACCCACCCCCCCCCACAATTACCTGGTCCCACTTGCTCAAACATTATATATATATATATATATATATATATGTGTGTGAATAATCCATATGTTGTGCAAAACATTTTGTTTTCAATCTACTCAACTGTATACGATGTTCTGTCCATATTGTTTTTCATTTCTTTGTTAAATTTTCTTTTTTTGTTTTTCTCTCTGGGAAAAAACTCACAATAAAAATACAATTTCAAAAAAAGAAAATATCATATAAGTGCTCTTAACATAAACATCCAATATTTGGTGCCAGCATCTGTGATATTAAAATGTTTATAAAATATTCCATATATCCATATATCGGTGGTATCTTCACAAACTCATGAATCATTCAGTGCAATAATAAATATTCTTCCTTTAAATGCATCATAATGATTGTGCAAATCTTCAAATCCTCCCCTACTGTGTGAAAAAAGTTCTCACCACTCCCCATGAGACACTCAGCAGAGGTTATTGCCTCTCATTTTACTGATCGGCAAATATAGCATTCACAGTAATCCCCTTCATGGTCACTGTTCCTTTAAGGCAATCCGTGTTCTCCATATGTTTAGACTCAGAATAAAGAGTGGCCCACATTTCATAATCCCATTTAAAATATTTGTTAAATTATACTCTAGGCAATCTTTATGTAGAGCAACAAATCGTTGTTTCAGATCCTCAGAGTTCTTTGCTATGAGGTGCCATGTTGAACTTCCAGTGACCGATATGAGAGAGAGACACCAAACTTAACACACCTGCTCCCCATTGCCATCTGAGACCTTGTAACCAGTGGCAGCTGTACCATAGAGGGCGTTAGTGCGCCGCCTCCCTGCTGGAGCTTCTAAAAAAAATAAATAAATAAATAGGCCGCCGGTACAGGGCTGTCCCGGCTTTTTGGGTAACTTGCTGTCTGCTGACAGCAATTCCTAAAGCCTATTGGTTGGCCATTAAAGTGAATATATGTGCACGCATACATTCACTGATTGGCTCTGGCCTCAGTCACTGTCTGTGACTGATTGGTCAGGGGCAGGAACGGGACTGGCAGAAGTGCTGGTGCTAAGTCGGACTGCATGCATGCCTGTGATTCCCGCCGGTCGGCCGTGTGATCGAGAGAAGCCTGACTCAACTCCTGTCCACTTGACCTGAGGCAGGTATGTGCTGCTGTGCTGTGCTGTGTACTGGCTGGCTGCAATACCCGTGTACTGACAATACCTGTGTACTGGCTGGCTGCAATACATGTGTACTGACAATACCTGTGTACTGGCTGGCTGCAATATTTGTGTACTGACAATACCTGTGTACTGGCAGGCTGCAATACCTGTGTACTGACAATACCTGTGTACTGGCTGGCTGCAATACCTGTGTACTGGCTGGCTGCAATACCTGTGTACTGACTGCCTACAATACCTGTGTACTGGCTGCCTACAATACCTGCGTACTGGCTGGCTGCAATACCTGTGTACTGGCTGGCTTCAATACTTGTGTACTGGCTGGCTACAATACCTGTGTACTGGCTGGCTACAATACCTGTGTACTGGCTGGCTGCAATACCTGTGTACTAGCTGCATACTGTTACTGGCTGCAATATACTCCACCTGTGATGCTGGGGCAGTACACTGTATCCTGTGATGCAGAGCTGTATACTCCTGACACAATATGTGGAATACAGGGGACGGAGTGGGTGGGTTCTATATGGGGTGGGGCTTATGAGAAGTAGAAGGGGGCAAAAAGGAAGGGTGGGGCCTGGCACCCCCCATCCTAAAACTTCACCAGCCGCCACTGCTTGTAACACTAACGAGTCACATGACACCGGGGAGGGAAATGGCTAATTGGGCCCAATTTGGACATTTTCACTTAGGGGTGTACTCACTTTTGTTGCCAGCAGTTTAGACATTAATGGCTGTGTGTTGAATAATTTTGAGGGAGCAGCAAATTTACACTGGTATACAAGCTGTACACTCACTACTTTACATTGTAGCAAAGTGTCATTTCTTCAGTGTTGTCAGATGAAAAGATATAATAAAATATTTACAAAAATGTGAGGGGTGTACTCACTTTTGTGAGATACTGTGTATATACAGTATCTCACAAAGGTGAGTACACTTTAGTGTATGTTAGTGCAAATAAAAAAGTATCACGGACAGAACTCAATTTTCTCTGTCCCCTCAAAATAACTCAACACACAGCCATTAATGTCTAAACTGCTGGCAACAAAAGTGAGTACACCCCTAAGTGGAAATGTCCAAATTGGGCCCAAAGTGTCAATATTTTGTGTGGCCATTATAATTTTCCAGAACTGTCTTAACCCTCTTGGGCATGGAGTTCACCAGAGCTTCATAGGTTGCCACTTCCACTCCTCCATGACAACATCACGGAGCTGGTGGATGTTAGAGACCTTGTGCTCTTTCATCTTTCGTGGCCCCACAGATGCTCAATAGGGTTTAGGTCTGGAGACATGCTTGGGCAGTCCATCACCTTAACCCTCAGCTGCTTTAGCAAGGCAATGGTGTTCTTGGAGGTGTGTTTGGGGTCGTTATCATGTTGGAATACCGCCCTGTGGCCCAGTCTCTGAATAGAGGGATCATGCTTTGCTTCGGTATGTCACAGTACATGTTGGCATTCATGGTTCCCTCAATGAGCTGTAACTCCCCAGTGCTGGCAGCACTCATGCAGCCCCAGATCATGACACTCCCACCACCATGCTTGACTGTAGGCAAGACATACTTGTCTTTGTACTCCTTACCTGGTTGCCGCCACACATGCTTGACACCATCTGAACCAAATACGTTTATCTTGGTCTCATCAGACCACAGGACATGGTTCCAGTAATCCATGTCCTTAGTCTGCTTGTCTTCAGGAAACTGTTTGCGGGCTTTCTTGTGCAACATCTTTAGAAGAGGCTTCCTTCTGAAACGACAGCCATGCAGACCAATTTGATGCAGTGTGCGGCGTATGGTCTGAGCACTGACAGGCTGACCCCCCACCCCTTCAATCTCTGCAGCAATGCTGGCAGCACTCATATGACACAACCTCTGGATATGATGCTGTGCACTCAACTTCTTTGGTCGACCATGTCGAGGCCTATTCTGAGTGGAAACTGTCCTGTTAAGCTACTGTATGGTCTTGGCCACCATGCTGCAACTCATTTTCAGGGTCTTGGCACTCTTCTTCTAGCCTAGGCAATCTTTATGTAGAGCAACAATTCTTTTTTTAAATCCTGAGAGCTTTTTGCCATGAGGTGCCATGTTGCATTTCCAGTGACCAGTATGAGAGAGTGAGAGCGATAACACCAAATTTAACACTAACGAGTCACTTGACACCAGGGAGGGAAAATGGCTACTTGGGCCTAAGTTGGACATTTTCACTTAGGGGTGTACTCATTTTTGTTGCCAGAGGTTTAGACATTAATGGCTGTGTGTTGATTTATTTTGAGGGGACAGCAAATTTACACTGTTATACAAGCTGTACACTCACTACTTTACATTGTAGCAAAGGGTAATTTCTTCAGTATTGTCACATAAAAAGATATAATAAAATATTTACAAAAATGTGAGAGGTGTACTCACGTTTGTGAGATACTATATACTATATATATATTTATATATAGTCAAGTTAATTAAAAAACTACTAATTATGCTTCCTTTTACAGCTGATCAACAGTGTCAAAGACAAGGGTGCACCCCCAAGCATGGATGATCTGGATGATTTAGATGTAAGTATAGTACAACAAGCAAGAAGAGAAAAAGAAAAAAAAACAAAGCAGCTCCTTTCTGTAATCCTTTAAGCAGAACTTAAAAGAAAATTTATACGACAGCCTTTCGTCCAATAATCTGACCATTAGTATGCTCCCCTCGACAGCCGATTTTCATTTATTGTCCAACAAAAGCTGAATGAGCCAACTAGAAATTTTTTGTCTACTGACAAAGCCACGTCCGATTTTCGGCTTGTTTGTACAGAAGTTGGACAAACAAAAGTTGAAAGTACAAACACATGTTCGGAACCCAGGAACGACCCGGAACTGTTCGGTCGTGTAAACCTGAGTTCGTAATTCACAATTCACATTCAACTGAACTTCCTCTTTATATGCTCGTAGCACGTCCCTACATTTGCCTTTGTCAAACGATAATGTTACTATGGTCAGTACGCTAGACAAAATTTTGGCCTAAATAGGAACACCGCCTTACTTATTCACATGATTTTAGTGCGATATTTAGCTGCCATATAATTCACAAAGGCCTTAATGTTGGCACCATTTATATCTGATTACAACAAATATTCAAGCTGCCCATTTGACTCTCCCAGCCTTCTGTTTTGTAAGCCTCCAGAATGCAGAGGGAAGCAATCAACCCTGCAGGATGTGAGATCTAGAACAGAGAAATCAATAACTGCTTCAATGATTATGGAGGAGCCCAAAAAAATATATATTTTTTTCTTTTTTGGGTTGAACTGGATGGATTTGTTTCTTTTTCAACCAGATTACCTATCATAACAACCTAGATTTTTTTTCTGTATGTGTATATATATATATATTTTCTCTTAAGGCTCACCGATGTCACCATTTTATGCCAGAACAACGTGTCCTTGATCCTGCAGCCTCCTGAGATACTCGTGTAACATCTCCCAGAAGGCTGCAGGACCAAGGTAAGAGCCAATTAGAGGGCTGGTCCAGTGCATCATCAAGAGCTGGCTGCCTGAACCTAAAAGAAGCAGCCAGATTAGGGAGACCAACATAGCGATGCAGGATCTGGGTTATGTAACCTGCACAATGGATCACAGTGGCACACCACTGGATTCACTGTACAGGTGAATAGGATTTTAAAGATAATGCAGCACTACAGGTGAGTGGGAAAACCACACTTTAAAGTGCTTATAAACCATTTTAATGAACTCCTCTATTTTGTCTCTTTTGGTCTGCTAAATATACCATTTTAAATTGAGAGGGCTCATCCTACCTATAAACAGGGAACACAATATCCACCATCATAAAAAGTTTACACATACTTCCATGCCTCACTTCTTGGTTTCGCCAAAGTGGCGATTTTAAACCCAGGAACCTGCAAAACATTGTCAAATGTACTGCAGCATAGCATTTTTGCATGGAGGGGAGAGCCTATCTACAGCAGGTATGTAACAACAAGAAGAGATGGGCACTTCTAAGTGCAGTATTTTACAAGCAATTTATTTAAAAGCAAAACAGTATACACTCACAAGGTATAAATGGAGGATAAGGGGGCATCCACAGTGCTGGTGTCTGTTCAGATGGTAATCATGTTTTTTTGCAAGCCGTCCCATATATCTAGAGGGAGGCTGGATACTGTAGACCAGGGAGGAAGCCAGCAAATGGTAGAGCGGGGTGTTGGAGCGCAGCGTGACACACAGCGCCGACCGGAAGGAGTCCCCAACAGGAAGTGATGCAACACGTTCTGAAGCATGCACGGTACAACAGGAAATGTACCAAAATGCTCCTTTCTCAAGTTGGTGGCCGGGAAAGGCAGGAGCTGACTTATGGATCTGGCTCCATGGAGGTTAATGCCTTCCGGATCAAACACATATGAGTGGCCAAATCACAATAAAACAGGTGGCGACGGTATCACAATAACAATCATAATAAAAATGTTGTCAAATTGAAAAAAATAGGTATATGGCTTATTATACTATGGATGTATAAAAAAGTACTATAAAAAAATATATAATGTAAGAGCTATATATAAATGAACATTATAAAATGGAGGCATTGTAAAACGATGGTTGGCAATCGTATATAGCTACATATATCATACAGAAAGCATGCAGGAAAAGATATATACTCTTAAAGGTATCTGGAGTATAGAAAGGAAGGATAGACAAAGATAAAGATAATAAATGGTAGACAAATTATTAACTAATAATGATGATCATAAAAAGTATGATCATACAGAGGGAAGCAAGAGAAATGTACCAATAGACACATTAAACAATATCTCAGCACTTACAATATCTGGCATCACTGGAAGAACAACAAAAAACCCCAATAAACAAAAGAACATAGAGGTAATGTAAAAATAATTCATATCTAGTGCATATCAATACATTACTGTGGGGCATATAAGACTTGGATGAGTTTGAATAACTTATAGCATGGTTTAGAGCAGGGGTAGGGAACCTGCGGCCCTCCAGCTGTTGTAGAACTACATTTCCCATGAGGCCTTGCAAGGCTAATGGATACAAGTACTCCCAGAAACATGATGGGAAATGTAGTTCTACAACAGCTGGAGAGTCGCAGGTTCCCTACCCCTGGTTTAGAGGATGGTATTCATTTCAAGCTTCTTGTTTAGGCCACCAGGCGCCAAAGAGTCAAGAGTGTAAAATGTTCCGCCTTAGGGAGACCCCTGGACATGGCCTTGATTATCCATACCTGCAGGCTCAAGTGAGGCAATATACAACTAAATCTGTAGAGTAATTATAGAAGTCATTAATAGGATATGTCTTTCTTTTAACCGTAAAGTGTTTCTGACCATGTTTGACAAATTGTCACATTTTACAAAATGCCTTATGGCAACCATATATTCCTAGTGAGATCAAACACAAAGATGCTCTAGTGGTTATAGAGTTGGTAGATTTTAGTTTACTGGGTGCAATTTTATTTCTCAGGGTGGGGGCTTTCCTGTAGGTGACAGTAGGTCTATTGTCAATGATAGTTTGTAGGTGAGGGTCTTGGAATAAGATACATTTTGAAGTGCTGGTTGTGAAATCTAGTGCTAAACCAGACAGACTGTATATTCTGATTTATAGGATGTGTAGGTGATTTGTCTGAGAGGTAAGTATGGTATGCTTCTTCGAGTGGCTCTGGATAGCCCTTTTCCAGGAATTTCTGTTTTAGTGTGAAACTCTGGGTAGTGTAATCAATCTCTCTGGTACAGTTATGTTTCAGCCGACAAAATTGTCCCTAGGGGATATTTTTGACCAATGATGGGTGGTGGCAACTTTCATAATGTAAGAATTACCTGCCATGAATTTTGTGTAATCCCTAGCAAAGATGTTACTGCTTTCATGTCCTAGTTCAAGGTCTAGAAATGCGAAGGTGTCACTGTTCTGAACATAAGTGAACGAAAGACCCAGAGAATTGTTATCGCAATGTGTGACAAAATGTTCCACTAGGCAGGAGGAGCCATCCCAGATGGTTAGCACATTGACAATGTAACGGCCATAATAGATGAGATGAGCAGCAAACGGGTTATTTTACCATATGAAGAGTGACTCTCAGTATCCCATAACTACGTTCGCATACGAGGGGGCCACCCGCTGACATCACTGGGAGGCTCTGCCCCCTGTGATGTCACATCCTGGGGCGGAGCTGTGACATCACAGGGGCAGAGCCTCCGGTTGATGTCAGTGGGTGGCCCCGCCCCATGCCAATATAAGGCAGAGCGCACAGTGGAGAGGGCATACGGGAAGGAGATAGCGTCGTGTCAACATGGGAAGAAGAAGAGAGGAAGAAAAGGGGGAAGAAGACAGCAGAGAAGACTGGCAAAAAAGGAACGACACTGCAGAGTAGGAGAAGAAAGAAGACCCCTCAGAAGATAGAAGACTCCGCAAAAGAGCCGAAGAAAGAAGAGCCAGAGAGGGGAGAAGAAGCCGGAACTGATTTAATAAAGTATTTTAAAAAGCTGTGTAGTGTGTTTTTTTTGTACACTTTTTTTTCCAGGTAAATGGGTAGGGGTACGATGTACCCCATACTCATTTACATAGGGTGGGGGCGCCGGCTATCTGGGGGCCCCCTTGTTAAAGGGGGCTTCCAGATTCAGATAAGTCCCCACCCGCAGACCCCGAAACCACCGGTAAGGGTTGTCGGGAAGAGGCCCCCCTGCCCCAAAGCACCCATACTCCCCATGCTGAGGGCACGCGGCCTGGTATGGTCCAGGAGGGGGGCCGCTCGCTCATCCCCACCCCTTTTCCTGGCCTGCCGGGCTGTGCGCTCAGATAAGGGTCTGGTATGGATTTTGGGGCCCCGCGCTGTTTTTTTCTGTGTGGGGGTTATCCTTAAAATCCAGACCAAACCAAAGGGCCTGGTATGCCCCTGGAGGGGGACTCCATGCGATTTTTTTTAAAATTTGGCATTGACTTCACCTTCAAGATCCCCAGAGCACAAGGTGCCTGGTATTGTCGGGATCAAAGTCGGATCCCTGTTCACAGAAACGTAGGACCGTAAATCGCACAGCAAAGTAGAATCAAAGTCGGACTGTTTTTTTGTCAGATAGTGTGAACCCAGGCTAAAGGTACAAGTGTTGGCTGTATTTTTCTTTTGACACAAGGCTGGCAAAGGACCCATTTAGTAAAAGGTTTTCTTTGTTCAGTAAGCAAAACAAGACCACCACCCTCCAAAAGTTCCCCTCATGGGATCTGTTCTCAGTGCTGCAGGGATTCCTCAAGCTTCCCTTTAAAGCAATTAGAGGATTGCTCTGACAAAATACTTACACTGAAAGCAGTATTAGTCCCCTTGGTTTCACCAAGGAGAGTAAGTGAAATGCAGGCTCTCTCGATCCTCAAACCATATTGTGCAAATGAATTGGATAAAGTAAGCCTCTCACCAGATACAGCCCTCCTACCAAAGGTTCCTTTTGGCATTCCATAGGTCACAGAATATTATTATCCCCTTCTTTGTTTTAGCTGGGACAGAGAAAAGAGAGAAACATATGCCAAGCTAGATGTTAGAAGAATCCTTATAGCTTATCTCGAAAGAATCAAGGGCATTCCCATACGATCCTAAATATTTTAACATTATGGACATTGAAAATATTTAGGATCGCATATGCTGCCATATCTATACAATATCTATATGTATTTAAAGGGGTAATTTTATAAGGGACGTATACAGCATTAAAGAATATTGTGGTCACCCGTGATTGCACACATGAAGACTTGAATATTACTATTCATTTATGCACATTAGACATAGACAGGGGCAGCGCTGTGAGTAGTTTTTGAAGCATTTATTATGGTGTATGCCATAGTAATCATGACAAACCCATTTTAAAAAACTGTTATAGGTTCACAAATATATATATATTTACAATCCAATCACATTATTTTTTATCATTTTGATTTAAAGAAACACACGGGAGATATATAGGGGAATATTAGCCTATGGGCAATATTATCCCAAGCCAGTATATATAACAGAAAATTGTTATCAAATATTTACCAAAATTTTCTTTTTTTTTTTTTTTTTTTTTTTTTTTTA
>BLSH010411647.1:43068-74944 GCA_018402905.1 Glandirana rugosa | reverse complement strand
CTAGCTGACCCTTAAATACACCACTGGGATGGATGGGGATCCTTTGGGTTGGAGTGAATGACTTGTGAAATTATTTGGGAGGAAATGGTTAAGATTCTGACTGGATCAGTGGTCCTTTGGAGAAGGTGTTGGGGGTTTTCCTTCAATTTTATTTAAAAAGTGTTGCTGTGAAAAGTAATTCTGTTTTGTGTCTTTTTTCAGGTGTTCCGAGACCATTGACGTTATGAGAAATAATTGTTGGGTTCTTCCCCAGATTGGTATAAGCCATGTTTGTATCGGTTGTAGGTGGGGGTAGGTAGGGGGTGGGAGGGGGGGATTTAGGTAAGTAGGGGGGGAGGGTTAGAGTTTCCTCAGTAAAACACTACCTCTGTCGTTGCTGGCAACCACAGAGCAGTGTTAATATTTTAGAAATAAATGTCTTAATGAAAAGTGTCGTTGTGAAAAATTTATTTTAACTTCCTTTTGGGGGTTGTGGAAGAGGTTTCCTGGTGACTAGGTCAGTCTTAGAATTGGTAAAGGAGGGTTTATTAAAGTGTTCAGTAAGTGAGGTTGGGTTTCCTAGGGGTAGGTAGGGTCACCACATAAATTCCCAGTCGATCTTGAGTATGTCATGTCTTCTTCGTACTGGGACTTTTTGTTTTAAGTTGTGTCGTATTGAGTGCAGGGGCACTCCTGTTTTGCAGATGTACTTGTGAATTGAGATATATCATATATGGATACTCATGTGTTTTGTTAACATCTTGTCGAACTTCTTTGGACTAGTCATAACTGATGAAACTTATAATTGGTAAAATAACCAAGAACAACATGGTAAATTCGCCACAAGGGCCTCGTCCACATTTACCTTTTATTCCCTTTTCTTCTCTTTTTCCTCTTTTCCTTCTCCTTTTCCCTTTCTCTACATTTCCCCTCTCTTACTCTTCTCCTCCTCTTCCCTTCTTATCTCTGTTTGTCAATGTCCCATTTTCATAGGAATATGTTTTTGGCTATCGCTTAGTCTATTGGTTGAGAGGATTTTACTTTCTGTGGACGAGCCCCTTTCGGCGACAGGCAATTTAACAATTCTTAACATTATTGCCTAAAACAGAAAGGTAATGTTAATTCGGGAGATAACCCCAAAACATGGCCTAAGCAACTATTAAAATCCCCTGGTAGCATTCAACATTTTCTCCCTTTTCTCTCTTCCCTTCTCCCCTTCAGTGTCAGTTTTTAGGCTGCCCAGACACAGGTATGAGAGAAGAAGGGAAAAAAAAAAGGGGGATTTCCCTCTTCTTTCTTCTCCCTTCTATAGGCGGATGTTTCAAGGGTCGTTGGGAGAGTAAAACAGTCTGCAGGACACTACATAGTTCAGTCGTGTCAATGACTTCTGCTTCCTGTCATCTGTGTCCCGTGTTAGTTCCCTCTGTGTCTTTGTCTTGTGTCAGCTTCCTGATTGAAGGGTCAATAGTTCTAAATCTTGTGTTGAAGCCAGAGAGGGTTTGCAGATCTTTCTTTTAAACATGTTTGGGTGTTATCCCATGCACATAGGTTTGAATCAGTGTCTGTTGTCTCTACCTCTTGGTGTTTTAGGTGATGAGGTACTTGCACTTTGACCTTCGTTATACTTTTGTTTTTTCCCTTTTGGGTAGGGAGAGCTGCTAGTAGATTTACCTGGTGTGTTCCCTTTTGTTGGAGTGTGTGGTGGGAGGCGGAATTCCTGGTACCACTCAGGTAACTCGATTATTTCACATTGTATTGCTTCACAAAAGAAAGGTATGTCTTCCGGAGTGCGGAGGAGCACCTGCTTACCTTCCACTGTAATTTGAACCGCAAAGGTGAATTTCCACCTGTATGGGATTTTTTTATCCTTTAGTATGTCTAGAAGTGGTTTTATTGCTCTTCTATTTTTAAGAGTTATTGGGGATAAATCTTGGAAGAGTTGAATAGCTGCGCCATTAAAGAGGATCTGGTCCTTTGTCTGGCTTTTATCAAGATCTCTTCCTTTAGAGGGAGGTCAGCAAGACAACAGATGATGTCTCTGGGTGGAGCTGAGTCTGACCCTTTGGGACGAAGTGCTCTATGAGCCCTTTCAAAATTGATTGTAGAATCAATGGGTCTTTCTAACACATTGTTAAAAATGGAAGTGAGGACGGGTTTGATTTCCTCCGGATTAATTGTCTCTGGGATGCCTCTGATCCTTATGTTTTTCCTCCTCCCTCTGTTATCCAAGTCTTCTACTTGTCTATTTAGATTGATCAGGTGCATGGCGTGAGTGGAAGTTACTTGGTCTAATCTTTTTATGGCTCTGTCCCTTTGTTTCCCACTTTTTTCATTGGCTGCTAGTTGCTCTGTAAGTACAAGTAGGTCTGCTTTGAGGTCTGTGATTGCAGATGCAAATGATTTTTTAATGTCTGCTGCTATTTCCGTCATATCCCCAAAGGTTAGAGGATGGTCATGGTTTGCTGTTGTTTTTGTTGGTCTATCTGAGGCAGCTAGTGATTCATCATCATAGTCCTCTTCGTCTGTGTAATCCTGTGTTGGGTTCTTTGATCCTGTCATGCTTCTGTTTCTTTGTGACTGATTTTTAAAAATGTCTGCAATGTCAGGACATGAAGACCCTGTTAAGGAGCGCTGATATCGTGTCATTGATCCTGATTGTGAGTTCGATTTTTGAGATTTGCCCATCTTAAAGTTGATCCCTGCAGTATGAAAACAACTGGGATTATGGTGACCCTTTTGTTAGGGTTATGACATCATCATCAGCTCTCTTTTATCTTTGTTACTGAGGGGTATCCAAAAAGCTGAGTCTTGGATCTATATCTCCTCAGTATGTGAAGATTGAGCAGGGTTTTATTGCTGGAGCTTTCAAGATGGTGTCTTTTCAGTTCTCAGCAGTAGCGGTGATGGGTGTACCAAGATGGCCGCTTTAATATTTAATGGATTCTTGATTTTTAAGTGAAATGTCCTGCTTTATTATAATTCACCTCTGTGTAATGAATCAAGAGTCTTGGCCAAACTTGTAAATAATATTTTTTAGCCTCCTGTGGGTTAAGGAGTGTCGGTGTGGATTGGTAGGGCTTATAGGCCCCGTGTAAGCCTGGGGCCTTTCCTGTTTCCCACTGCCGCAGAATCGGTGAGGTGGTCGTGGAGGGTAGGGAGCCCGTTAATGTTCTATGGTGTGCGGTATGTAGCTGATACCGGTGTGAGGATGGAGTTCGCTTACCGGATCCTTTCTGCTAGGCCACGACCGCGGTGTTGCGTAGGCTCCCTCCGGAGACCCTCCGAACCGTTCTCCGGCCGCTCAGCGGCTTCAGGATGGGCTCTGTAGCTTCGTTAGGGTATCGTGGGATGAGTGATGTTGAAGGATTTCCCTTTTTTTTGGTCTATTTGCCGTGATCGGTCTGGATGCTTGTCCGGTTCTCGGAGCTCTCTCCAGACACGTCTGCCACCATGCGCCGCTAGCCACGCCCCCATTTTCTTTTCCTGGCTCTGCCTCATGACAGCACGACCTCGGGTAAACCCCGCCTCTTGACTCCATATAGGACATCCCTGCACTAGACACATAAAAGGAAGGCAGTACCTGGGAACGGTGTTCTGTAACTAGCTTGCGACGGCCCAGTGAGGGTGTGTGCTGTCATGACGCAGAGCCAGGAAAGGAAAATTACGGTAAGTATTTGATAACAATTTTCTGTTTTCCTGGCTGAGCCTCATGCCAGCACGACCTCAGGACCTAACTAGCACACACCAAGACAGGGCAAGAAAAACCCCTAAACACCAGGTACTGCTTAGGAAAAAATGTATTAACATCTTGACAAGGCAGAAGACAGCATAGAAGCTCCCAACGACACCATTTGAATGAGAAGCGACATCTAGCTTGTAATGCTTGATAAAGGTGTTGGGAGAACTCCAGCTCGCCGCTCTACAGACCGTGTCCACCGGTACCTTGCACCAAGCCGTCCAGGAGGATAAGACTGCTCTGGTTGAGTGAGTGCAGATTTCTTATCGTGGGGGAAGATCCTGGCCAGAATATGCTGCCTGAATCGTTCTAACCACCCAAGATGAAATAACTCTCGGAGATGCGGGCATACCTTTTCTGGGACCATTTTGATATATGAATAGGGTTTCCGACTTTCTAAATGACTCTGCCCTCCAAAGGTATGTCTGTAGAATGGACTTCAGATCCAATTTGTGCAACTCCAACACCTCCAGATCTGTTGGTGAGAATACCGGGAGCACCGTGTGCCAAATGGGAAACCAATGGCTACAATTTCAGAAACCCATCTGGTTGAGACTATTGCTGTTAGGAACACAGTGAGATTATAAAGTGAACTGGCTGTGTCTGGGAAAAAAAGGTGTGTTTAACAGTCCTTTGAGTACCAAAGGTAGATCCCATTTCGGAAATATTGGAAGAACTGGCGGGTGTAACTTCATTGCTACTTTCAGACATTTTATCACTAGTGGATCCTTCACCCAAGGAGCATCTGTCAGGGACTTTTAGGGTATTGTAGCTCAGGCCTAAGTCCAGACCGGATTGAAGAAATCCTAAGATATCCGCCACTGAAGGGGATCAAAATGAAACGCCTTGCTGGGAAGAAAATATATCAAACTTCTTCCACACCCGATGATATCTGTTGTTGGTAGAAAGTTTTCTCGCTGCCAGCAAGGTTGTTACCACAGAATCTGATAGATTTAGACCACTTAGTTTTTCCCGTTCAACAGCCATGCAGTCAAGGCTAGACGGGCCAGATCGGGGTGATACTGGCCGCTCTGCAGAAGCAAGTCCCAGGTTTGAGGCAATCTGATTGGAGAGCACTGTGCTAGGTGACAGAGGAGGGAAACCATAGCCTCCTTGGCCAGCATGGAGCAATCACTATGGCCTGAACTTCTTCCTCCATGATCTTCAGCAGACATCTGAGGATTAGGGCTGTCGGCGGAAATATGTATACCTGGTTGAAATTCCACTTCTGGGAGAGCGCATCCTGGCCCAGTGCTTGTGGGTAGTAGTACCAGGAAAAGAACCATGGAACCTGGCAATTGCCATGAGATCCACTTCGTGCATTCCCCATTGATGAAAGATTTCCTTCAAATATCTCAGATTCAACATCCATTCCGTATTGTCAGAAAATTTGCAACTCAGGAGGCCTGCCATGGTATTCTAAACACCGGGGAGATGATGCTGTTAAGGTTAAGAGATGCTTCTCTGCGAAGTCGAAAATTTCTGCAGCTACCTGAAGAAGGGGTAAACTCCGCGTTCCACCCTGCCTTGTTATATAGGATACTGCCATCTTGTTGTCCATTAGAAACTGTACCCTCTTGCCCTGGACTACGGGCAGAAATTACTTTAGAGCTTCTCTGGCTGCTCCCAGCTCCAGCAGGTTGGAGGAAGACCGAACTTGAGGAGGCCATCTTCCCTGGGTCTTCAACCCTTGGCAATGGGCTCCCCAACCCTGGAGACTGGCATCCGAAGTGACCATTATCCAATCCCCAGAGTTGATGGGCCTGCCCCGGGCTAGGTTGTTTTTCATCCACCACCATCGCAGATCGCTTTGGTTAGATTGAGGAATATGTATATTGTGATGCACTGAGCCGTGGTGCCACTGGCTGAGAAGGCAAAATTGTAATCTTCTTCTATGCCTCTGGGCCCAGGGTACCGCCAGAATACAAGCCTTCAGACTCCCTAGAAAACTCATTCCTCTGTGGACTGTAATTACAGGAGAGGCCACAATGTCTGTTGCTTCCACTGAAATGCAATTTACCTTGTCCTCCGGCAGGAATATCTTGTATTGGAGCATGTCGAAGGTCATGTCCAAGTAAACCAGTGACTGGGATGGAGTGAGATGACTTTTCTCTGTAGTTATCATCCATCCAAACTGTACCAAGGTGGCCAGGACATGATCTCGGTGTTGCAACAACAGAGCTTCGGACTGAGCAAGCACTAGCACATCGTCCAAGTAATGAAAAACCCGTATTCCCTGCTGTCGAAGATAAGCGATCACTGTTATCAGGACATTCATGAATGTTCTGGGAGTGGAGCTGAGCCCAAATGGAAGGCATTGGAACTGAAAATGCTTGCCTGCATATGCAAACCGCAGAAAGAGCTGATGAGCTCTGGCTATTGGAATATGGAAATAAGCATTTTCCAAGTCCACAGATACCATCCAGTCGCCCGGGCGGATTACTGCTGTGATGGTTTTTAGGGACTCCATCTGCAAAGACTGAGGCTTTAGAAAAGAGTTTAGATTCTTTAGGTTGAACACTGGGCGCCATCTGCCTGATACCTTCTGGACGAGACAAAGCGGGGAGTACACCCCTTGACCCGGCAGCAGGGCGGGCTGGGCCGGGGGACAGGGATGCAATTGCCCCCTGGGCCACTCTGTGCTATGCAAAGGCTGCTGTGCACATGGGGGGGCCCACACAGGGGGGATTAGTGACAGATGACAATTGTCTTTTCCTCCAGCAGATAAAAAAAGCAGCTGTCCTTCCCTCTCCCTGCTGCCAGCTTTTATCTGCTAAGAAATAGACAGTCGTCCCTCACTAATCCCCCTCACTGTGTGGGCCCCCCCTCCTCTCAGCACTGGAGTTTGTGATCTCTCTAACTTGGGCTCCATGCACACTGGCTTAAAAAAATGTTGCTTCTACAATAGTTTAGTGTTTTGCCTGTAGAAGCAGCTCAACGTTCTCCTATGTGTCCATACACATTAGGATGGGTACAGGCATATTTTAAGCTCAATGTTTAAAGAAAAAGAAAAAAACCCTTCTGCTTCTCCTAAATTCATCTAAACTTTGTACAAAAAATTTTCTATATGAGTGTTTTTTCTGCCAATTGAACTGGAGTTTTTTTAAGCCCAGTGTGCATGGAGCTTAACTTTTTTTTTTCTGTCCCTCTGATCCCGGAGCCTGTATATTTTTTCATCTCATCTTCATTTTTATTTCTTAACTCAGTTTTATCTTTTAGATTTAGCAGGGATTCTGTGAGTTATGTTGTATTTGTGTCTGCTAATAGTTTTATTGTATTTTTAGCAAAATATAGCTTTAATACTTAGTCTGTACGGGGCCCCGTGATTTCTATCAGCAGCCCTGTGTGTTGCCAGCTCAGTACTGCGCATGTGCAGTTCCTGAGCTGGCCGAGTGCAGCAGCTCCATCCAATACTGTGAGCGATGTGTTCTCCTGTCACAGACAGGGCTGACAGTCTGTGTTACAGAGCGCATCCCTCCCTCCTCCATAGGAATGGCTGGCAGAGGCTGCAGCTGCTTTTTTTTCCCGACCACAATCCAGGCAGCCCGTGTGCTGTCTGTGAAGAGGCGGTAAAGTTAAAACTGAGCAGTCGGCTCAAATCCAGTGAACCTCCTGGTTGGGACCATCCAACATAAGTGAGCTTCTCCCTCCCTTCCTGCTCTCTCTCTCCCAAATCCCTCTCCCTCTCCTCTCTGCTGCTAAAGAGTTCTATTTCTAGCAGCCAGTGACAGTACCTGACCCTATGTGCTATGTAATGGGCTCACACTGGTGTGCTGTGCTTTGTCTGCAGTGCTGGTGTACTGGCAGTCTCCCTGCATGGTGTCCCTAGCCCCATAGACCACTATTATGTTGCACATTATCACTGAGTGTTCTAAAAGTGCACAAAAAGTCCAGCATGCTGCATCTTTGGTGCACTTTCAGAAAATGCAGCAAAAACGCACAACCTAAAATAAGTTTGAGGGACTGCGGCTAAAGAAAACTGCCAGTACACCAGCGCTGCAGCCAAACCGCAGCACACAGCTGTGAGCTCGAAGGCGTGTATTAACTTGCAGCAGGCACTACCACTCTGCTGAAAAGTGATCCACACTCAGGTCACTTTTCAGAGGCATTTGACAGGCAGTGAGGAGGTGATCTCACATTTTCTCCCTGCCTCTTTTAACCTCCTAAATGCCAGTCCCTCCAGGTAATGGCATGGTTCACTTTGAACGCCAGCTTATTTCCATTACTCTCTGTAGGTATTAGATGTGCTCTCACCTTATTGTTTGCACATCTTATACATAAAGAGAGTTATGGAAATAAGGTGGCGTTCAAAGTGAATTTCTACACCTAAGTGGAGCACCCCTTTCATGAGATTTGAGGATATTATTAAACCCACAGACTGGTGGACTTAAGCCACCATAGACAGACTGAAATTTCTGCTGAACTGGCAGAATTTCAGTCTATGTGCAGACTGGTTGTACAGAATTAAATATATTAATGGACTTATTTTTTTTTGTCAATCACTGCTGGCTGCTATAGTTGCCGGCAGTAATCACTGTATTCTGTTGGCTGGAAAATGTTCGCCTCAGAACACACACCAACTCACAGCTCTTGCGGAAGCTTGGTAAATCAAATGCCAGGCTTCCCTAGCATTACACCTGTGCGGCTGCAACCAAGTCAGGGCACAAGCCAGTACAAGCTCCTGGAAACACTGGAGGGTGGCAGTAAGAGGAGAGCTGGGATATGATGTTACCTCATATCCCTGCCACTCCTAAACCTGCTCCACTACAGCACCAGGCCCACCATGCCCTTAATCTGGCCCTAGGGGGCGGTGCACCGGCGTGTGCCTGCATGTGCGTTTCTCGCTACCCACAATTGACACAGGAGGAGCCTGCAGCCTGGAGAATCTGGTGGTCATGCCTAGGGAGACAGCAGGACCTGCGTGTTTAGCCTGCTGCGCTCACTTTGACTCTCAGCTACTCTGCTTGCTTAGCTTACCCAGTGGTGTGGTGCTCACTCACCAGTAAGGTCCAGGCTCCACAGGTAGGGCTTAGTGTGGTGGCAGTGACAGCACAGTCTTTAGTCTTCATCTTTATGCAGTCTCTTTGGCCTGTGTACTGGGTGTGGGGAAGAGGCAGGCTCTGTCTCAGTGTCTCTGGGGGCAATCATGCAGAGCAGTCTGAGAGACTGCTCCTTATGCTTGCCCAAACAGAGGCTGCTCCACAATGATTTCCCCCGCTGAGAGAAGCCCACACAGAGAGTGATCGCTTCAATGCAGGCAATGTGAAGCAGTCTCTCTCTCTCTGCAGGCAATGTGAAGCGGTCTCTCTCTCTCTGCAGGCAATGTGAAGCGGTCTCTCTCTCTGCAGGCAATGTGAAGCGGTCTCTCTCTCTCTCTGCAGGCAATGTGAAGTGGTCTCTCTCTGCAGGCAATGTGAAGCAGCCTCTCCCACTCTCTGTGCAGTGTGGAGTGGCCTCTCTCTCTCTCTGGAGCAATGTGAAGCAGTCTCCCTCTCTCTCTCTCTCTCTGGCAATGTGGTACAGATGGATGGTGAGCTGATTCGGTGGTTTAAAGGGTCACATGACTGGACTTGCCCCCCAGGCCTAAGACTGCCAGCCCTCCCCTGGCCCCTGCTCCTCCTTTGGCACTGGAACGATGGCTCGAAGATCTATTAATTCTTTTATGTATGACTCGAGAGATAAACGCTTTTCCTTCAAGGAGGGAATCTTTGGTATCCAAACTTTTCCTGGAGGAGCTTCCCGAAACTGAAGATGGAGGCCATCTTGGATTACCCCCAAGACCCAGGAGTCTGAAATTCTTTCCATCCAGGCACTGCAAAAGGCCGTCGGCCTTGCTCCCACAGGTAGTCCCTGGATGGGCTGCCTTTCAGAATGACTTGGCTGCAGCCTTTGAAGCTTGCGGGGTCTTTGCCTTGGACCAATCGGAGTAGGCCCCTTGAGGTCTCCTCCTCAACGCATGAAAAATCCTTACCAGGCCGATAGGATCTTGCCTCTCTAAACTGATCCCGGGATCTTCCATTGAACAGAAAGGACTGTTGGCTACGCTTCCGATCCTGGGGGATTTCCCCCCCGTCACCCGACGGATAACCTCCTCCAGTGTTTTGCCAAAAAGAGTGCCTCCTGAAAAGGGAATAGAACATAAAGCCTGCTTAGAAGATGAGTCCGTGGACCAGTGTTTCAGCCAAAGAGCCCGTCTAGCCATGACCGAGTGCCCCATGATGCGGGCGGTAAACCTCACCAGATCGATTGCCACCTCAATTCTGAATTCTGCTGACAACTTCAGGCCTTGCAAACTTGCTGAGAGGACATCCTCCTCCGACCGAGTATCCAGAGATGACTCCACATTTGCAGACCAAACTTTTATGGCTCTGGTCAGAGCCACCGCCGGCCTGCAAGCGCCCCCTCCCCCCGCCGTGGTAAACATCTTCTTCAATTCTGAGTCAGCTTTTCACTCCATAGCATCTTTGAATGAAACTGTCTCCTCCAGGGGTAAGGTGATATGCCTCGCCAGGCGCTGCAAGGACGCATCCACTTTGGGGGCCGTATCCCAAGAATCTACCTCTGATTGCTTGAACTGATATAAATTTTTTTTTCCACAAAAGTTTTTTTATTGAAAATTTTCAAGCATTTACAAAAAGCTTAAATTGTTAAATTCTTTAAGCAGATAAGAAAATACCGTGAGTATATGTGAGTATAGGCAATGTATGCCTTCAGATAGCTAATTACATTTTCGGAGGTATTTCTTAGGCAGCGGCTCATGGGTATTCATTTTCAGGTAGCCCTGAGATCCCCTTAGGTGATTAGGACAAAGGGAGGGGGGGCCACACAGGGTGGACTCTCCTAAGCTAGTGGCAGGTACCCTGCCAGGGAGTGTGGGATGTCGATATGTCCCCAAGAAAGGAGGAAGCACTTAACAGGGTGAAAGGGGTAAGAATAGAGGGGGAAAAAAGGGGGGTGGGTGAGGAGGGGTCTGGGGTTCTATCAGATATAATTTATGTACTCTGTTTTGTAAAGGTGGTCTCCGGCCCAGTTTTGACCACTCTTCCTCCATGAGCTCCTTAATTTTCGAGATAAAGGGGAACTTAGGGAGTTATTTTTTCAGATTCGGCTAGTACCTCTTCGGTTCTTGAGAGACTGCAGAATCCTCCTCCCACTCAATAGCCTGCTTTACTGCGGTTATAAAAGATGGAAACAGAGAAAAATCAAAATAATACGCATCCACTGTATTCTGGCCCCTACTCAGGTTCTGCATCTGAATCTGAACCAATCTCACCTGGTTCCAGAGAATCCTCTTCCCTTGTCCTGTGCCTTGCAGGTCCAATGGGAACTGGTAGAAAGGCTCTTACTCCTTCTTCCACTGCCCATTTAATATACCCTATCATATCCTCTGTTGCTCAATGACTTGATTGGTCCACTTCCCTGAAGAAAGCTTCACAGGGGGGTTTAGAGGGTAATGCCAACGCCCCACAGGCCCAGCAAGCTTTGGAGACTCCCTCCAGCGAAGGCGCCTGGCTGGCAGGCTGCCAACAAGATGGTCCTGGGGAGCCAGAGGAAGGACTGAGTTGGATATGGTGGCATTAGGACTTGGCTTTTGAGTGCGGAGCCTTGGGAGATGGTGAGCGATGGTCACTAGAGGAGGAAATTGTCCTTCTCTGATTCCTGAGCAAGGAACTTCTCCCCCTCTAATAAGGGAATAAAGCGACCTGTCAGCGCTGCATTCAAGCAAAACACATGTGACAGAGATCCTCAGGAGCCCCTTACCTTTCCACAGACTTCAGTGCCTCTTGACCTGGAGAGCTCATCCTGGGCTAGAGAGACATGGACAGAGTAAGACCTACTTCCCTCCTGTCACTACCTTCATAATCCCTCTATAAAGAACTCCCAACAGGAGACTGGCCGGGTGAAGCACAAGGTCAATTCCCCCAAGCAGCAAGGTTCTATGGAGACTGTCAGCAGGCTGCAGGAAACACCACAGAAAAAATCATCAGTGCCAATGTGATCGTGAGGAACCCAGCACATACCTTCCCCCTTCCTCTGCTCACTGAGAAGGCGTCCAATCTGAAGTAGCTGAAAGCCACACTGAAGCCTGCTCCTTCCTGGATTTAAAAGTGCCACCCCTCCCGAACCGGCCAATCAGGCGTGGCCATTTGACAGCCAATAGGAGCCGGCCAATCGGGAGCGGTGCTATGACATCATGCACATGCATCGCCTCCCACTTCCTGCTGGTGGAACGCAGGAACAGGAAGTCTTGAGCCAGGAAGGAGAGGGGGAATGGTGACTATGCAGCGTCTCCTGCTCCCTAGTACGGCCACAAACGACACCGTTGTACACTCATCCTACTGGGAAAATAGAAGGGACCAGGAGGAAGACCAAGAACAGGAGACCCATAATCCCCCCATGTTTATCAGCCCAGGATGGCTGCAACTCGTGCGACTGATGGCAATTATTCCTGCGCTCCTCTCCAGCACCAAGAGAGTCCCTATCCGGGGAATTTACCTCCAACAAGGGACCTTTCCGCCATAGGGACAGAACGGCAGGAACATCCAGAGCAAGGACAGAATAAGAACACCGTTCCCAGGTACTGCCTTCCTTTTATGTGTCTAGTGCAGGGATGTCCTATACAGGGTCAAGGGGTGGGGTTGACCCGAGGTCATGCTGACATGAGGCTGAGCCAGGAAACCAGGAAGCCAGTATATATATATATATATATATGGAGATATGTTGGAGAGGTAGTGCTGTAACCTTTTAGTATATAGGTACCTAACTGGTTGTTTTTTTTGTTTTGGTTTACATGTGTTCGATAAGTGCAAATATACCTGATGATTTTGCCAGAAATCATTTGAACTGATCGCTTCCTGTGCTCTCTGCCTGTGCACACGGAGGGTTATGGATTTCATTTGAGAAGGGGGAGGAGGAAAAGGAGAGGTCTGTGGTGTTTATAATCTATCAGACAGGGTTGAAAACATCATATATATATCACTCCAGTTCAATCCATCTTTCCTCTTCCCAAATCCTGGGTGCCAGTCCAACTATCAACTGTAAACTTCAAGCATAAAAGGAAATTAGGATGGCTGCACAAACGGTAAACAAAATCAAAATTATTTTAGGCCCCATTCACACTTGTGCGACTTATCATACAACTTCAAAGTTGCATGACAAGTCGCACCCCATGTTTCCCAATGAGTACCTGTGCAACGTAAAGTTGCAGTGACTTTAAGGTAGTTCCTGCACTACTTTGGTCTGACTTTGATTCGACTTGAGGGCCATAGACTTGCAGGGGGCTTATCGGAATCTGGAATCCCCCCCAAAGTGAATAAGTAGGGGGTACATGGTACCCCCTACTCATTCACCAACAACAAGTGTAGTGTAAATGTAGCGCTGCCCTCTTGAGGGTTGCTTAACCACTTCCTTACTGGGTACTTAAACCCCCCTCCTGCCCAGACCAATTTTCAGGTTTCAGCGCTGTCGCATTTTGAATGAGAATTGCGCGGTCGTGCGACGTTGTACCCAAACAAAATTGATGTCCTTTTTTCCCCACAAATAGAGCTTTCTTTTGGTGGTATTTGATCACCTCTGCAGTTTTTATTTTTTGCGCTATAAACAAACAAAGAGCGACGATTTTGAAAAAATAACAATATTTTTTACTTTTTGCTCTAATAAATAAATATAAAAAAAAAAAATGATTCATTAGGTTTGGTCGATTTATATTCTTCTACATATTTTTGGTAAAAAAATCGCAATCAGCGTTTATTGATTGGTTTGTGCAAAAGTTATCGCGTCTACAAACTATGGGAGTTGATTTATGGCGTTTTTATTATTATTTTTTTTTTACTAGTAATGCCGGCGATCTGCGATTTTTATCGGGACTTTGATATTGGGGGGGACATGTCGGACATTTTTGACACTTTTTTGGGACCAATGACATTTATACAGCAATCAGAAATTTAAATGCCCACTGATTACTGTATAAATGTCATTGGCAGTGAAGGGGGCAGTGAAGGGGTTAACAATGTTCCCTGGGTGTGTTCTAACTGTGGGGGGGATGGGTTGGCCGGGACATAACAGATCTAACTGATCCCAGTGACAGGGATCAGTAGATCTGTTTGTCCCCCTCTCACAGAACGGGGAACCGCCGTGTTTACATTGTACAGCTCTGCAGGCGATCGCGGGTCAGGAGCGGACATCGAGTCCGCCCGACCTGCAGGCACACCCACGCCACCTGTGAGTGCGCGCAGGGCCATCTTAATGAATGGGCACCCCTGGGCACTGCCCAGGGGCCCCAGGTGCATAGGGGCCCCATGATAATCTTGCATAATAGCATACTTGCCAACTGTCACAGATTTTCTGGTACAGTCACCCTTTTTACTAAACTGTCCAGTATTGTGCCCTTGTTTTGATATTAGTCATTGATTTATGGCATGTTTTCTTATTGTTTAAAATCAGTTTTATTGAAAGTTATAATAAATATATGTTTATTTCTATCAACTATTCATACTTTAATTCTTGAGAGTAGGTGCATAACTTTGAGCAGGCTGGTAAGGGCCCCTGATTATTCCATTGCCCAGGGGTCCATGATGCTATTAAGACGGCCCTGAGTGCGCGCTGGGAGCGTGCAAAGGGGCGGGCGTCCATGGACGTCCACCCGGAGATTGAGATCCGCGCTGTAGACGTCTTTCGTCTATAGCGCGGATCTCAAGCTGTTAAAGAATCATTTCCCCATTGGATTTCCCCATTCTGAGAGTCCTCCACCCCCCCTCTGGGTTCACTCATATTGCAAGGTTCCATTGACAATTACTGATTCAGTAATGGAGACCACAACACAGATAGAGTTAGAATTGTTTTCTTAACTCTTATTTCTGCAAGAAATAACAATCTTGAAGCAACAGAAATATCACAATACTTCACATCAACAAGTTGAACTTATAGTTCTGATGAACAAAGGGAGTAGATAGTTTAACTTCCGTCACTCCCTGTATTCTCCAAAAACAACAACAGTTGAAAAAAATACAATTCCTCCAATTGAGTTTAAACAATACCCAAGGGTTCACTGGGAAAAGAGGTGGTTTGGTAATGTCTACTGAAACTGAAAAAGGAAACTAATACAGTAAGACCCTATATCAAATAGATGACCCAAAGTGTAAATTTGGTACCACTCAATGGATTATAATTCAGATAACAAGGTTCTATAATGTACAAATATATTCACTTAGCAGTTAACTTAGAAATTCATAGTAATCTAATGTACTCGTATAACACTATTTATTTAAATTCTCCTGTTCTAGCTTAGAGAGTTCTTAGGAGATATACTCAGGGCTATTTACTTGGAACTACTATATTACTAGGGATAGGATGAGTAGATTAAGTTGTATTAATCCTGTCTTGCAGAGTCCAAGCAATCTTCTGCCAGCTATAGGAGTCAGGTACATAATAATAATGTGTCCTGAGATGAGGCACAAATAGGTTAAATTCCACTGCACTAAATAGCCTTGTAGTGATAACTGACTTCTTGAATAAACTGGTCACAAACGACAATCCAGTGTATATAAACGGTAATCCAAAAGGTAATCGAGATGCTGCATAGACAGTATAGGTACTCTTATGTGTGGGCCTGAGCCTGCTCACCAGATCCAAACGACTGTATGAAGACAACGATCGGGCACTCAGATGAAGATGATGGTAATGCTGGGACTGTTAGTTCACACTAGCTGCTTGCTCCTAGAAGGTAGATAGCATCCTCTGCACTCCTTGCAGCTCTCCTGGATCAACAGGTACAACCGCTACGGTAGCTGCTGCTGCTTCTATCCAGACAGAGATGAGAATCGGAAAGCTCCGCTGGTCACTCACTGTGTTGCTGGAAAGCAACTGCTAGTTGGGTCACCTGCAGAGAATTCAGTCTGCTGGAACACTGTACATAGGGCTTGGGCCTAGCTCTGGTTGCAGCAGCACACAGGGTTCCTCACTGATTGATCACACTGTCCAAAGAGGCTGCTCTCAGCTCCTCTTCCCACTTAAATAAGTTTCTCCCACAATGCTTTGCTCCTACCAGAAGTCCCCAGCACAACACTGCCTGATGGGAATTAAAGTCCTTCATACCAAAGTCTGCTGACTGTTTCTCCTTTCCACACGACAATTCCCACAATGCTTCATCCTTATTGTAATTACAGTCTTATTCCACAAACAAACACTAGAGGGAGATCCCCATGTTAAGCAATGAACACCATTGTCTGTATGCCAGATGAATATTTCTGAACTCCTGGCTACATAAAAAATGACAGTAGGCAGTTTTTGACAATTCCTTTATGTAAAAAATAAGAATAAAAAAAAAATGTCCCCTGGTGTAGATCCATCATTAGTCATGACACCCACTGCCACCACCGACCCAAAAAAAGAAAAAAAATTCTCCAGTCCCAACGAAGGCTCCCCTCGTCTGCCAGCTCCGTCGCCTGATAGTTCTTAAAAAACTAAGGGGCAACCAGGTGTCACCCCCGCTTGTGACATCACCAACCCAGGATGCCCTCAGTCAATGACGTCACAGGGGGGCAGTGCCTCTTAGTTATTTAACCACCTCAATACTGGGCACTTTCTCCCCCTACTGCCCAGACCATTTTTTCGCTTTCAGCGCTGTCACACTTTGAATGACAATTGTTTGGTCATGCTACACTGTAACTATGTGAAATTTTTATAATTTTCTTCACACAAATAGAACTTTCTTTTGGTGGTATTTAATCACTGCTGGGTTTATTCATTTTTACTAAAAAAAGAGCAAAATTTTTGATAAAAAAAGTTTTTCTTAGTTTCTGTCAGTAAATTTTGTAAATAAGTATTTTTTCTCCTTCACCGATGTGTACCGATGAGGTGGCACTTATGGGCACTGATGAGACAGCACTTATGGGCACTGATTAGGTGGCACTAATATGCCACGCTTATGGGCACTGATTGGTGGCACTGATGGGCATTGATGGGTGGCACTGATAAACGACAATGATGGGCATTGATGGGCAGCACTGATGGGCATTGATGGGCAGCACTGATGGGAGGCACTGATAGCCAGCACTGACTGGCATCACTTGTGGGCATTGATTTCTGGCACTGGTGGGCACTGATTGCTGGCACTGGTGGTGCTTTATTGTAATCAGGGCACTGATTACATGTCTTGATATCCCCTGCGAGGAGATGCCGCTGATAGGCTCTCCTCGCCACACACTCTGTCAGTGTGAGGCGATGAGAGCCAATTACCGGAATCTCCGTGTTTACATGTGACCGGCTGTGATTGGACACAGCCAATCACATGGTTAAAGAGGGTGTTTTTTTTTTACAGAGATCGGCGTCATGCCATGTCCTAGCAGCGCGGCCCCCATGGACGCGCCATCATATGACGTCCACCCAGAATGAGAGCCGCACTGTCCCTCCATCATTTGACGGTGGGAGGGTGGTAAGTGGTTAAGAGATGTCAGGTGGTAGAAGCCTATGTCGGGACCAGATGTTTTGTCCTATTTTTTATTTTTTGGGTCAGCGGTGACTGTCATTTGATTTTTCATTCTTTAACAAAGGATTTGTCAAAAACTTTTGTTCTGCTTTTATTTACTTACACTTTTTTTGGAGAATGAGCATACTCCTTTACATAGGGTGGGGGGTAGGATCTGGGGGCCCTTGTCCCCATCAACACAGGGACAAGGGGCTTTGGATGGAGGCCCCCTCCTGCCCCAAAGCACCCCTCCCACGTTGAGGACATGTGGCCTGGTATGGTTTGGTGGGGCACTCGCTTGTCCCCCTCCTTTTCCTGTTGTGCTGGGCTGCATGCTCGGATAAAGGTCTGGGATGGGGTTCTCCTTAAGGGGAGCGTCCAAAGGGCTCGGTATTGATAGGGGGACCACACATGATTTTTCATTGCTGCCATTCTTTTGTTTACATTCAGCTGTTAGTGGGGAAACCCCTGACAGCTGATGAGTCATCGGTTGTTAAGGACGCGGCGGCCGGCTTCCTGGCCCACTCTTAAACAGCCAGCTACAGAATCTAAATCGGTCCATCAATTTTCAACCAATTTGAATTCGAATTGTTCTGAAAATTTGGAATTCGTTAGAAAATGAAGAAACCAAACAAAACTAAACAATTTTTTTCATTCTGCACATGTCTAGCGACATTGTAGAGCACAAACTAAACTATCACAGTGGTCAAAGCCAAAGTCGTAACAAAATCACCAATACAAACTTGCATCAAAATCGCATCAACGTTGCATCAAGTTGAACGGTAAAGTCGCAATAGACATGACACAATTTTTTAAGTCACACAAGTTTGAATGGATACTTATTGTAGACTCTTCATAAAATCAATGACAATGCAGCAGAAGGGGTGAGACTACTCTCACGCATTTTACTCAATGCAGCACTTGCTCAGGGTATTGGATACTCTATGAGTAAATGCTGGATGGGGTGAAACGCGTTAATAGTCTCACCCCTACTACTGCTTTATTATTGGTTTTATAAAGAGCCTACAATAAAAGAGTGCTTTGGAATTCAGCAAAGAAAATGAACTATGTTGTCATGTCCAAAAATTAGACCTTTTATTACAGAGTTTTAATAAAATGTACCATGTATCCAGTTATGGAATTAAGTGGATTTATTTGTTTTATTTTCACAGGATGATGTCTAAATTTGTGTAGGTAAGTTTGATTTCTAAATGTTGTTTTTAACCTCAACTCATCAAGATCTGGATAATGATATACACAAAACTAGTGCTTGCTACGCATGCATTGCTGTAGAGCTGGACAAGCAGCAGTTTAAACACCTGTATATTTCTGCATTAGACCTTCTGTAACTCAATAATAATTGAAATTTGGTAGATCATAAATGTAATAATTGCATGTAATGTCAAGCTGCGGTTTCCAAAGCGAGCAAAATCCTTGTATTAAGAGAGGTATGGACTCCAGAGAGAGGGACATAATTTTGCCCCTGTACAAATCATTGGCAGGCATGGAGGAACTCCGCTATGAGGAAAGAATAGAGGAACTGAATTTATTCTTTCTTGAGAAGATGAGAATAAGGGGGGATATGATCAGCATGTACAAATACATAAGTGGTCCATATACTGAACTTGGTGTTGAGTTATTTACTTTAAGGTCATCACAAAGGACAAGGGGGCACTCTTCACGTCTAGAGGAAAAAAGATGTAATCTCCAAATACAGAACAGCTTCTTCACAGGAAGAGCTGTGAAAATGTGGAATAGACTCCCTCCAGAGGTGGTTCTGACCAGCACAGTAGATTGCTTTAAAAAGCATGGATTCTTTCCTAAATGTACACTACTACTGGCTACTAACATTTATAGGTAAAGTTAATCCAGGGAAAATCCAATTGCCTCTCAGGGGATTAGGAAGGAAAATTTCCCCTGCTACAGCAAACTGGATCATGCTTTGCTGGGTTTTTTTTTTTGTCTTCCTCTGGATCAACTGTGGGTGAAGGATTGTATATATGGGATTGTATGGTTTCATATGTATGTGTGTATATATATATATATATATATATATATATGTGTGTGTGTGTGTATATATATATATATATATATATATATATATATATACATTTTGTTTTGATTGGTTGAACGAGATGGACTTGTGTCTTTTTTTAACCTGGCTATCTATAAGATGGTAGCACAGCTTTGCAATTGCTTTGTTCACATTGATCAATGCTGATGTGGTACATGCTGGTGTGGTACCCTATTAACCTTCCTATTTTTAAAAGATGGAAAAGTAATAATGAGTTTGCAAAGGTATAAATTGTTGAGAACAGCATCTGATAAGCCATTAATCCCAGTCATTTGTAAAAAATGTGATAACCACATCGCCATCCTGCAGTGTGCCCTACCTGTCACTAGATCCTCCCTGTTCTGTGCTTGGAATATGATCGCTCTTTGTACACTCAACAACCCACTGTCTCTGTGTCCCCTCCTGTGTATTACATCAGGGCTCGACAAATCCCAGGCCCTGCCTGGTCGCTGTGGTGACTATAAATTGTGTCCTAGTGCCTGGTTTCATACCTATGTACTGAAATCACGTCATTCTGGTTTCTCTATAATTTCAGTACAAGTGCGATTTTGCCTCTCTCTCTCCACAAGTGCGTCCCATTGACTTCAATGCAAAATCGTGTCCCACTGACATCAATGCAAAACGGTGTCCCATTGACGTCAATGCAAAAATGCTCCCATTGACTTCCATGCAAAAATGCCTCCCACTGACTTCAATACAAAGACTTCTTCCATTGACTTCAATGCAAAAACTTGCTCTATTGACTTCAATGCAAAAATTCCCTCTATTGACATCAATGCAAAATCTCCACCCCTTGACTTCAATGCAAAAATGCCTCCCATTGACTTCAATGCAAAAAATCCTGTCAATAGCAATCCTAAGTGAATGTAGTGCTACAAACACACAGGACCTTTTTCCTAATGGCACTAAAAGCACAATGTTTCTAGATCGCATTTGTGTGAACCATCTCAATAGGAACAAATAATATCTAGTTTGTCATGTGAATCTGTGAGTTTGAAAACACATCCAGAATCGCATGTGTCAACCAGGGTGGCTCCATTCACACCTGGGTGTTTTGGGATCTGGGCAGAATCACTGTGATTCTGCCCGCTGTATTCAAACGCAGGGTAAGGTGCCTTTATCGTCAGTGGCACCTAAAACGTGGTGTGGTTTTGCCATGATTGTCGCACTGCAAATCACATTGTGTAAAGCTTGTCTCCCAAAATAAGCTCCTGCCCCTTTTTGGGTGACAAGCTTCACGCGATGTTACAAAAGACCGACAGATAGCAAAGGTTTTGAGTTTATTCTTCTCCTCAGTCTTCACAAGGGAAACGGGGGTTCAGTAACCAAGACGGTAATGTTAATTTTATTAACATGTCATAGGATGCACCCTCATGACTAGCAGAGGACAGAATTAGAAATAGACTTGATAAACTTAACATTAATAATTCACCGGCACCAGATGGCTTACACCTGAGGGTCCTTAACCACTTGCCGACCGCGCTATTGACAAAGGACGTCTACAGCGCCAAGATCGAGATACCTGAGGATTATGCGGTTCCTCCACTACAATGACAACTCCCAGTGCCCTCCCCAAAATGACCCATCATTTGATAAATTATTTAAAATTCGGCCACTCCTAAATTTTTTCTCTGAGAAATTCTCCCAATTATTTACCCCCGACCAAAACATCTCCGTGGATGAATCACTTGTTCATTTCACAGGCAGGCTTGGCTTCAGGCAGTTTATCCCCAGCAAAAGGTCCCGATATGGGGTTCCTGGTATACAAAGGGAAGGACACTCAACTGCATCCCCCTGAATGCCCAAAGTACATGGGAGCCAGCAGAAAAGTTGTATGGGAGCTTATATATCCACTTCTTGGAAAGGGTTACCACCTTTATGTGGATAATTATTATACAAGCTTACCCCTCTTCCGCAATCTTCACCTAAGGAGCACTCCAGCATGTGGTACAGTGAGAGCCAATAGGAAGGGCTTCCCGCAAAGGCTCGTTACTGAAAGACTACGAAAAAGGGAGACGGCGTCTTTGCGACATCATGAGATATTGGCTGTCAGGTGCAGGGATAAACGAAATGTCCACATGCTCACATCTATCCATAACGACACCTACGTGGAAATCCAACAAAGAAATGGCCCAATCCAGCAACCAGCATGTGTCCATGACTACAATTTGTACATGGGGAGAGTCGATTTTAATGATCAAATGATTGAACCCTATCTTCCCACAAGAAAAAGCCGCTATTGGTATAAAAAAGTCTCCATTTATTTTTTCAGTTTGGCCATGTATAACAGTTATGTTATTTACCGTAAATCTACCCAGAGCTCCGTATCTTATCTATCACCACCCTTTTGTATCCTGAAGGCCCACCAGAAAGCTTTCGCTCGGATGCAGTGAGCAGACTCAGTGAACGGCATTTTCCTGAGAGACTCCCCCACCATGAAACAGGTCGAAAACGGCAGAAGAAATGCCGGGTGTGCTCCAGAAGAGGAACTAGAAGAGGCACCGTATATTATTGTCCACAATGTCCTTCCCAACCAAGCCTCTGTATAGGCGAATGTTTCCGCCTTTACCATACTTGTGTACATTATTAGTGAAGTATGGTAATTCTCATTTCCTGTCAATTTCCTCCACACCCCTTATGCCACTGCACTGCACTGTACATACCGCTGCCTTCTCCAGAACTGACCCTGGCCTGTTATACGACAATGCTTCTGCCTAACGCTAAATATACCTCTGCCTGCTCTGGAACTGACCCTGGCCTGTTACACGACAATGCTTCTGCTTAATGCTAAACATATCTCTGCCTGCTTTGGAACTGACCCTCGACTGTTTATTCACCACTTTTTTTGCCTGCTTCTTGGACTGATCTTTTACCCTGATACTGGGGTAGGGAGATGCATAAACACAGGGGTCTCACATATGTGAGGGGCTCCAGAATGAATTTTCTGGATGAAGAAAACTAATGATTTGGTTTTCTCATTCCCAGATTAGGGTCTGGAGACTTGGAGGCTTCAAAGCGATTTGGATGGGAGAAGCCTCTACCCCTGTCCCCATTTTTTCCTGGCCTGCTACCTGTACTATGGACCATGTTCCTGCCTACTACCAGGACCAATATTTTGGCACTGCTGGCAATATCTCTACCTGCACTGACTCTGGACTGTATATGAACAGTATTCTTGCCTGTACTGACTATGGACAATATTGCTGCCTGCAGCCTGGACAATTCGCTGACCTCGTCCCTGCCTGCCTAGATCAGGGCTCTCCTCCTGTGGACAACTGCATTACTAAAACCACAGGTAATCTTTTGTTTACCCTTTGCTCAGCAGAAGGTATTTTGAGGTGTAATTCTTGGTATGTATATGATATATGTTAGAAATATGAAGGGCCTTCAAAAATGTGATAGGTTGTCAGGAAATTAAATGCGTAATTTATGTTCCTAGAACACCTGATGGTGCTCCTTTGATGTTGGACATCTCTATGTGGCCAGGCTGTGTAAAAGTCTCACACATGTGGTATCGCCATACTCAGGAGGAGTAGCAGAATGTATTTTGGGGTGTCATTTTTGCTAAGTACATGCTATGTGTTAGAAATATCTTATAAATGGTCAACTTTGTGTAAAAAAAATGCATTTTCATTTTCTTTCCACATTTTATAAGTACTTGTGGAAAAAAATCACATGTTCAAAAGACTCATTAGGCCTCATAGATTATACGTTGGGGTGTTTAGTTTCCAAAATGGGGTAATTTTGCAGGTGTTTCTATTGTCCTGGTGCTCCAGGGGCCTTCAAAAGTGTAATAGGTGGTTGAGAAATGAGATGTGTAATTAATGCTCCTAGAACGCCTGACGGTGCTACTTCAATGTTGGGCCTCTGTATGTGGCCTGGCTGTATAAAAGTCTCACACATGTGGTATTGCCATACTCAGGAGGAGTAGCAGAATACATTTTGGGGTGTCATTTTTGCTATGTACATGCTATGTGTTGGGAATATCTTATAAATGAACAACTTTGTGTAAAAAAAAAAATGCGTTTTTATTTTTTTCCATATTTTCCAAAAAGTTCTGGAAAAAAATGAACTGTTCAAAAGACTCATAATGCCTCATAGAATATACATTGGGGTGTCAAAATGGGGTCATTTTGTGGGTGTTTCCATTGTCCTGGTGCTCCAGGGCCTTAAAAATGTAATAGGCTTTTGAGGTGCGGGGGCCCGGGCGCTGGCGGGGGCAACTTGCATTGGGGTTCTAGGTTCATAGTGTTGTATAAGTTCTCCTTTATCCGCATGCCTCCTAACGCTTTGCAGAGTCCGTCTTTCACGTCCTAATTGTAGGTTGCGCTCTTGGCGCGCGGCTTTAGTGAGCCGTATATAGAGTTACTTCTTCTTTCTTGTCTCTTCTCTCTTTGATCCCTCTCCCCCTTTTTTTTTTTCTCTCCCTGCATCTGGTACTGGGTGAGGGCCTTCAGTAGACAGCTCTCAGGCTGCCGAGTCGGACCCCCCCGGGATGGAGTACAGGGTCACCTCCCTAATTGTGAGGGGGCTATCCACCCCGGAGAAAAGATCCAGACTACTTTCGGATCTCAAAAAGCTGCGCTCGCAGGTGGTTTTCCTCCAGGAAACACATTTTAAGCAGCTGAGTGTCCCGAGGCTCTCCAACAAAAATTTCCCAATCGGGTATCATGCACCCTCGCCCCTCCCACGATCTAAGTGGGTTAGTATCTTGCCTGCCAATTCGGTCCCATGGACCCTTATTCAGGAGAAGGCGGATCCTCTGGGGCACTATCTTTTGGTGAAAGGGAAGATAGGAGACAAAACAGTGACCCTTGCAAACGTATACCTTCCTAACTCAGACCAGCTGGGGTTTCTGAGGGCTCTGGTTCCTCTCCTGCTGGAGTTCCAGGTGGGCACCCTCATCTTGGGCGGAGATTTTAACTTTGCCCCTGAGCCGCTCCTGGATGTCTCTAGAGGGACGTCACATTTGACACACTCATATCTCAAGAAGCTGAAGCCGGAACTCCTCCACCTCAATCTGGTGGACCCCTGGAGACTCATGCACCCCGGAGATGGGGGCTACACCCACTATTCGGCGGTGCATGGCACTTATTCCAGGATCAATTTTTTTCTCATACAGCATAAGGATCTCCCTCTGGTCTCCTCATCTTAGATTGATATTACTTCCCTCTCAGATCACGCCCCGATCCACATGTCTTTGCGCTGGGGGGATACGTCTGTAAGCCCACCTACGTGGAGGCTAAATGAATCCCTACTGCAGGTCCCGGAGATTAGGCAGGAGGTAGCTCAGGCTATTTCCGACTATTTCTCCAACAATGCCGATCCCGCCATGTCCCCCACAACCATCTGGGAGGCCCACAAGTGCGTGATTCGTGGGGTACTCATCAGACGGGGGGCCCAGAGGAAACGCGACAGGGCAAGTCAGATAGATCTGCTTACCACTCAGGTGCGTTCTTTGGAGCTGCAACACAAGAGATCTCAGGCAGAGGCCCACCCCCTTGACCTAATTAAGGCCAGGGAGGCCCTGAATGCCTTCCTTTTTCAACAAACGGTACGACGTCTAGAATGGGTGCGGCGTTAGATTTTTGAATTTGCTAACAAGCCCGGTTACATGCTGGCTAGGGCTTTGCGTGGCCCTAGAAAGCGCACATTTATTCCTCATATCTTTGATAACCGAGGGTCCACACCTCCAAGGAAATCGCGCAGGTGTTCTGCGATTTCTATAGGCGGTTGTACAACCTCCATCCAGACCTCTCCCAGGCAGAGCGGGAGAGCCGTGAGGCTGCTGCCAGGGAATATATCGCCCAATCAGACATGCCAACTCTCTCACAAGAGATCAGCGAGGCCATGGAGTCTGAGATATCGGCAGAGGAGCTGGCCACGTTCCTAGCTCAGTCAAAGTCACATAAGGCCCCCGGCCCGGATGGCTTCACTATAGCGTACTACCAAACTTTTACATCCTCCTTGACTCCACATTTCCTGGCGGCCTTCAACGCGTTGAAGGGGGAGGGGACCCTCCCGGTAGACTCCCTAAGAGAATTTATTACTCTGATTCAAAAGGAGGGGAAGGACCCCACCCAGTGCGGGAGCTTCCGTCCCATCGCCCTATTGAATTCAGACTTGAAGCTCTTTTCAAAGAGCTTAGCAAACAGACTCCTCCCACATATTCCGTCACTGGTACAATTCGACCAAGCAGGCTTTGTGCCCCAAAGAGAGGCGCGCGACAACACCACCCGGGTGCTTGATCTTGTAGCACATGCCCGGTGACACCGGAAATCATTACTGCTCTTGTCGACCAATGCGGATAAGGCCTTTGACAAGGTGGCCTGGCACTTTCTGCGGGCCACCCTGTCATACATAGGTCTGGGCCCCAACATACTTCGTTGGATCCTCTCCCTGTATTCTTGCCCCTCGGCATCGGTGAGGGTCAACGACTGGAGGTCGGATTACTTTTCTCTTGGGAACGGGACGAGACAGGGTTGCCCGTTGTCTCTGATCATCTTCATATTAAAGCTGGAACCCTTCCTCTGCTCGGTTAGAGGGAACCCCAACATAAAGGGGATTCAAGAACCCTCTGGTCATCATAAGGTCGCAGCCTACGCCGACGACCTGATCTTTTTCGTGTCTACTCCAAACATCTCTCTCCCGAACATCCTGGAGGCTTTACGGGTATACGGGGAACATTCAAATTATAAAATTAATGTTGCCAAGTCAGTCGCTCTGAATATTACTTCTTCCCCGCCGGTACTGGATAGACTCCGCACTTCTTTTGCGTTCAAGTGGACGATGGCCCCCATAAAATACTTGGGCATATATATCACCTCTGACCCAGCGGATCTATACTCAGCCAACTTCGCCCCATTACTTACCAAACTGAAGACATTGCATTGGCATTCATTGATCCTTACGTGGTTTGGGCACTGAGCTGCGGTAAAGATGACCATCCTCCCTCAGATCCTCTATGTCCTTCAAGCAATTCCTATCCGGGTCCCGTTGGACTTTTTCAAGCAACTTAGAATCTTGTTCAGAGAATTTGTTTGGTCCCAAGGGCCCGCCAGAATTAATCTCCAGACCTTGTCGCTCCCTAAGGCCATGGGGGGTCTGGGGTTTCCTGACGTGCTCAACTACTATAGGGCTGCTCACCTCTCTCGGGTGGTAGATTGGCACTGCCATGCAGCTTCAAAACAGTGGGTAGCCCTTGAGATCGAGGAGGCCTCTTTGCCCCTCTTATCCTCACCGTGGCTCCAGGCTGAACTCCCTGGTGACATGAGTGAGCATCCGCTGATAGGAGCGACGTTAGGGGTCACGAGAGCGATTTTCCGTTCCTCAGAATTGGCCCCACTCTCATCCCCGATGACACCGATCATTGGGAACCCGGACTTCACCCCAGGCCTGATGAGTAGGGGGGTTCGAAGGCTGGCTCAACACGGGAAGATGCGGCTTGAGGATGTTTTGGCCGCGGGGAGGGCTGCCCTCGCCAACAGACATTGCGGGGTTGCTAGACCCCCCGATGCACGTCCTGAGTATATGTCAAGTTAGGCACTTCTTGCAATTGTTGCAGAAAGCCCGCTTCAAACCTCGCGATCTCACACCCTTCAAACTGATTTGTAAATCGGGGGAGCCCACCAGACACACGTTGGCTTTGCTGTACAGGCTCATATCGTCCCCTGGAGGCGAGTCAGTTTCCCCTCTTTATCCGGCGGTGGGAAAGTGACCTTGACAGGCAGTTTACATCCGCTCAGCTGGTATAGAGTGCCTCGAGTCCTTCATCGGATGAATGGCACCATTGCAGACGTGTGTTGGAGGTGTGGCGCTGAGGGGGGTTCGATCCACCACATCTTTTGGTCCTGCCCCAGCCTAAAATCATTTTGGGGCGAAGTTGCAACCACTGTTAAAAGCTTAACGGCGGTGGAACTGAACGATGACCCGGTCCTCTGCCTTCTGCACCTGACCGAGATGCCCCTAAGGAAATATAAGAAGACCCTCATGATGCAGCTCCTTAACACGGCCAGGGCCTGCATTCCGGCCTTGTGGAAGCAGACGCAGTCCCCGACTAGGGCTCTGTGGTTTTCAAAGATCAATCACATTCACCGTATGGAGGAGCTGTCTGCCTCTTTGTCTAACACGGAAGAGCGGTTCAGGGATAAATGGAGACCCTGGAGATACTTTACTGGCATGGATGCAGCCTGACAGATTTAAATACTGATGTATGTTTCTATACATTCCTGTTCCGAAACCCATGTGGCTTCTCCTGCTCCCTCCCCCCTGGTACAGACGTTCCCCCCCCCTTTTTTTTCTTTCCCTCTTCTTCTTCATTCTCGCTTATCGTCTGCTCCTATACTTCTATTTTGGGACTTGGTGGGCCTCCCCGAGGAAAATTTTGGTACTGCTTGGGGGGGGGCGCAGCTGGGGGCCGCGTCCAGTGGGCCATTCGGTCCACCGGGGGTGGCTCCCGGGCACGCGCCCCCCCTCTAGAAAGATCAATGCACAGCTTCTCAATCGCAACCACCTGCCAAGTTGAGGTTGTAGTGTCCTCGTCAGGCTCTAGGTGGTGATGTTTATTTGCTGTTAAGTAATGGTGTTTTCTCATTCGCAACAATGTACTTATTGTATTAGCTGACCCAACCTGTTTGATGTAAATGTAAAAGCCTTGACACGCGTTTTGCGAGTCGTTCTGATGCACTGTTTTGTATGCTTTGGAATAAATAAAGAATTAAAAAAAAAAAATGTAATAGGCGGTTGAGAAATGAGATGTGTAATTTATGCTCCTCAAACGCCTGACAGTGCTACTTCAATGTTGGGCCTCTTTATGTGGCCAGGCTGTATCAAAGTCTCACACATGTGGTATCGCCATACTCCAGAGGAGTAGTAGAATATATTTTGGGGTGTCATTTTTGCTATGCACATGCTATTTGTTGAAAATATCTTATAAATGGACAACTTTGTGTAAAAGAAATGCGTTTCCATTTTTTTTCCAGATTTTCCAAAAGCTTCTGGAAAGAAATAAACCATTCAAATGACTGATTATACCTCATAGATTACACGTTGGGTGTTAGCTTTCCAAAATGGGGTCATTTTGTGGGTGTTTCTATTGTCCTGGTGCTCCAGGGCCTTCAAAAGTGTAATAGGTGCTCCTAGAACGCCTGACGGTGCTTCTTCAATGTTGGGCCTCTGTATGTTGCCAGGCTGTATAAAAGTCTCACACATGTGACATCACCATACTCAGTGGGATTAGCAGAATATATTTTGGGGTGTCATTTTTGCTAGATACAAGCTATGCATTGGAAACCTCTTCTAAATGAACAACTTTGTATAAAAAAAAAAATGTTTTTATTTTTTTTCCATGTTTTCCAAAAAGTTTTGGAAAAAAATGAACCATTCAAAAGACTCACTATGCCTCATAGATTATACGTTGGGGTGTTAGCTTTCCAAAATTGGGTCATTTTGTGGGTGTTTCCATTGTCCTGGTGCTCCAGGGCCTTCAAAAGTGTAATAGGTGGTTGAGAAATGAGATGTGTAATTTATGCTCCTCGAATGCCTATAGGTGCTATTTCAAAGTTGGGCCAGGCTGTGTGGCCAGGCTGTATAAAAGTCTCACACATGTGGTATCACCATACTCAGGAGAAATAGCAGAATGTATTTTGGTGTGTAATTTGTGGTATGCACATGCCATTTGAGAGAAGTAACCTGTTAACATGACGATTTTGTGGGGGGGGGGGGAAATCTTAATTTTGCAAAGAATTGTGGGAAAAAAATACAACATCAAAAAACTAACCATGCAACTTACTAAATACCTTGGAATGTCTACTTTCCAAAAAGGGGTCATTTGGGGGGTATTTGTACTTTCCTGGCTTGTTAGGGTCTCAAGAAATGAGATGGCCCGTCCGTACATCAGGTGTGATCAGTTGTGATCAATTTTCAATGATTGCCACCATAGCATGTAGACGCTATAACTTACACAAAGGCAGGGACGTTGCTAGGTGGGAAAAAGACCAGGGGCTCTAGGCCGAAGAAATGGGGTGCGCGAAGCTCGCCGCGGCAAAAAACAGGTGTGGTCAAAATGAAATGGTGGGCGTGTCTTAAAGGGGCCTGGTACAGAGCCCTCCCCCCACCCCACCACGGGAGTCGGCGGCTCTGACAGCCCCCCCCCCAGGGCTCAGGGCTGTGAAAAGAGAGGATCCTTCACTCTTCACAGTGCGGACCAGCAGCGGGGAAGAGCAGTGATGCCGGGTGGGCAGAGAGAGATGATGTCATTACTGCTCGCCCGCCCCTCTCTCTCTCAGCTCCCTTCTTCTGTGAGCCGCCCGCTCGCGGCTCTATAAAGCCACTCGCCTGCGGCTCGGGCGGGCGACTTGACACCGCCCATAGGTGTGCGCAGCCTATTGCATTAGGGTGTGCACCCCAAAGCTCAAACGCACGTATGTGTGTGTGTGTGTGTGTATATGTATATATATATATATATATATATATATATATATATGTATATATATATCTTTCTCAGAGAATAGGTGCAGGAACTCATCTCTGCACCCACCATTCACAACTCACTGCTGCACCCCCATCTGCAACGTATTTCTGCACTCCTGTCCACAATATACCTCTGCACTCCCTGCCACAACTCACCTTTGCACCCCCTGTCCACAACTCACATCTGCACCCCCCCATCCACAACCCACCTCTCCACCCCCTGTCCGCAACTTACCTCTGCACCCCCACCCATCCACAACCCACCTTTGTACGCCCTGTCCGCAATTCGCCTCTGCACACCCACCCTTCTGCAACTCACCTCTGCACCCCCTGTCTCCACTTTGCCTCTTCACCCCCACACTCTTTGGCAACACCCCTGTCTGCAACTCACCTCTGCAACCCTGCCCATCCACTACCCACCTCTGCACCCCCTTTCCACAACTCACATATATATGCACCCCGTCTGCAAATCACCTCTGCACCTCCTGTCCGCAAATCACCTCAGCACCCCCACCCATCCACAACCCATCTTTGCACCACCTGTACGCAATTCACCCCAGCACCCCCACCCATCCACAACCCAGCTTTGCACCCCCTTTCAGCAACTCACATCTGCACCCCCTTTTCTGCAAATCACCTCTACACCCCTGTCCGCAACTCACTTCTGCGCTCCTTCACCCCTCTGCAACTTACATCTGCACTTCTTCACCCCACACTCTTAGGCAACTCACATCACCCCTGTCTGCAATTCACCTCTGCACCCCCCGTCCGCAATTCACCTTTGCATCCCTACCCATCTACATCCCCACCTCTGCACCCCCTTTCTGAAACTCACATCTGCACCCTGTCTGCAAATCACCTCTTCACCCCCACACTCTTCCGCAACTTACATCTGTACCATCTGTCACCTCTGCACTTTACCCCCTTTTACAACTCACCTCTGCACCCTGAAGTCTTCAGAGCTCTTCTCCCTGCTCCAGGCAATCCATCCTGGCTGTCCTTGTGGCTCTTGACACTGGGGCTGAGGGCATGACATTCGGGGCTGAAGCCCTGATAGCCACCCCTTAGCGACGCCCCTGCACAAAGGCCAAATAATATACACCGATTTGGGTTATTTTTACCAAAGATATGTAGCAGTATAAATTTTGGCAAGAATTTATGAAGAAAAATTACTAATTTGCAAAATTTTATAACGGAGATTAAGAAAAATGCATTTTTTTTACAAAATTTGTCGTCTTTTTTCATTTATAGCGCAAAAAATAAAAAACCCAGCAGTGATTAAATACCACCAAAAGAAGGCTCTATTTGTGTGAAAAAAAGCACAAAAAGTTGTATGGGTACAGTGTTGCACGACTGAGTAATTGTCATTCAAAATGTGAGAGCGCTGAAAGCTGAAAATTGGTCTGGTTAGGAAGGGGGTTTAAGCGCCCATTGGTCAAGTGGTTAAGGAACTCAGCCAAGTGATAGCCTGACCATTGTTCTTAATTTGTATGGACAGTCTACTGACTGGAATGGTACCAGCTGATTGGAGAAAAGCCAATGTAGCACCAATATTTAAAAAAAGGGCAGAGGTACATCCCTGGGAACTACAGGCCAGTTAGCCTAATATCAATAGTCTGCAAACTCTTGGAGGGGATGATAAGGGACTATATACAAGATTTTAGTAATGAAAATTAGCAGTAATCGGCATGGATTCATGAATAGTGTTGAGCGAACCCGGACTGTAACGTTCGGGTCCGTACCGAACTTTCGGGTGTCCGTGGCACGGACCCGGACCCGGACATTTCAAAAATCGTTCAGGTTCGGTCCGGGGTTCTGCTATTTTACTCCACGTGTTGAGAAGCTGCAGGGCAGCCAATCAACAAGCGTTTCACTGGTTTGCCCTTAGAAGCCATCACAGCCATGCCTACTAATGGCATGGCTGTAATTGGCCAGTGCATCATGTGACCCAGCCTCTTTATAAGCTGGAGTCACAGTGCTGCAGTCACATGCTCCTTGGGTTAGTGTAGGGAAAGGAAGCTGAAAGCTTGAGGGACAGATTTGAGACATTTTAAGACCTGATCCTGCATCCTGAGATAGATTACTTTACTACTGCTGTCTGTGCTGTTGCTCTGAGGACAGATAGCAGAAATTAGAGATTTCACATACCGCT
>BLSH010411647.1:28447-38517 GCA_018402905.1 Glandirana rugosa | reverse complement strand
GAATCTGCGGCGCGGGACCCCTTTGAAGACGTGATCGAGGGGCACAAGGTCACAGGTACGAAGTCCCCGGGGAGAAGGGCATGGACGGCCTTGAGTAATTGTCGTCAGCCGATATCCAGGTGTTGGAATCGACACACGAAACGTTAGGAACCATACTAAACGTAGGGTCACCACGCGTGTACAATGGACTGAGGTCCACGGCACTGTGGGTGAAAGGTGTGGTCTGTTAAGGCTCATGAGGGGTAAATGGTGGTGGGAGACCTGAGCGGGGGTATCAGTCAAAAGTTAGGTCCATGAGTTTGATACCAGGTACGGTTGTTTGAAAAAAACATGTCATTTCAAATACGCCTTGACATAACTTACGGAAACGTTTTAGATCTATGTGGTGTAGATGTCCGGAAGGAAATAGATCTACCGTCGAATGAAAGAGTATCTTTCAATCATATAACCAGACCGTTCTTGCGGGTTCCGTCCGGACCCGGACCCGGACTTTGTCCCGAAGTTCGGACGGACCAGCAGAACCCGAACTTCCAGAGGTTCGCTCAACTCTATTCATGAAGAATCGTTCTTGCCAGACCAATATACTAACTTTCTATGAGAAAGTAAGCTGCCATCTAGATAAAGGAAGGCCTGTAGATGTGGTGTATCTAGATTTTGCAAAGGCATTCAATACAGTTCCGCATAAACTTTACTGTACAAAAAAAGTTTGTTGGCATGGACCATAGTTTGAGTACCTGGATTGAAAACTGACTATGGGGGCGAGTCCAGAGGGTGGTGGTAAATGGGGAGTACTCGGAATTGTCTGGTGTGGAAAGTGGGTGTCACGGCACCTGGAGTCAGGTAACATGTGCGCACCACTGGGATGCAAATCATACCAAGGATTGCAAAGCACACAGCTAAGGTTGTGGACCTATAGCCGACTGCTGTTAATGAGTTCCGGCAGGTACGGGAAGAGGGGCCCCTGAAGCATGGACACTGGAACACGGGGAGCTAGTGCAGAAGTTTCCCCAGGGCGCGGCGTCTAAGAGCCAGTAGGTATTCGCCAGAGCCTCTGGTGGTGAGGATAGATTTGGCTGCAACTGAATCCAGGTCGTGGCCCCCGGGGTCCCCTAGCTCACGCTCGGCTGGCTACAGGTGGAAGAGAGGAAGCAGCAGAGCAGGAACAGCAAAGGATAGTCAGCGGCCTAGCAAAGGGTCAGGGCCACTAGCAGACAGGACAAAAATAGAACAAGCCGAATATCGGGGTATCAGGCAGGCAGGGATAAACAGAGAACAAGCCAAAGATCAAGGTATCAGGCAGGCAGGGATAGTCAGAACAAGCCAAAGATTGATAAACGGAAGTAGACACAGAGCATACAACAGGAACAACCACACACGAATCCAAGCACACACATTGATCGGCATTGCAGACTTGCACTGCCAGGTGTTATATAATGTTTCTAATTAGGGCCTGGGGTGGAGCTCAGCTGAGGAGGGCTACTAAAGCACACAGGTAAGGGAGGCACAGCCTCTAACTGGACACATGCAGCAAGGTAGGCAATAGACAAGACATGAATGTTACTATGGTTTCATGACAGTACCCCCTCTCTTACAAAGTTAAAGGGAAGGACCTCCAAGGCAATATTCTCTGAAATATTGCCTGTGCCATGCGCAAGACAGGAACGGCAAGGGGAGATTAGAGCCCTGAATGCATGGCTAAAGACATGGTGTAAGGAGGAGGGCTTTGGGTTTTTAGAGCACTGGGCTGACTTTTCATTGGGGTGCAACCTATATGTTAAAGATGGTTTGCACCTAAATGGAAGGGGGTCTGTTGTGCTGGGGGAGAGGATTATGGGAAGGCTGGAGGAGTATTTAAACTAGGATTGTGGGGGGGAGGGTGCATTAGATTATAATGGGGTAGACAGGTCAGACAGGGGTCAGCCCCTATTGGTGGGTGGAATGGGGAAAGATGGGGGGAGGGCTATGGAAGATGATATAAAGGTTCCCATGTTACAATCAACCATTGGAAATGGTACTGTTTGTACTAAAATAAAAATATGCAACATACATGTGCAAAATGTGACAGTGAATTAAAGTGTTTGTTCACCAATGCCAGGAGTCTGCCAAGCAAAATATGTGAGTTGGAAGCTATGGTGCATAAGGAGAACTATGATTTGATTGGTATAGCTGAATCTTGGCTTCCTTCTTCACATGACTGGGCTACTAAAACTCCTGACTATGCTCTCTTTCGGAAAGACAGGGTAAAACAGAAGGGTGTGGGTGTCTGTCTCTATGTGAGAAGTGATCTTAAAGTGAGTGTGAATGAGCACCTAGTTGATGGAGAGTGTGATGAGTCTGAAGCATTATGGGTAGATCTACATATGGGTGTGCACACTACAAAGGTTATCATTGTAGTTTGTTATAGACCCCCCAGTGTTAAAGAGGAGGTGGAGACCCGACCCTTGCACAGATGGAGCTGCAAGGGCAGGGACAGTGATAATAATGGGGGATTTTAACTACCCAGAAATTAACTGGAGTAATGGCACTGCTGGGACAGTTAAAGGGCAAACAATTTTAAACCTATTACAGGACAAATTTATGGTCCAGTTTAATGAGGCCCCAAGGAATGACGCTTTGCTGGACCTGGTAATCTCAAACCATGCAGAGCTTACCAATATTCATATTAAAGAACATCTGGGTAACAGTGACCATAACATGATTTCATTTAATTATTATTATTATTATTATACAGGATTTATATAGCGCCAGCAGTTTGCGCAGCGCTTTACAAAAATGAAGGCAGACAGTACAGTTACATCAAAATTTGGTACAAGAGGAATCAGAGGGCCCTGCTAGTTAGAGCTTATAATCTAAGGGGGAGGATCAATTGATACAAAAGGTAAAAGCTGTGGGGGATGAGCTGATGTAGAAAGAAATAGTATTAGGTAGAAGCAGGATAGGCTTCTTTAAAGAGAAACGTTTTCAGGGATCGTCTAAAGATGGATAGATTAGAAGACAGTCGGACTGATTGTGGTAGGGAGTTCCAAAGGATGGGAGAAGCTCTTGAGAAATCCTGGAGGCGAGCATGGGAGGAGGTGACAAGGGAGATAGAGAGCAGGAGGTCTTGGGAGGACTGAAGAGGGCAGCTTGGTTGGTATTTTGAGACTAGGTTAGAGATGTAGCTGGGGCAGAGTTGTGGATGGCTTTGTAAATTATTGTTAGTACTTTGAATTTTATACGTTGGGTGAGTGGAAGCCGGTGGAGAGATTGGCAGAGAGGGGTGGAGGACACTGAGCGGTTGGCAAGGTAGATAAGTCTTGCAGCAGCATTCATTATTGACTGAAGGGGGGATAATGTATGCAAAGGTAATCCAATGAGGAGAGAGTTGCAGTAGTCGAGGCGAGAGATAACCAGAGAGTGAATTAGAAGCTTGGTGGTGTCATTGGTTAAAAAGGGGCGTATTCTAGCGATGTTGCGTAGGCTGAGGCTGCATGATGTGGACAGGGATTGGATGTGGTCTTGAAAGGACAGTTCAGAGTCTAGGGTTACCCCTAGCACCCTGGCATGTGGAGACACACTAATAGTTGTGCCATTGATCTTAACAGAGAAGTCAGGGGAAGGGGCACGTGGGGGAGGAAATATCATGAGCTCAGTTTTAGATAGATTCAGTTTGAGGAAGTGCTGTGACATCCAAGCTGATTTAATGTAAGCTGCAAGCAACAAACACATACATGAAAGATAAAAACACTTAATTTTAAGAGAGAAAATTTTACAAGGATGAGGGCTGCTCTCCAGGACTTAGACTGGGAGGGAATATTGGCATAGATGAACATAGAACAGAAATGGGAATTTTTCAAAAAAACTGTATGCGAACTCACTGTAAAGTATATTCCCATGGACAATAGGTTTAAAAGGCTAAAAATAAAACCTATGCGGCTCACGGCCAAAGTTAAACAAGTTTTAAATGACAAGAAAAGAGCTTTAAAAAAATATAAAAATGAGGGAACACTATCATCTTTTAAATGTTATAAAGAATGTAACCGAATATGTAAAAAGGAAATCAAGGATGCAAAACTTCAAAACGAATGACAGATTGCAAAAGATGGTAAGACAAACCCCAAACAATTCTTCAAATATATCAATAGTAAAAAGGTCAGGTCTGAGCGTGTAGGCCCTTTACAAAATAATCTAGAGTGCGTGACTGGGGTAAAAGAGAAGGCAAACTTATTAAATACATTCTTCAGCTCTGTGTTTACAAAGGAGCATGGGGGAGCTCATGTCCACGATGGGGGTGGTAGTGACACTGACACAAATGATCCACAATGGCTCAAAAGTGAAATGGTCCAGAAGTATTTAGACAGAATAAAGGTAGATAAAGCACCTGGACCAATGGCATTCATCCACGGATCCTAAAGGAATTGAGCTCTGTAATTTCAAAGCCATTGTATCTAATTTTTAGGGACTCCTTAATGACTGGAATAGTACCACTGGATTGGCGTAGGGCTAATGTGGTGCCCATATTTAAAAAGGGATCAAAGTCTTTACCGAGTAACTATAGACCTGTTAGTTTAACTTCTATAGTTGGGAAGATACTAGAGAGTTTAATAAAAGACCACATAGATGAGTTCTTGTTGGAAAAAAATGGTTTAAGCAACAGACAGCATGGATTCATGAAAGACAGAGGTTGTCAAACAAACCTGATTTCTTTTTATGAGGAGGTAAGTAAAACCTTGGACAGAGGGGTGGCTTTGGACGTGGTATGTTACGGTTTCCAAAGCAGGCAAAATCCTTTCTTGTATTAAGAGAGGTATGGACTTCAGAGATAGAGACATCATTTTGCCCCTGCACAAATCATTAGTAAGACCTCATCTGGAATATGCATTTCAGTTTTGGGTACCAGTTCTCAAAAAGGATATCGGGGAACTGGAGAAAGTGCAGAGAAGGGCAACCAAACTAATAAGAGGCATGGAGGAGCTCAGCTATGAGGAATGATTAGGACTTGGTGTGGAGATATTTACTTTAAGGTCATCACAAAGGACAAGGGGGCACTCTTTATGTCTAAAGGAAAAAAGATTTCATCTCCAAATACGGAAAGGTTTCTTCACAATTAGAGCTGTAAAAATGTGAAATAGACTACTCCCAGAGGTAGTTTTGGCCAGCACGGTAGATTGCTTTAAAAAACGCCTGGATTCTTTCCTTAATGTAAATATAACTGGGTACTAACATTTTTAGGTAAGTTGATCCAGCGTGAATCCAATTGCCTCTTGGGGGATCAGGAAGGAATTTTTCCCCCGCTATAGCAAATTGGATCATGCTTTGCTGGGGTTTTTTTGTCTTCCTCTGGATCAACTGTAGGTGAAGAATTGTATAAGGGATTGTATGGTTACATATAATTTTTCTGTTTTTTTTTTTCTGGTTGAACTAAATGGACTTGTGTCTTTTTTCAACCGGACTAACTATGTAACTATGAGGCCTCCCCCTCCCCCGTTTGGATCCAGGCTTGCAGGGAAACCTCAAATTAAACCTTTTCACGACGAGGCACAAATACCTCAGATGCAGGAATCCACAACCTCTCCTCAGGACCAAACTTTATCCAATGCACAAGGTACTGAAGGATGTCTTTACAGAGGCGAGAATCCAGAATTTGACTAACCTCATACTCCTGATTATCCTCAGAGACAAGAGAACTTATTGATGTCAGGATGCAGAGCATGCAGTGAGGGTAAACAGATCAATGAGCTGCTCCAAAACCAGGACCATAGGGATAAGTGCAAAAGAAAGTGTTAAAGAAAGTGACATGCATCCAATACTAGCACCAATGATAATACACAAACAAGGTGGAAGTAATAAACGCAAGAAACACCAGTAAAAGCCCTAACTAACTAGATATATACAAATAAGGTTCACACATGGGAATACCAGCAAGGTCAGGAGACAGGCAGCAGGTAGCAGGTCACAGGGGACAAGGGACAGGACTTCCGGAACAGGGTCAGGCATGAACAGATCACCAGGAACAAGGGACAGGACTCCGGAACAGGGTCAGGCAGGAACAGGTCACAGGAAACAAGTGACAGAACTCCAGAACAGGATCCAACAGGAACAACGACTAGCAGATGCAATACTGAAGCCCTGAATCCCAGTGAAGGGCGGGCTTTTATACTTCCCACAGCACCTGTAAGGTGATGATCTGTGTCCCTCTGCTGGGAGACATCCGCAGGCAGACACCAGAATTATACCCTTAGGTGCAGAAAGCAAGAGTGCCACCTGCAGTTGAGCCCAGCAGTAGCACAGGTCCTGACAATTGAGGACTAAGGTCTTCAAATGGGAAACATGGAAGAAGTTAGATATCCTGAGTATTTTGGGGATCTGAAGTTTAAAGCTAACCATATTAACCTCATAAATTATAAAATATGGACCAATGAATCTTGGTGCAAATTTCAAAGAAGGAACTCGGAGTATGATGTTCCTGGAGGACAGCCAGATCTTGTCTCCAATCTGTAGAGAAGGTGGTTTACGCCTGCGACGGTCAGCAAAACCCTTAAACTTATCAGTGGCTGACCAGAGGGAATCGTGAACCTTACCCTAAATGGTATTGAACGATTGCTGAACAGTAGCCAAAGCTGGAATATCTGGAGAACAGGTCATAGGAAGAGGAAGCTGAGGGTGTGTTCCATAAACTGTGAAAAAAGGGATCTTCTGAGAACTGGTGTTAACATGATTATTGGGAGAAAATTCTGCCCATGGATGTAGAGAGGACCAGTCATCATGATGAGCAGAGACTAAAGTGCGGAGGAAGACCCCTAACTCTGGATTACCCTCTCAGTCTGTACACTGGATTGAGGGTGGTAAGAAGAAGAAAAATCCACAAGACAATATTGAGGGACTTGCAAAGAGCGCTCCAGAAGCGGGATGTAAATTGAACCCCTCTGTCTGAAACAATATGGGAAGGAACCCCATGGAGGTGGAGGATTTCTTGAAAAAAGATTGGGGCCAAAGCAGGAGCAGAAGGGAGACCAGGAAGGGGAACAAAATGAGCCATCTTGGAGAACCAATCGATTACCACCCAAATTACTTTATTCTTTTCAGACGGCGGAAGATTGGTTATGAAATCCATAGCAATGTGAGTCCATGGCTCCTTCGGAATGGGCAAGGGCATGAGCAGACTGGCAGGAGCTTGTGTGGGGGACTTAGACTGGGCACAAACATGGCACGTCTTTACGTAGCCTTTGACATCGGAATTGAGAGTAGGCCACCAGTAGTGGCGAATGATGAGCTGAAGGGATTGGAGGATGCCAGCATGACCTGACACCTTGGAATTATGTCCCCAATGAAGGATCTTAGGTCTTAGTTCCATGTGGACGAAGGTCTTTTCAGGAGGAATTTTAGACTCCAGAGTGGTGGAATGGGCAAGAATACACCTGGTCGGAATGATTGGCTCAGGTTCAGATGGTGGGCTCCTCATCCAGCGTGTTGAAAGACCTAGAGAGTGCATCAGCCCGACTGTTGCAGGAACCTGGCCTGTCTGGGATTCAGTCATTTAGCATTCTGTAAGCACTGTAAATTTTTATGATCAGTGAAGACCGTTATGGTGTGAGGGGAACCCTCCAGGAGATGACACCATTCCTTGAATGCCAATTTGATTGCCAGAATCTCCCGGTCGTCAATAGCGTGATTTTTCTCTACCTGAGAATTTTTTTTTTGAGAAAAACACACAAGGTGGTCATTTATTCTCAGATAATTGAAAAAGCACCGCTCCTACTCCAGTAGAGGAAGCGTCCACTTCAAAAAATGGGTCCCCAGGATTAGGTCTCCTCAACAGAGGACCAGAAACAAAGGCTTGTTTCAGATCATGGAACGCAGCGACAGCTTCAAGAGGCCATTCCTTGGCATTGGCACCTTTCTTAGTCAAGGCAATAATAGGTGCAGCAATACAAGAGTAGTTCCTAATAAATCGCATATAATAGTTGGAGAACCCAAGAAATCGCTGTGTGGCCTTGAGGCTGGCAGGAAGGGGCCAGTTGGTAATGGCCAAGCACTTTTTGGGATCCTTGCAAAGAACCAAACTGCAGAAAAAGCATCCCAGAAACAGGACCTTAGAACATTCAAAAGAACATTTCTCTAGCTTGGCATACAGGTTATTTTCCCTAAGGTGCTGGAGTACAAACCGGACATGGTTTCTGTGGACAAGCAGATCCTCCGAAAAGATTAAAATGTCATCCAGATAGATGACCACAAATTGATACAGCAAAGGGCATAACAAGGTATTCATAATGTTATTAAAAAGAAAGTGCAGCGCTAGAAAAAGAACCTAAGATCACAATTCAGTTCATATATAAAAACAGTCCAATAAAAACACCATCAGTGTCCATAAAGTGCAGGTCAAATAATCAAGGTGCTTAAGTGCAATCCACCACTAGTATAAGGATGGCTGCTCACCTCCCTCAGGGGACCCTCGATAAAGGGTCAAATGCGCTCTTAGCCCCTAACAGGGGGAACAGGGAACACTCCACTCAGGGACCGGATGCGGCTTCTACCCCTTTCTTAGGATGGCTCCAGACAGCAGATGTTACATGTGACATAAAGATAAACACATAGTGCTCTCTGTATGCAAAAAACAGTATTTTAATGTATAAATTGCACTTACATAGCACACACTGCGACCCAGTGCAGGGTATGTAAATTCTTATTTAAAATCCAAACAGCACATCAGATATTGTGTAATTCATTAGAGCCGGCGTCGGCCATGGGTGACGTCACGCTGGTCCCTCCCCTTCCGTATGCGTTACGTTCCGGAACCGGAACTTCATCAACGGATAGGGAAATTACATCTAACCCGCTTTTTGTACACAGTAAACCGGAAACAGAGTCCTCAGGTTGTGTTGAATCACCATGGAGACAAAACAGGGCTCAGGCATTGATTTCTTGTACGCGCGTATCGCACCTCCTGACCAAAAAGCTGTCCCTCAGAAGTGAAATACTGATAATGTCCCGTCACAAGGCCCCGGAAGTGATGCACACCACCAGCACGTCTCATTCTGAACACAGAAAACAACTATTCTGTCCACAGTAAATCGCCATGGCAACATTACTGGCCCCTACAAATAGCTTACAATCCTAAAACTCAATTATTGGCAAATCAGAACCGAGATTTCAGTTTGCCCAGGGGTTGATATGCTAATAAACTACTTGTTAACACAAAATAAAGAAAATATCATAATTAGTGTTGAGTGAACCCGGACTGTAACGTTCGGGTCCGTACCAAACTTTCGGGTGTCCGGGACCCGCACCCGAACACGGACATTTCAAAAAACGTTCGGGTTCGGTCCGGGGTTCTGCTATTTTACTCCACGTGTTGAGAAGCTGCAGGGCAGCCAATCAACAAGCGTTTCACTGGTTTGCCCTTAGAAGCCATCACAGCCATGCCTACTAATGGCATGGCTGTGATTGGCCAGTGCATCATGTGACCCGGCCTCTTTATAAGCTGGAGTCACGTAGTGCTGCAGTCACATGCTCTTGGGTTAGTGTAGGGAGAGGAAGCTGACAGCGTGAGGGAGAGATTAGAGACATTTTAAGATCTGATCCTGCATCCTGAGATAGATTACTTTACTACTGCTGTGCTGTTGCTCTGAGGACAGATAGCAGAAATTTGAGATTTCACATACCGCTGCTTTGAGTTGCAGATCAAACTTTGCATAAAACAACGATCGCCACAATCGTGCTCAACGATCAGATTGTAGGAATTTGAGATTTCAAATACTGCTGCTTAGAGTTGCAGATTTCAGATTAAACTCTGTCTAACGCAACGATCGTTACGATCGTACACAACGATCAGATTGTGGGATCGTACACAATGATCAGATTGTGGGAGTAATTTGAGATTTCACATACTGCTGCTTTAAGCGATCTGACTGCACTAGGTAGAGGCTTCTGCTTAGAGGGACAGATTCTTGTTCCAAAACCATTGCCTACTCCTATAGGGTGTCGACCTTCGAGAGGGAAATCTTGATCCTCTACTAAAAAGTTGTTATTACACAGTGAATGTCGTTGTCGACCGGGATATCCTCATCCGTTACCAAAAACTTGTTCTTAGA
>BLSH010411647.1:0-12117 GCA_018402905.1 Glandirana rugosa | reverse complement strand
TTCGAGTGTTAAGACAGGTGTATATTTTTGTCAGGTTGTTTTTGTGGTAGTCACACGTATTTCACGTCCAGTTTATTAGTTCCACGAAGTCACGTTAGGTGGTGGTCATATTCCTACAGGTGAGTGGAGGGAGTCTCCTGGGAGCTATTTCCCAGTTTACGCGAGAATCGGGGATTGTCCCCCTTGTCCCTTGTGAGGTGAGTCCCTGGCCTACGCCGAAGATGGGGAAAGAATCCTACCGAGACCTGTCGTCTACAATGTATACTGTATTTCCTTAAATTTATCGCTTTTTTTAACCTGAAACAGCCGTGCATGTGTCCATATCTTATTTTTTGCTTAAATAATCATACATGCGGTGCTCAATGACAATTTTATAATGATTTAATAAATTCGTTTTTTATTCTATACCTGTGTACGTGCCGACAAAGTCCAATTTTTTTCGCTATTTAAATTCCTTTATGTCATATGTAACATCTGCTGTCCAGAGCCATCCTAAGAAAGGGGTAGAAGCCGCATCCGGTCCCTGAGTGGAGTGTTCCCTGTTCCCCCTGTTAGGGGCTAAGAGCGCATTTGACCCTTTATCGAGGGTCCTCTGAGGGAGGTGAGTGGACATCCTTATACTGGTGGTGGATTGCACTGAAGCACCTTGATTATTTGACCTGCACTTTATGCACACTGATGGTGTTTTTGTTGGACTGTTTTTATATGTGGACAGAATTGTGAGCTTGGGTTCTCTTTCTAGCGCTGCACTTTCTTTGTAATAATATTTGAGTTGAGGATTGGATGAATTATCCTGTAGTGTTCAGCTGCTATAGTTACTTTATTTCGTTTGCACTGATTGATTTACCTGCTTTAAAAGATATTCATAATGCCCGTCTATCATGTTAACCAGTTTTCCATTCATCGCCTTCCCTTATCCGGATCAGATTGTAGGCATCCCTGAGATCCAACTTGGTAAAGATGGGGGCGTCTTTCAATCTGTCGAATAGCTCGTAAATTAGGGGTAAGGGGTATCAGTTCTTGATTGTCACTGCGTTTAAACCTCGATAATCAATGCAAGGTCTTAAGGAGCCATCCTTTTTAGCAACGAAAAAGAATCCTGCTCCCACTGGTAACAAGGACTTCCAAATGAACCCTTTCTCTAGGTTTTCAGTGACCTACTCTGACATAGCCTGGGTCTCAGGAATGGACAGAGGATAGGTACCACCCCATGGGCAGAGTCGCTCCTGGAACAAGGTCAATGGCACAGTCAAAGGACCAGTGAGGAGGAAGCATTTCAGCTGATTTCGTGCAGAAGACATCCTGGAAATCACGATATGTAGCGGGAAGAGCAGAAGAAACGGAGGTGTTAGCAACAGGAAGTCTCTCTTTAGGAGCAACCTTGATTAGGCAGGATGAAAAACAGGAGGAACCCCAAGCCAGTATCTGCCCAGAAGTCCACTCAATGTGTGGGCAATGGAGCTGTAACCAGGGAAGGCCCGATACAATGGGGGTTGAGGCCTTAGGTAGGACAAGGAAGGATATCTTCTGGTGGAGTACTCCAAAGGACATCTTAACCAGAAGGGTCTGGAAGCGGATAGGCCCTCCTAGAAGAACAGTGGCATTGATCGCTGAGACCACCAATGGAATGGCAAGGGGCAAAAGGGTAAGCTTCAAGGAGGATGCAGTATTCCAGTCCATAAAGTTGCCGGCAGCTCCGGAATACAAATATGTCAAGACCGAATGAGGAGAAGAGCTGACATGCAGGAACACTGACAGGAGTAAAGGTGAAGGGGATGTTTCTGGGTCCAATAATCCACCTTCCAGATATATTAGACCCAAGCATTACCCAGACACAGTGAGCAAGTGTCAGGAACATGACCTTTGCTCCCACAGTAGAGACAGGCCCAGAGTTCTACGCCTAGCACGTTCCTCAGGAGATAGCCTGGTCTGGCCCAGCTGCATAGGTTCTTCAGCTGGCAGGGGATGCTCCATGGGTCGAATAGAGGGCAGCTCAGGCTGACTATGGGCCAAGGGGTGCTGGCGTCTCTTTTCTAGGGTCCTCTCCTGGAAGAGAATGTCGATCTGGCTACACAGGGAGATCACGTCGTCCAGATCAGCGGGGATGTTTCTACCCGCTAATTCATTCACTCTGTCAAAGAGTCCCTGTAAAAAGGTAGCAACTAAGGCCTCATTGTTCCAGTTCAGCTCTGCAGACAGAATCCGAAAATGGAGAGCATACTGGCCCACAGAAAAAGACTCCCGGAGGAGGCGTAAAAGGCAAGTGAAGAGACACGACCTGGTTTTATTCAAAGATGTTCCGAAAGAGTTTCAAGAAACTAGACAGACTAGAAACCACACTCTTCTCCCACAGAGGGGCAGCCCAGGTTAAAGCCTCGCTAGACAGGAGAGAAATAATGTAGGCCACCTTCGCCCGATCAGATGGGAAGTTTTGGGGCTGAAGCTCAAAATGAATGGTGCACTGGCTAAGGAACCCCCTGCAGGACTTAGCATCCGCAGAATAATGTGACGGGGCCAGTAAATGCAAAGGGTATGCAGCTGTGAGCATGACTGGAACAGATACGGCCACAGGTTGTGGTTGAGGTTGTTGAACCGGAGGTCCTAAGGAGGACTGAAGCTGCTAAAAGTGGAAAGCCAGATCCTGAAGGAATCGCATCACCTGGGTCTGACTAGACTCCTGGGTCTCAAGTCTGCGGACTATGTCCTGCAGCAACTCATCGGTGGGTAGCAGCACATCAGCCGGGTCCATGGCCAATCAAACTGTCACGACACCTGGGTTGAGGTGACAGGTGCACACTGCTGGGGTACAAATCGTACCAAGGGTTGAGACCGCACTGCTAAGGTTGTGAACCTATAGCTGACTGCTGCTAATGAGTTCAGGCTGGTACGGGAAGAGGAGCATGGACACTGGAACATAGGGAGCTAGTGCATCGATTTGCCCGGGGTGCAGATTCTAAGAGCCAGTAGGTATTCGCAAGAGCCTCTGATAGTGAGGATGGATTTGGCTGCAACTGGATCCAGGTCGTGTCTCCCGGCTCACGCTCGGTTGGCTACAGGTAGAAGAGAGGAAGCAGCAGCACAGGAACAGCAAAGGATAGTCAGCGGCCTAGCAAAGGGTCAGGGCCACTAGCAGACAGGAGAAAAATAGAACAAGCCAAAGATCGGGGTATTAGGCGAGCAAGGATGAACAGAGAACAAGCCGAAGATCGGGGTATCAGGCAGGCAGGGATAGTCAGGACAAGCCAAAGATCGATAACCGGAAGTAGACACAGAGCATACAACAGGAACAACCACACACAAAGCCAAACACACACAACACTGATCGGCATTGCAGACTTGCACTGCCAGGTGTTATATAATGTTCCTAATTAGGGCCTGGGGTGGAGCTCAGCTGAGGAGGGCTACTAAAGCACACAGGTGAGGGAAGCACGGCCTCGGCCCTCTAAGTGTACACATGCAGCAAGGTAAGCAACAGAGAAGACATGAATGTTACTGTGGTTTCATGACAGTGGGGTCATTTATTTATAAATGATCTGGAGGATGGGATAAACAGCTCAATCTCAGTATTTGCGGACGATACAAAAAACTAAGCAGGACAATAACTTCTATGCAGGACGTGGAAACCTTGCAAGAAGTTCTAAACAAATTAATGAGGTGGGCAACTACATGGAAAATGAGGTTTAATGTTGGAAAATGTAAAATAATGCATTTGGGTGCTAAAAATTTGAATGCAGTTTACTTGCTAGGAGGAGAACCTAGGATGGAAAGGACCTGGGGGTATTAGTAGATGACAGGCTCAGCAATGGCATGCAATGCCAAGCTGCTGCAAGCAAAGCAAACAGAATATTGGCATGCATTAAAAAGGGGATTAACTCAAGCGATAAAAAGATAATTCTCTTACTATTAATGATGGGCCCCTGGTTCGAGTCGAATGCATGGAACATTATGGGGCATTGATGGGAATTACAAGCGCCCCATAATGCATTCCAATGGCGGGGGAAATGCTGCCCACTGATTGGCCAAAGCATGCACATGACCTGCATGCTTTGGCCAATCACAGAGCGCTCTGCTGTGAGAGCTATGATTGGCTAAAGGCAGGGTTCTGTCACAGACGTACCTGATCCTGAAGCCGAAATGCTGAGAGGAACCCCCTTGTGGCTAAACACAGTATACCCCTGAGGATGATACAGGAGGTACGGGGCGTAGAGAAGCACGGGTTACCAACAACGGGGATAGACTTGACCCGAAGTACCGGAACAGCGATAAACGCCTGGCTGGGTTGCACATCTGTACTGCAGGTGGAGCTGGTAATGGGAACAGAGTAATCAGGAGGACAAGCTGGGTCATACACAGGTGATCAGCAATGGGATATAGGAGACCAGTAGAAAGTCTGTTAAGCAAGCCAGGGGTCAATCACAGGAGATCAGTAGCAAAGTCCATTAGGCAAGCCAGGGGTCAAACACAGGAGATCAGTATCAAAGTCCATAAGCAGGCTGAGGTTCAAACACTTAAGAAGGCAAGCCGTAGTCAGGAGAAGAGCCGGGATCAAAAGCCAAGGGAGCAGAGCAGAAGCAGGTCGAAGGGGCAAGCCGGGTCACAACAGGAATCACAGGAACAGAATACTGGTGCAGGTGCAAGAGAGACTGAAGACGATCCAGCGATTTGCTGCAGTCAGGGGTTGCCTTAAATAGGATGGCCTCAGAGCTCATTGGTGTGCCGTGCGCCCTGGTTGCGCCTGCGTGTGTCATCCCGTTCTGCTGCGCAGGCGCACCAGCGTATGATAGTTCCGATTGAAACGATTGTTCCGATTGCCACGAACGTTTCGATTTCAATTGGAATGAACGTTCGGAACTCCATTGTAACTTCTCTGACAGTGCCCCCCCCCCAAGGGGCAGCCTCCAGATGCCCATACTGGCTAATTTTTTGGGATACTTGTTCTGGAAGGCTTGAATCAAGCGTGGTGTGTGCACCTTGCTAGCAGGTTCCCAGGAATTGTCTTCCTGTGGTTATCCTGGACCGCGGGGACTAAGGCTTCAGGTATGGTATTGGGCAAGACGGAGGGATGGAACCCATAATTGGCCCAAAAAGGTAACTGATTGGTAGCAGAATGAATGGAATTATTATATGCGAATTCCACACATGGAAGCAGTGAGGCCCAATCATCCTGCGAGCAGGTGCAGAAACATTGCAGATATTGTTCCACCGTTTGATTGGTCCTCTCTGTTTGCTCATTGTTCTGCGGGTAGTAGGCTGATGAGAGGCATACCTCGATGGATAGGGACTTGCAAAGATCTTTCCAGAATTTAGAGGTAAACTGGAGACCTCTATCAGACACGATGTTGTTTGGTATTCCATGCAGCCTGACAATTTCCTTGATGAAGATCTTTGCTGTTTTGGAGGCCGTAGGAGTACCAATCATGGGTAAAAAGTGTGCCATCTTCGAAAAGGCGATCCACTACCACCAAGATGGTAGTGAAACCCTCTGAGGGGGGTAAATCAACAATAAAGTCCATTAAAACCTTCTTCCAGGGTTGCTCAGGAATAGGCAAGGGTCTCAACAGGCCCCAGTACTTGTTGTTGGAGCCCTTGTTTCATTCGCATACTGTACAAGAGCTGATAAAGTTCTCACAGTCCTGTTTCAAATTAGGCCACCAGAAGGAGCGCTGAATGAGCTTGGGGGTCTTTTGTATCCCAAAACATGCCCAGCAAGCTTGTGATCATGGAATGTCCTCAGAATCTGTAATCTTATTGGCTGGGGGACAAAAATCTTGTTCTGGGCCCACAGCAAACCTTCTCTCCTTATCAGCCCGGATGCCTCTGCTTCTGAACATTGACTGGAGGCCAGCCGGATAGCTGTCATTACATCGGGCTGGATAAGGAAAAAATTTTGTGCCGTCAGGATGGTTTCAGGTTCAGAAGCTTCAGGAGTATCAGGAAACATCCGGGACAGGGCATCGGCTTTCCCATTCTTGGAGCCAGGCCTATAGGAGATGTGGAAGTTGAACCTGGAGAAGAAGAGAGCCCACCTAGCTTGTCGGGGTCTTAACCGCTTTGCAGTCCAAAGATACTCCAGGTTCTTATGGTCAGTAAAGATCATTATAGGATGAGCTGCTCCTTCCAATAGGTATCTCCATTCCTCCAAGGCAAATTTTATGGCCAAAAGTTCCCAGTCCCCAACGTCATAATTCCTCTCTGGAGGGGTCATCTTCCGGAAAGCAAGGGCTATGGGGTGCAGAAGGGCCTTAGGACCTTGACGTTGGGATAGTACTGCACCAGTTGCTATCTCTGAGGTGTCCACTTCAAGCACATAAAGCAGTGTTGGATCAGGGTGCTGAAGTACTGGTGCCGAGACAAACAGGGCTTTAAGCTTATCAAAGGCGGTCTGGGCTTCAGGGGACCAATGGAACTGGACCTGTTGTCGAGTCAACTGTGCAATGGGTGAAATGATGGCAGAGAACGCTTTCATGAATCTCTTGTAGAAATTGGCAAACCCGATGAATCGCTGAACCCCTTTTCTGTCAGAAGGGGAAGACCAGTCCAGGATTGCTTTCACCTTCTGGGGGTCCATTGAAATGCCCCCAGTGGAGATAACCAGGCCCAGGAACTGGATGGAGGTTCTCTCAAAGTCACACTTCTCTGCCTTGACATACAGTCCATGTTTCCTGAGGGTGGCAAGCACTCTTTTGACATGAGTGCGGTGGAGTTCCAAGGTAGCGGAGAAAATCAAAATATCGTCAAGGTAGACGATTACAAAGTGATCCAGAAATTCCCGAAAGATGTCATTAACCAGATGTTGAAAGGTTGCGGGTGCATTACACCAAAATGGCATCACCAGGTACTCATAATGCCCAAAGCATGTTCTGAAGGCTGTTTTCCACTCATCACCTTCACGGATCCAAACCAGGTTGTAGGCTCCTCGTAGATCCAGTTTAGTGAAGATCTGAGCTGACCCGAATCTTTGAAAAAGTTCTGGAATGAGTGGAAGGGGGTAGCTGTTCTTTACTCTGATCTTGTTAAGGTCTCTATAGTCCACACAGGGTCGGAGGGTGCCATCTTTTTTCTCCAAAAAGAAGATACCAGCCCCTGTTTTCTCCAGATTCTCATCAATGTAAACCCGCAGGCCCTCCAGTTCCACCTCTGATAAGGGAAATATTCGCCCAAATGGGATATCTGCCCCGGGTAGCAGTTCTATCGGATAGTCATAGGGTCGATGGGGTGGTAATGTGTCAGCTCCCCGCTTATCAAAAATGTCCATGAATTCTTGTTACTCCGCCAGAACTTATGGATGTGTGCTGGACTGGATGGCTAGTCATGGGCCTGTAGCCAAGGAAGTCCTAGAAAGATGGGAAACATGGGGGAGCTGATAATATCAAAGCGTAGGAACTCTTGATGACCTGAGTCGGTGGTGGTGAAGATGGGCTTGGTCTCTTGCGTGACGGGTCCCGAACAAGGTAGAGAACCATCAGCGAGGCAGACCTGGAGACTCTGCTTCTTGTTGTGAAGAGGAATGCAGAGTTTCTCTGCCAGCATACAGTCCAAAAAGCAGCTGCAGGCCCTGGAGTCAATAATCACCAGAAGCTGGACCTCCTCTCCAGCCACCTGTAGGGCAACAGGAAGGACAAGGTGAGACAGAGAAGGACCAGCGACTTGAAAGCTCATTACATGGTGTGGGGGCAACTTACTAGGTCTTACTGGACAGCGGAGCAATTAGTGACCGGCACCCCCGCAGTAGAGGCACAGGTTGGCCCGTCGGCGACGTTGCTTCTCCTACGGAGTGAGTGGTGAGCGGATCACACTCAGCTGCATTGGTTCGACTTCAGAGGCTGTGGATGTATTCGGACCAGGAGCAGGTGACAAAGCAGGAACAACTTTTGGAAGCATCCAGGAGGGTGGAGAGGTGCGAAGTCGCTCAGACCGTCGCTCCCGCAGGAGCCTGTCCAGTTTGATGGATAGCTGGATCAGGCCTTCCAAGGTAGTGGGAGTTTCAACTCTGGCCAGCTCATCTTTAAGAGTCTCTGAGAGCCCCTGCCAGAATTGATATTTAAGAGCGGACTCATTCCACCCGGTGTCTGCAGACCATCTCCGGAAGTCCACTGTGTAGTCTTCGACAGGGCGTTTGCCCTGGAGCAGGGTATGCAGGGCAGCCTCAGTGGTGGTGGTACGCTGGGGGTAATCATACAACTGGGCCATAGCCTCAAAAAAAGTGTCAACAGAGTCCAGTGAGAGGCTCTTCTGCTCCAGCAGATTATGTGCCCAGGCCTGGGGTTCCTCAGATAGCAGGGAAATAATGAATCCCACTTTGACAGTCTCAGTGGAAAATGTCCTTGGTTGCAGGGCCAGGTACAGGAGACAAGCGTTCTTGAAGGCCTTGAACTTTTTCTCATCACCCAGAAATCACTCAGAAGTCGGCACCCTGGGTTCGGGAGCTGGGGAGAGCACAGGCATTGTAGGGTTCCCTTGTGGTAATGAAGCTGTGGACGAGCTTGTTGAGGGTGCACTTGCATCAGCAGGAACAGATGTAACAGTCATGTGCTGGAGGCGACCCTCTAACTGGAAGTACCCCTCTTGTAGATGCTGAACTATTTGGGTCAAGGCCGTAACTTGCTGACATAGGGCCTCAAGCGGAGAGCCACCTCTGTCGGCTTCTGACATGGCTGGATCGTACTGTCACAGACGTACCGGATCCTGAAGCTGAAATGCTGAGAGGGACCCCCTTGCGGCTAAATGCAGTATACCCCTGAGGATGATACAGGAGGTACGGTGCATAGAGAAGCACGAGTTACCAATAGAGTTGAGCGAACCCGAACTGTAAAGTTTGGGTTCATACCGAACTTTGGGGTGTCCGTGACCCAGACCCGAACCCGGACATTTGAAAAAAAGTTTGGGTTCTGGGTTCGGTTATTTGATACCGCCTGTTGAATAGCTGCAGGGCAGCCAACCAACAAGCGTTTCACTGGTTTGCCTTTGGAAGCCATCACAGCCATGCCTACTAATGGCATGGCTGTGATTGGCCAGTGCATCATGTGACCCAGCCTCTTTATAAGCTGGAGTCACTTAGTGCTGCATGTCACATGCTCTCTGGCTAGTATATGGAGAGGATGCTGCTGGTGCTGTGAGGGACAGATTGCAGATATAATAACATCTCATCTTGCATTACAGAACGATCTGATTGTGGACTAGGTAGAGATTACTACTACTACTGCTTTTAGGGACAGATTGCAGATCTAATAACATCTCATCCTGCATTACAGAATGATCTGACTGGACTAGGTAGAGTCTACTGCTTAGAGGGACAGATTATTGTTCTAAAATCATCTTCTAGTTCTATAGGGTCAGGTTCCTGCTGTTGCTGTAAGGGACAGATTATTGTTCTAAAATCATCGCCTACTCCTATAGGGTTAGGTTCCTGCTGTTGCTGTAAGGGACAGATTATTGTTCTAAAATCATTTTACTTCTTTTTGAAGCCCTCAAGCACTTTCCAGGACTTTTTTACAGTCATTTTTGTGCTTAAAAGTTCAGGTCCCCATTGACTTCAATGGGGTTCGGGGTCAAGTTCGGGACAAGTTCGGTACCAAACCCAAACTTTTTCGCGAAGTTCGGCCGAACCCACCAACCCCCGAACATCCAGGTGTTCGCTCAACTCTAGTTACCAACAGCGGGGATAGACTTGACCCGATGTACCAGAACAGCGATAAACACCTGGCTGAGTTGCACATCTGTATTGCAGGTGGAGCTGGTAACGGGAACAGAGTAATCAGGAGGACAAGCCGGGTCATACACAGGTGATCAGCATTGGGATATAGGAGACCAGTAGCAAGTCTGTTAACCAAGCCAGGGGTCAATCACAGGAGATCAGTAGCAAAGTCCGTAAGCAGGCTGAGGATCAATTACTGGAGAAGGCAAGCCGTAGTCAGGAGCAGAGCCGGGATCAAAAGCCAAGGGAGCAGAGCAGAAGCAGGTCCAAGGGGCAAGCCGGGTCACAACAGGAATCACAGGAACAGAATACTGGTGCAGGTGCAAGAGAGACTGAAGACGATCCAGCGATTTTCTGCAGTGAGGGGTTGCCTTAAATAGGGCGGCCTCAGAGCTCATTGGCGTGACGTGCACCCTGGTTGTGCCTGCGTGTACGTCGTCCTGTTCTGCTGTGCAGGCGCCCCAACGTACGATCGTTCCGATTGAAACAATCGTTCCGATTGCCACGAACGTTCCGATTTCTATTGGAATGAACGTTCGGAACTCCGTTGTTACTTCTCTGACAGGTGCCTTTAGCCAATCACTGCACAGCAGCCTCAATCTACACCCACACTATATAAAGCCGCTTGTACAGCGGCTTTATGTAGTGTGAATAACGGTGGATAGAGAGAAAGTGAGCTTAGGTAGCGGTGTGCAGGCAGTTTAGTGTAGCTAGCTGAGCATTGTGAAAAACATATATTAGATAGATAGTACAGGCAGTTTATTGTAGAGTGAAATATATACTAGATAAACAGGGTGATCTGTATACAGTTAGTGCAGGCAGTGCAAGAAAATATATATATATATATATATATATATATACACACATATATATATATATAAAATCTCTTCCTAGAATGCCTTTAGTGTAGACTATATACAGCTAATTCAGTGTACAGTATACAGTATAGCATCCGTTCAGGCAGAGAAAAAAATATATATACACATATATATATATATATATATATATATATGTGTGTGTGTGTGTGTATGTATGTATGTATATATATATATATATATATATATATATATATATACACACAGTGTATTAAGTGTACACTATATATCAGTGCATTTGGAGGTGTACGGTATATAGTACACTACTTGACCTGGTGTCATAGCATATATACAGTGTAGCATATAGATATATATACACACATCGTATTGAGTGTACACTATATATCAGTGCATTCGGGGGAGTGCGTACGGTATATAGTACACTTGACATGGTGTCTTAAAATGTATACAGTCTAGTGTGTGTGTGTGTGTATATGTATATATATATATATATTCAGTATATTGAGTGTACACTAAAAATCAGCCTTTGGGGGTGTACGGTATATAGTACACTACTTGACGTGGTGTCTAAAAATATATACAGTCTAGGGTATGTATGTGTGTATGTATATATACAGGCGGTCCCCTAGTTATGAACATCTGACTTATGAACGACTCCTACTTACAAACGGATGGAGACAGCAGGAAGTGAGAGGAAATCTCCCCCTAGGAAGGGAAATTCACTTGTGTAAGAGTTATTATGGCAAAAAGGGGTCTCCACTGATGCTTTATCACCAAGGTTTGTTTCCACAACACCTCAAAATTTTCAAAATCCAATTATCATTGGGACAGGAAGTAATATGAAATCTTCTGAACAGAAACATAGACAGCAAAACAAACATCACAGGGGTGTTAACCCTTCCCTATGCTATCCAAAAAGCTTAAAAATATTTGTTTTGGCTGAAGCTACACTTAAAAAATGTACCTGTTCCGACTTACAAACAAATTTGACTTATGAACAAACCTACAGTCCCTATCTTGTTTGTAACCCGGGGACCGCCTGTATGTGCTTATATATACATATATAGTGTAGGGGGACTTATAATTTTATTAACTATTTGGGCGGGCTCCTCCGAGAATGTCTGTTACTGAGCAGTGATAATTTATCACTGCTTAATAAACCGACATCTTTGTGTTTCTGTGAATTTCTGGTGCTGTAATCTCATTATGTCTCACGAGATTCCAGTATCAGGGGGCGTTCTCTGCTGTTTGAACCGTTTGTAGATCACTTCACTTCGCTAGAGGTGAAGTGATCTACATGGCTTCATAAACTGGCACACAGAGGAGAACGATCTCCTCTGTGAATGCCGGAGAACGAAGCAGTGGATTTTTTACACTGCTTCATAAACGGACACCACAGTTTGAAGATGGTCCACATCCACCTCCATTTTTGATTTTTTAATGTGATTTTTGTTTAACCACTTCAGCCCCGGAAGAATTTCCAGCTTTAGGACCGGAGCCCTTTTTTCAATTTGGCACTGTGCCGCTTCAAATGGTAATTGCGCGGTAATGCAATGCAGTACCCAAACGAAATTTGCGTCCTTTTTT
>BLSH010411642.1:243226-257072 GCA_018402905.1 Glandirana rugosa | reverse complement strand
GCCGGTTCTTGAGGGTCTGGTTGTCTGTAGCCCGGCGGCGGTGTCCACTCAGGAGCGGAGCTCTATGCAGGCACGTCTGACTGCATCGGCTTCGCGCATGCGCCCCCAGGAATTTGTATATTATTTTAAGTTCACTTTATATGTTTCCTGGTAAAGTGAGGAAATATCAGAGCTCGACTATTGTGTTAATTAGCACCATATGAGTCTAGGTTATTGGCTATATCGGTGCTTCTTAACATATTTAAGTAGGTACGTTTTTAGCAGAAGTATGAACCCATTAATCTAAGAGCATTGGGTCATTGTTTAATTGTTTAGTCATGTATATGGTTATCCGTAACTCTTGGATAAGTCATGTATCATGACTGACTTAGCCTTCCACAGAGGAGAGATTTGTGTTCAAAAATGTATATGCAATCCAGATGGGTGGTTAAAGGTCTTCTCACCTTAAAAGATACTTACGCTTTTTTTTATAGTTAATTTTTTTTATATATTTTTCTTTTTGGGGACAATGTTGTTGCTAGGCAGGTTTAAAATGCAAAACGCAAATCGCTGCAAAATCACGGTAAAACGTGGTAAAACGCAGCACTTGCATTTTTCTTGCATGCCCATTGAAGTCTATTACATGAAAACGCTGCTTTCTCCTACGTTCACTGACAGACGCAGCTCTTCATGACTTTGTGGGGGTTTTATGGTCATCCTACTAGAAGTTAACTAGGCAGGGAAAAGAATCAGCTGGCCCCTCCCTTGGGGGCCGTCCTCTCTTCCTACATCAAACCCCCTCACAGAAAAGCTCTTCAGTTTCAATGCCTAGTTCGCAAGGAGTTGACCTGGCTTCCCTATAGGGAACTGCGGTCCTATTGTGACCATTTTTTCTTTTTTCTTTTCTTTTCTTTTTTTGCTGCAATCAAGATGATCTGCTATCAAGAAGCCGGTCGGGGCATTGAGAGTCCTGGTGCTCTGTACTTTCCCCGACCTGGCCAACATGATGCGAAGCCGGCCCCAACACAGGGACCCGCAGCATCTTACCCGTTCCGTGCGGGTGGCCCGGGGCGAGATCCCCCACATTGGTCCCCTTCCCGATTCGTTCGGCAGGGCGACTCTGGGCCGGCAGCATGCCCCCCCCCATCGAGGGCGGAAAGTCTGCATTCTGTGGCTACCGTGGCGTCGGACGGGTAAGTGAGCGACCTGCCTTCCTCCCCACCCGGGGAGTGAAGTGGGCCCGACGTCCGCAAATGCGGTTTTTCCACTGCTCCAGTAGCTTGTCCGGGGTAGCCACCGATGGGGATCAGCCTTTCATCTTGCCCCCTGCCACACCTCGCCCCCCACCCCCCTCCCCAGCGCTGTCCGTTCGTTCGGCCTTCTCGTCCAGCATCACCATGCGGTCCTTCGGCCGCCATTTTGCCATAGCCGTGGACATTTCCAGCCTATGGGGCTTTCCCTCTAGCGCTCGGAGCGGCCATATTCGGTACTGCACGTTGCCTGAGAGGTGTGTTTCAGCCTCTAATGCTTCCTGGCGGCCATCTTCACTGCATGCTCTGCATTCTACACGTGGCTGCAGCTTCTCCCCTCAGAAAATGGACGGTGACAGGCAGTTTTTTCTGAACGATCGGCGCTAATGGGCAGCGAAAACGCAAGTATAACTGGGCTCCCTCTGGGTGCTGGTGGCGGTGGGGTGCTGTCCTCGGATCCTGTGGGGGTGTGTGGCTGTGTGCGGGGCGTCCATCCATCCATCCATCCATCCTGACAATGGCTGATCTCCCTGCCGAACCTGCTGAGAGGGCATCAGCAGCCACGCAGTCTGCCCAAGGGGCTTTTCTCACCCAGCTGTGGGATATTCTCACTGAAATTCTTCCACGTGAGGACGCCGCTCTGCGGGCCCCCAGGAAGCACCCCCCCTTTATCCTCAGGGAAAGATTCTGAGTCTGAGGTGGCTTCAAGGGTCTTAGAGACCCCGGGGGACTTGTCTGCTGAGGACACGGGTGGTGACATGGTAGCTGAGGAGGACCAAGAGCCAGTGGCTGACCAGGACAATGTGCTGGTCGCCACCATTATCGCTGGCATTCGCACCAAGTTGCATCAAACTGGCGAATCGCGATCTGCCTATGTGTGCGGGTCTTCTAGGCCCCCCAAGGCCCCAAAGTCCTATCCTTACACTGAATTTTTTGACCATTTCCTATATCGTGAATGGCAGCAACCCCGGCGTTCCTCCTCACTGACTGCACGTTTTACTGAATGCTATCCTTTTGAGGAGAGTTTCCTAAAGAAATGGGAATCTCCTGCGGTGGATCCGCCTATTGCACGCCTTACCAAGGCGACTATCATTACTATGGAGGGGACTCCTTCCTTCAAGGATCCTGCCGATAGAAGAACAGAGGCACTTTTGAAGTCCTTGTTCTTGAACGCGGGCGCCGCAGTGCGACCTGCTTTGGCTGCGGCCATGGCAGCGCAGTACCTCTCTGAGTGCATGGAGGAACTTAAGTCGGACCTGGTGGGCGGTCGCCTGATGGTAGCACCGCAGAAGGCTGAGTTTTTACTCCAGGGGATTAAATACCTCTGTGATGCGGCGGTGGATGTTCTGCCCTTGCTGTCTAGAATATCGATAGCGGCCATTAGACTTCGCAGAACTCTTGGCTGCGATCCTGGTCGGGTGACAACGCTTCCACACTAGGTTGGGCTGATCTTCCTTTTCAGGGTGAGCGCCCATTTGGCTCGCGCCTTGCTGATATCATTAAGGATTTCACAGGAGGCAAGAGTACTTTCCTTCCGGAGCCCCGCAGGCGTGAGTTCCGCCGTAGACAGGAGCCTGCTACGTCGGGTCAGAAGAAGCTTTTTCGTGCATCAGGCACGGCAAGCAAGGGAAACTGTTCCAGTAAGGTTGATGCAGGGGCCGGATGCCGGCAGCGGCAGCACAAACCAGGAAAGACGGAAGACAAGTCTTCCTCAGCCTGATGGGGCACCCCCACCCGAGTGTCGGGTGGGGGGACGTCTTCGGGGGTTCGCAGATCGGTGACCGCTGGGTCTGCGAGGTGGTGTCCACCGGGTACAGGATAGAGTTTATCACTCTACCCCCAGACAGGTTCTTCCCATCAAATTTAAACCTCCCGCTGAAGCGCAGGCTGGCCCTTTCCAGGGCAGTACAGGCTCTATCAGAACAGGGAGTGATTGTACCGGTTCCCTCAGAGGAGGGATTTCAAGGCTTTTACTCGAATCTCTTTGTGGTGCCCAAAAAAGGGGACGGCTTTCGGCCCATCCTGGACTTGAAGGCCCTAAACAGGTTTGTCAGGGCGCGAAAATTCCGGATGGAGTCTGTTCGATCGGTCATTGCCGCCCTGCACCAGGGGGACTTCCTAGCGTCATTAGACATAAAGGATGCGTACCTCCATGTACCCATCCATCCGCGACATCAGCATTTTCTGCGGTTCGCGGTTGGGGATCGCCATTTTCAATTTGTAGCTCTTTCCGTCGGCCTGACCTCTGCGCCCGGGTGTTCACGAAGTTACTGGCCCCGGTGTTGGCGTTGCTGCGTCAGAGGGGCATTGCCATAGTGGCGTACCTGGACGATCTGCTCCTGCGAGTGGACTCTGTCTCTGCCCTGGAGGAGAATGTGAACATCGCAATGGTCTCATTGCGGGACTTCGGCTGGTTACTCAACCTGCAGAAGTCGTCGGTGTCTCCTTCCTGCCGTCTGGAGTATCATTCTGGACACAGAACAAGCAAAGGTGTTTCTCCCTCCGACTAAGCTACAGAGCTTACAGTTGGCTGTGCGCACCCTCCTATCACGCCGCCGGTCTTCCTTGCGGTTCTGTATGAGGGTGCTGGGGCTCATGGTCTCGTCGTTCAAGGCGATACCTTTTGCCCAGAGTCACACTCGTTTGCTCCAGCGAGCAATTCTGGTTCAATGGGACAAGCCCCGCCGGTCGTTGGATCTTCCGATCCAGCTGGGCCCTCAGATCAGGGCGTCTCTCGCCTGGTGGTTACGGGACTCGGCCCTCACTCGGGGGAAGTCGTTCCTGCCCCTTCGGTGGACGGTAATCACCATGGATGCCAGCCAGACGGGCTGGGGCGGAGTCCTGGAACGACTATCAGCTCAGGGTTGTTGGTCGGCCCGGAAAATGGTGGCAGACGCCCCCTGGCGGCTTCCGATGCGGGACGACCTCCTGTCTCAAGGGCCCATCTTGCACCCTGCTTTACCCTCGCTGGCTTGACGGCTTGGCTATTGAGTCCCAGGTGCTAAGAGATAGAGGAGTGGCCGACTCCTTGATCCCTACTCTGTTGAAAGCTCGCAAGTGCACCTCTCGCAGGTTTTATCACCACACCTGGAAGGCTTACATTGCTTGGTGCGAGGCGGAGGGCTTTAACCCTCGCTCGTTTGTAGTCTCCAGGATACTGACCTCTTTTACAGCAGGGTCTGAATAAGCAGTTGGCTTTGAGTACCCTTAAGGGCCAGATCTCGGCTTTAGCCATACTTTTTCAAAGACCTTTGGCTTCGCACTCTCTGATTCGTACCTTTGTACAAGGTGTGCGACATGTGGTGCCACGGGTGAGATCCCCGATGGCTCCGTGGGATCTGAATCTGGTGCTTTCTGTTCTTCAAAAACCACCTTATGAAAAACTCAGGGAAATTCCCTTACAACTTCTGTCGCAGAAGGTGGCCTTCTTAGTCGCATTTACTTCTGCCAGACGAGTATCGGAATTGGCTGCACTATCGTGCAAGTCTCCTTATTTGGTAATGCATAAGGATAAGGCGGTCTTGCGACCCCTTCCTTCTTTTCTCCCGAAGGTAGTCTCTTCTTTTCATATCAATGAAGATATTGTCCTGCCTTCATTGTGCCCTCGTCCATCGCACCCCAATGAGTTTTGAGTTGCATACTTTGGACGTAGTAAGGGCCTTAAGAGTGTACTTGGCTGCTACAGCTCCTTTTTGTAAGGCTGGCGCCTTGTTTGTTGTGCCAGAGGGACCGCACAAAAGGTCTGGCGGCCTCTTCGGCTACGATTTCTCAGTGGATTTAAAAAAAAAAAAAAACGTGACCCATGTGTATTCTGTTCGGGGCAAGGTTCCCCCTTTTCCGGTCACGGCTCATTCTACCCGGGCGGTTAGTACTTCCTGGGCTTTCAGACACCAGGCTTCGGTGTCACAGGTGTGCAAAGCAGCCATTTGGGCCTCGGTTCTCACTTTTACTAAGTTTTATAAAGTTGATGTGTTCGCATCTTTGGATGCTGCCTTTGGCCGCAAGGCTCTGCAGGCGGTAGTGTAGGCGCGTCTGGCGCCTTCTCAGAGGTTCAGTTGGGTACAGTTGTTTGCGTTTACCCACCCCTCTTTTATTGACACAGCTTGGGGACGTCCCCACAAAGTCATGAAGAGCTGCGTCTGTCAGTGAACGTAGGAGAAAAAGGGATTTTATTAAAAGTTACCGTAAAATCCTTTTCTCCGAGTTCACTGACAGACGCAGCACCCACCCCTCTGGGCTCTGTTTTGGTACGACTTGTGTACGAACTGAAGAGCTATTCTGTGAGGGCGTTTGATGTAGGAAGAGAGGACGGCCCCCAAGGGAGGGGCCAGCTGATTCTTTTCCCTGCCTAGTTAACTCCTGGTAGGACGAACATAAAACCCCCACGAAGTCATGAAGAGCTGCGTCTGTCAGTGAACTCGGAGAAAAGGATTTTACGGTAAGTTTTAATAAAATCCCTTTTTTTGCATGAAAAAAAGTCCCTGACCCTTTCCAAAAATGCAGAGGCACAAAAAAGCATTGATGTGAACATGTACATGAACATAGGAATCCATGTTAAAAAAAAATTCCCTGCATTTCTTCAAACTGCAAAATGCATCAAAAAACACACTAGTGAGAATGGAGCCTAAAGGGGCTGGATAGCTTCTGCAAATCCAGGACTGATTCATTTTTACAAATGTCAGCCGGTCAACGGAGTCTATGGACAGACACACTCTTTTATCTGTCATAAAACCTCTGAAAATTTCCCCTTGTAATGGTGGTCAAGGAAGGTTGCCAACCAATAATGATCCTTGTCTTTGATGCCAAAAATTCTCAGGTTATTTTGCAGGCTTTGAAGAATAAGGAAGCCCATGCACCTGAAGTTTGTGGAGGCATGAGCAGAGTCCTTGGAGTCACTGGGGATTACAGTATCTGGTACTGCCTCCTCCCAGCCACATACTACTCCCAAGGTTTCTGAGGACTGAAAACCATCTCTTAAAGTTTGATGTATGTCTTCCTCTGTTTCTATGCTTCCAAAACAGCCAGAATCCTCCTCCTCCTCCCTTTCCTCTTGTGTGTTCTGTGGCATCCCAAGAATGGTGTCTGCATAAAGTGGGCCTTGAGAGGAAAGGAAGTCTTCCTCTTCCTCCCACTGCTCTTCCTCGAGTGCCCTGTCCATAATGCCATGCATAGTATGCTCCAGCAGAAACACAACAGGGATTGTGTCACTGATGCATGCATTGTCACAGTTCACCATCCTTGTTGCCCCCTCAAATGGTGACAATGCAGTGCATGCATCATTAATCAGTGGCCATTGGCATGGGGAAAAGAAGCTGAGGTGCCCTGAGCCTGTCCTTGTGCCATACTCAAACATGTACTCATTGATGTCCCTCTGCTGCATGTGCAGCCACTGCAGCATTGCCACAGTTGAGTTACACCTGGTGGGCATGTCACAAATCAGACGGTTTATGGGCAGGTGGAATTCCTACTGAATTTCAGCCAACTGAACACTGGCAGGGTATGACTGCCTAAATGGCTACAGACTCTTCTGGCCTGCTTTAGAAGATCTTACAAACCTGGGTACCGGTTTATAAAAAGCTGCACCACAAAATTGAGGGGATGTGCCAGGAATGGCACATGTGTGAACTTTCCCTCTCAAAGGACAGACAGAATGTTAGTGCCATTATTGCACACCACCAGTCCTGGCTCAAGCATTTGTGGCATGAACCACCTCTGGGCCTGCCCCTGCAAAGCTGAATTAATCTCTGCTCCGGTTTGGCTCCTGTCCCCTAGACAGACCAGCTGAAACACTTCATGGCCTCTTTTAGCCTGACTCATTGAATGGCCCCTTGAACGCTTAGGGGCTACTGGTGGTTTATAGGACAATCCAGCAGAGGAGGGCATAGAGGAGGAGGAGGAGAAGGATGAGAGGGTGGAGCGGACAGATCTTGCATCATTACCACCAGCTGTATGGAGACATGTTGGTAAAACAAGTTCTAGCACTGAGCCCTGTCCTGCATTCTTCTCAGTTGCAAGCAGAGTTACCCAGTGCTGTGAACAGAATATATTGTCCCTCATCATGCTTACTGGACCACAAGTCATCAGTAACGTGGACCTTGCTGCTGACTGCCTTGCCCAAAGATGCCAAAACATTGCCGAATGACGTAGCCAACACCAGAAGTGACACGGTTGCTGCGAGCCCCGCTGTGATATTTACCAAAGCTGCTTCTCTTATCCTTATGTAAGTGCTATGGTTTTAATAAGCATATATGGATTTTTAACTTAATACACTTTAAAGGGCTAGACACTACATTTCAAGAAATGACCAGTGACCCCTAGAATTTGAACGGAGGTGGATAAGGAGTAAAGTGGAGCCTGTTTTGTGCACCACTGGGTGGGAAAAATGTGCATTTACCTGGGAGATCCCAGGTTAACCTGGAGGTGAGCGCAGCCTTGAATGGTCATGAGAGACACTGATTACTTTTATCTGAAAGAGTGAATCAATATGTGAACTGTAACACCGAATATGTTGAATAAAGGACACTAGTAAAGTTTGTTTTAGGTTTATGTATTTTTTGCACTGAAGATATATGGTTTTATATGTTTTATAAAAAAGGCACAGAGGTGAATTGTGGATGCACTTGAAGCACTTTATATATTAATTTTATTTATATCACCGTAATGCAGTTAGTATTATGATTTTATATTGAATGTTCTGATTTCATTTTATACACCTGAAGGTTTGAGCATGATTATATATACAGTTTATGCGCAGAAATATTTACTTATATTGCTTATATTGGGGATTGTGGGCCACTCCTTTTAAGGTATGCATTTTAGGGAAAAAAGCAGGTAGCAGCCGATAGTACAGTGCATATGCATTTGAGTCAGCAGTAAAGACCTTACATGAAAACAAATAGCGACTGGGAACCTGCCATTGTGGTACAGCACATTCTGAAAATTCACAGAAGGGGGCAGAATCCACCAGATGGAAACGCAGGAGTTGTAAAGCCGGCAATTTTAACAAGCTGGAATTTAGATGCTGGGCATGTGGGTGGCAGGAAGTGTACTTTTTTGTTGCAGCAGCTGGGGAAGAGAAATTTGCCTGCTATACTCTACAACTGGTGGTGTGCTGCTGGCAGATGTGTTGCAAGGACTTGTGACACCCTTTGCTATACCATCATCAGTATCAGTGGAGGCTGCTGAGAGGCCATGAGATATAGCAGGGTTAGACATAAAAGGAGTGAGGAGAAGAATTACATCCCTTATATGTGGCTTTCAGGTGCACTTGCCAATGGGCAGAGTGGTGGGAGGTTAAATGCCTTATCACGCATGTGGTACCCAAATGGCAGTGTTTTTGCCATGCTTGATCTGCTTGCAAAATGCATAATGCACATGTGCTAAAAAAGCCCACACAGCTGAGCTGTGGGAAGTGGGCTGGGAGATAACAACTCAGCAATCTGATGGAATAGGGTGGCTGCTCTTTACTCCTCCATGATGCCTGCCTCTGGAGGACATCCTGCCTCATTGGGGTTGCATTTCCCCCTCACTTTCCTCCTTTACTTTATCTGGCACCCAAGTCACATCACTGACCTCATCGTCAGCATCACTGGAGCCAACTTAGAAATAAGCTGCAGCTTGGGGAACATGAGTGCCAATTTGTTGTTTATTAGTTTGTCCCCCCCTATCTGTAGGCTCATTATACCCCCTTTCTCTACCTCAGAGCCAACATCAGAATCAAGTAATGTCTGTGCATTCTCAAGAAGCAAGTGGCTGATGCTGTGTTCAAATAATTCAGCTGACTTCTTCATCCATGATGCCGGGGCTATGGCAGGAGTAGCTGTGGACAAGGAGGCAGTATTAGCCACTCTGGCAGCTGTGGTGGACTGTGCACTAGTGTTAGCTTGTGCCACAGAGGATGAGGAGTATGAGGATGGTTTAGCAAGCCAGTCCACCACCTCCTCTACATGATGTGGCTGGATAGCATGGGCAACATCACTAAACAGAGAAAAATGTGCCCTGACTGAGGATGGACCACATACACCTTTACCTGTGGACACATATGCTACTGGCCCCCTCATAGGGGCGTTGGAGAGTCTGCCTCTCCTTGTTGGCCTCTGAAAAATGATGGGGGGTTTATTACCCAAGTTGTATAGATACTGTGAAATGTGTAATTCAATGCACTTTATTCAATGAAAAGTGGTGTTTGGTGCATTTTGAATTCAGGACTGAGGCTGACAGAAATGTAAAATCTATAAAAAAAATAAAAAAGGGGGAAAACCAGTGTCGCAGTCAGAAAAACTGTGGCTGACAATCAAAAAGAGGGGGCAGGCAGAGGAAAACTCACAGCAACCCCCCAAAAAAACAGGGTATACAGCACTGTATATACAGCACTAAATGTTATGTAATGCTGTGTTAGCCACTTCAGCCCCAGAAGGATTTGCCCCCTAAATGACCAGGCCATTTTTTGAGAAATAGGGCACTGTGTCGCTTTAACTGACATTTGTGTACCCAAACAAAATTGACGTCCTTTTTTTCCCACAACTAGAGCTTTCTTTTGGTGGTATTTGATCACCTCTGTGGTTTTTATTTTTTGTGCTATAAACAAAAAAGAGTGACAATTTTGAAAATAAAAACATTTTGTTTTTACTGTTTGATATAATTGATTGGGTTGCGCAAAAGTTATCACATCTACAAACTATGGGGTTTCTTAATTATTTATATTTTACTAGTAATCAAGGTGATATGCAATTTTTATCGGGACTGCGATATTGCAGTGGACAGATCGAAAAATGTTGACATGTTTTTGGGACCAATGACATTTATACAGCAATCAGAGCTAAAAAATAGCCACTGATTACTGTAATGTCACTGATTGGGAAGGGGTTAAACTTTAGTGGGCGATCAAAGGGTTAAATGTGCTCCCTCGCTGTGTTCTAACTGTGTGGGGGCTGTGTTGACTTGGGCTTCATCCAAGTAGGGCCCTAGAATGCACTATGAAGTGTGCAGTGCATTGTGGGGTGCTTGGGGGGTGAACATCCAGCCAAGCTACCTACAAATGAAGGTGTTCGCCCATCTCTTTTAAACAGTTAAACAGCTAATCAACAGCTAGTCACCTACAGGTAGCAGTGATCTAATAAACATAAACACATAAACATCCCACAATGGTTCGGTAACAAGGTTAAGTGGGCACAATGCTTGTCACTAGAGTTGAGCGGACACCTGGATGTTCGGGTTCGGCGGGTTCGGCTGAACTTCGCAAAAAAGTTTGAGTTCGGCCCCGAACCTGACCTGAACTTGACCGCAAACCCCAAACCCCATTGAAGTCAATGGTGACCCGAACTTTTGGGCACAAAAATGTCTCTAAAAAAGTCCTGGAAAAGGCTAAAGGGCTGCAAAAGGAAGCAAAATGGGGGTAAGAGTAGCCCTGCAAACAAATGTGGATAGGAAAATAACTTAAAATCACATAAAAAAAATAAAAATGGAAGAGGAGGTGGATGTGGAGTAGGAGGTTGAAGAGGCGGTTACCGTGGTGGTGTAGGTGGTGGAAGTGGTGGTGGAGGAGGAGGAGGAGGAAGACAACACTGTTTTTTGTTTGTTTTTTTTTTTTTTTTCAAATTGGGGTAGCCCCCAAAATATTGAGATATATTTTTTAAAAAAAGGATACGTTCACGTAAGTATACCAATGGCCAGTATAAATGGCTATTCTGCACAAGGTACAGACAAGTCTTGTGGGATCCATGCCTGGTTCATTTTAATAAAGGTTAGATTGTCCACGTTGGCTGTGGACAGGCGGTTGCACTTGTCTGTGATAAAGCCCCCTGCCATGCTAAACACACGTTCAGACAATACACTGGCTGCAGGGCAGGCCAGCACCTCCAAGGGATAAAGGGCAAGCTCAGGCCATGTGGCCAATTTGGAGACCCAGAAGTTGAATGGGGCAGACCCGTCAGTCAGGACATGTAGGCGTGTGTTCCAACATGTTGCTGAAATGCTGACTCCTGCTAAGACGTTGCCTATCAGCTGGTGGTGCTGTTTGTTGTGGCATGCTGCTGACAAAGCTTTTCCACATTTCGGCCATGCTAACCCTGCCTTCTGAGGTGCTGGCGGTGCCACAGCTGCATTGGTGGCTTCTTCCTCCTCCTCTGCCTTTGCCTTGTGCTTCCACTGAGCCCCAGATGTCATTTGGGAATGCCCTCAGCAGCACGTCTACCAGTGTGCACTTGTAGTCGCGCATCTTCTGATCACGCTCCAGTGAGGGAATTAAGGACGGCACGTTGCCCTTGTAACGGGGATCCAGCAGGATGGCCACCCAGTAATCAGTACAGGTTACAATGTGGTCAACTCGGCTGTCGATGCGCAGGTACTGCAGCATGTAGTCACTCATGTGTGCCAGGCTGCCCAGAGGCAAAGACAAGCTGTCCTCTGTGGGAGGTGTATCATCTGTGTCCTCCGTATCCCCCAGCCAAGATCCAGTGATGCCCATGAGCTGCGTTGGGTTCCACCCTGCTGTGAACATGGTTCCTCCTCCTCCTCCTCATCATCCTCGTCCTCCTCATCCTCCAGAACTGTGCCCTGGCTTGAAAATTTTTTACCTGGCCTATGTTGGTGCAGAAACCCACCCTCCGAGCCACTTGTGAATGACTGGCCTGATAACCATGGAAATGACCCCTCTTCCTCTTCCTCCTGTGCCACATCCTCTTCCATCATTGCTCGAAGTGTTTTTTCAAGGAGACATAGAAGTGGGATAGTAATGCTGAGAAAAGCATCATCGGCACTGGCCATGTTTGTGGAGTACTCGAAACATTGCAATATGGTACACAGGTCTTGCATGGAGGCCCACTCGTTGGTGGTGAAGTGGTGCTGTTCCGCAGGGTGACTGACTCGTGCGTGCTGCAGCTGAAACTCCACTATTGCCTGCTGCTGCTCACACAGTCTCTCCAGCATGTGCAAGGTGGAGCTCCACCTTGTGGGCACGTCGCATAGGAAGTGGCGAGTGGGAAAGCCAAAGTTCTGCTGCAGCGCAGAAAGGCGAGCAGCAGGAGTGTGAGAACACCGAAAGTGCGCACAGACGGCACACATTTTCTGCAGCAGCTCTGACATATCCGGGTAGTTTTTTTAGAAATTTCTGCACCACCAAATTCAGCACATGTGCCAGGCAAGGGACATGCATCAAACCGGCTAGGCCCAGAGCTGCTACAAGATTTCACCCATTATCGCACACCACCAGGCTGGGCTTGAGGCTCGGTGGCAACCACTCATCGGTCTGTTGTTCAATGCCCATCCACAGCTCCTGCTCAGTGTGGGGTTTATCCCCCAAACATATACGTTTTAAAACAGCCTGTTGTAGTTTCACCTGTATGTGCTGAAGTTGGTGGTGAAGGTGTTACTCTGACTGGATGAGGAGGTGGTAGAGGAGGAAGTGGAGTAGGAGGAGGAGGCAACAGGAGGCAAAGAGAAATGCACTCTAATGCTCGGTGGCAGAAGGACATGCGCCAAACTGCTATCCGCCTCAGGCCCACCCGCCACTACATTTTCCCAGTGTGCAGTTAGCGAGATATAGCGTCCCTGCCTGTGCTTACTGGTCCACGTATCAGTGGTTATGTGGACCTTGCCACAGGTGGCTTTGCACAGTGCACACTTGATCTAGTCCCCGACTTGTTTGTGCAGGGAAGGGATGGCTCGCCTGGAAAAGAAGTGGCGGCTGGGAACCACGTACTGTGGGACAGCCACCGCCATCAGGTTTTTAAAACTGTCTGTGTCCACCAGACGGAATGACAGCATTTCAAAGGCCGGGAATTTTGAAATGCTGGCATTCAGGGCCAGGGATCGTGGGTGGGTAGGGGGGTACTTCCTCTTTCTCTCCAGTGTTTGGGAGATGGACAGCTGTAAGCTTCCATGGGACCATGGTGTGGAAATACTTGGGGACGGTGGCGGACATGGTGGCGTTGCTGTCACATTGTCTGTTTGCTGGGTGGCAGGTGACACTGGCACTGTAGAGGTGGAGGAAGAGGCCGAGGCTGCAGCAGAAGAGGAAGCAAGAGAAGGCCGAGACCTTTCTTGGATTTTGAGGTGCTTATTCCACTGCAGCTCATGCTTTGCATGTAGATGCCTGGTCATGCAGGTTGTGCTAAGGTTTAGAACATTTATGCCTCGCTGCAGGCTCTAATTGCACAGCGTGCAAACCACTCGTGTTTTGTCGTCAGCACATTGTCTGAAGAACTGCCACGCCAGGGAACTCCTTTGAGCTGCCTTTGGTGTGCTAGGTCCCTGGGTGTGGTGGGTAGTAGCAGGCATACTGCCTAAGGGACAGTCGTTCTGCTTTTGCAACCTGCTTCCTCTTTTCCTGTGCTGATGCCTCTGTGCAGCCACCACCTCTTCCTCCAAACTGCACACCAGTGGCGGCTGGTGAAGTTTTTGGATGGGGGGGTGCCAGGCCCCGCCCTTCCCTTTGACCCCTCCTACTTTTAATAAGCCCCACCCCTTATAGAATCCACCCACTTCGTCCCCTGTATTCCACATATTGTGTCAGGGGTTGACACAGGACACTACGACTCGACATATGACACAGGACACTACGACTCGACATATGGGGACTGTGTTATACACCTTATGTCCCCTGCTTCACCCACCTAAGA
>BLSH010411642.1:212977-231992 GCA_018402905.1 Glandirana rugosa | reverse complement strand
TGGTTACATTAATTTCTATTGTGCTAGCTCTCAAGCTTTCCTGGTGATCCAATAGAAAGAGGATAAATGATTGAAACCTTAAAATATGTTGAGGGTGTTGTACGGGGCCCGAGCATCTCAAGGGGCCCAGCACTGGGCCTGCCTCTTAATAGAGACAACAAGCCAGAGCTGGTCCTTCTCTCCTGCACTGCCACCACCCAATTTCTCCCTCTCCTTTAAGCTTATGGCCATTTCAATGACCATAAGCTTTTATCAGAATTGTTCAGCAGACTCTGCTGAACAATTCTATAACTCTGATCAGCAGATTACAATCCACTGATCAGAGTTATTAATCCAAAGTGACCACCCCCCCTCCATGCAGCGGCTTCCCTGTCCCCTGCCTCTCCACCTCCTGTCTCTCCCTTCCACCTAAAACTGCTCCCCCATCTCCTTTCCTATCCCTTTCACCCCCTTCCCCCCAGCATTGATTCCCCCCCACACCTGATCAGATCCCCCTAAACCAAAGCCCGGCAGCTACCATCATTAGCCGGCATTCCTCCTCTGACGCTCCTGCCGGCTTCAGGTGCTGCATGGGGCTGCATGGGGCTTGGGGAGGATCCAGATGGGGCCCCCCACCACTCATATCACCCCCCATACTGGCCCCCACACCCCCATCCATTGCCGCTCCAAGCGTCATCCTCCCTTCCCCTCCTGCAGTCTGCATCTTCTGCCTGCCTTGAGCTGACAGGCTGGGTATGAATGCGGGGGGAGAGAGGGGGGCGGTGCAAGTGGGGATTAAAGTGGGGGCTTGGGGTGCTTGGTAAGCATGTGTTTACCAAGCCCCCCGATCACTGCTATATGTCCCATTGACAGCTAATTATAGTAACCGCGAGTGTAACTATGCATCAGTCTGTCATTTTATAAATGAGAAATTCCTCATTCATTGAAGTAAAGTGCTGCAGAGAAAAGTTATTATTGTCAGTCCTGTTCTCTGTCTCAAAATAAGAGATATGGGGATCTGTTAAAGACCTCTGATATCTCACCAAAGACCCCCCCAAAAAAAACTAAAAAATTTAAAAGTAAAAATAAAAAATGGTGGCCTGGACGCTGAAGATGGCAGCAGCCTAACCCCAGAGCTCCGGCATTCCTCGATTCCCTACGCAGCTTCAGAGAGGAAAATCCACCTGCACCATGGGCAAACCGGACAGCAAAAAGTCCCCCTCCCGTTCCCGTTCTCCCAGAAGAGATAATACCCAACTGAGTGGCCACATTCCGCAGAAGTTCTGGTCCCACTCCAGGGACACGGCCTCCACCTCGCATCAGACCACAAGCATCAAACGAGCGGTGAGTCAGAGTCCCACCAGACCCTGCAGCGCTCGGCAGGCAGAAGCCCTCATTCCTCCCATGCAGACACTTAGCCTGGATTATATAAAAGCAGTAGCAGCAGATATCAAGGACACTCTCTCCGCTGCTATATCTGACCTCAGGAGCGATCTACAGGGAGTGTCAGCACGCTTAGATGTCCTGGAGGAAGTCACAGACAGCCATGACGATGCCATCCATGAAACTAGACATACTCTGGACGCCCATGCTCTACAAATGAGGAACCTACACCACAGTCTAGAAGACTTAGATAATCGCGGGCGTAGACACAATATCAGAATCAAGGGGCCCCCCGAAGGGGTAGACACAGATCACCTATCTGAAGCTATCCTTTCCATCTTTTCCATCTTTCCATGGAGCTAGGCATGAAGGTTTGAGCAGTTGTCTCCCTAGACATACCATTAACGCCAGACCTACCCTTACTATGTTATATATGCCTATGATGCAGTGTATATGTTATGATGTCTTGTTCTTGCTAACCACGTAGGGTGTTTTTCTTTTTATAACGAGTTTGGGACTGACACTGCCTGATCCCCGGGTAATAGACAGCTCACCCTCACTGATGATAGTGATAGTAATATATGGTGACAGGTACTCTTTTTGGAGGGCTGGGGGGTCTAAAAGACCCCCCATCCCTCCTTTGCACTTCACAGTATTCAGATTGCCAAAAACGGCGATTCTGAATACTGTCATTTTTTAAAAAATTGGCGCTGTTAGCCGCCGAGTAAACAGGAAGTGACGTTGTGACGTCGCTTCCGGAATTTGCCGAAGGAGACCCGATCAGAGCCGATTACGGCTTCTATCAGGTCTCCTTCGAGCCGGCGGAGGCGCCGAATTGTCGCTCCAGTCTCCCGGTGGGACGGGAGGCCGGAGAAGAGCTGCGGAAGGCGGCGGGAGGTGGTGTGTCCCCTCCCACGCCCCCTGGCATAACGACTGGCACGGCAGGTGCAGGCTATGTCCCGGTAGAGCCACTCAAAGCCAGCTGCCGCCTATTTATGGCACTGGTAGGGAAGTGGTTAAACAAAAATATGAGGAGCCATCACACTATATGGCCATAGAGTGCTTAGTTGGGGGACTTTGATGCAGTAGGTGTCTAAGCACTCTATGGCCATATAGGGTGACAGACTCTCCATATTTTTGTTTAAACACTTCAATACCGGGCACTTAGAACATTTCCCGCCCACACCAATTTTCAGCTTTCAGTGCTGTTGCGATTTGAATGAGAATTGCGCCGTCGTGCGACACTGTACCCAAACAAAGTTTTTATCATTTTGTTCTCACATTTAGAGCTTTCTTTTGGTGATATTTGATCACCCCTGCAGTTTTTATTTTTTGCGCTATAAAAATTTTGAAAAAAACATTTTTTTCTTTGTTTCTGTCACAAAACTTTGTATAAAGTACATTTTCTCCTTCACTGACGGGCACAGATGTGGCTACACTGATGGGCACTGATGAGGCTACACTGATGGGCACTGATGAGGCAGTACAGATTGGCACTGATGAGGTGGCACTGATAAGGTTGCACTGATGATGGGGCACATATGCAGTACTGATGGGCATCACTGGCAAGCAGCACTGGCAGGCACTGATACGTGGCTCTGATATGCGGCTCTGATGGACACTCATAGGCGGCGCTGATAAGTGGCACTGGGCACTGATGGGCACTGATAGGTGGCACTTTTAGGTGCACAGGTGGGCACTTTTAGGTGACACAGGTGGGCACTGATAGGTGGCACAGGTGGGCACTGATAGGTGGCACAGGTGGGCACTTATAGATGGCAGTGGTGGGCACTGGTGCAACAAGCACTGTTAGGGATGGCACTCCATCCTGAAACAATTTCTGCAGCAGTAGCCAGTAGAGAAGGGGAAGGGAAGCACATACGTTGCCCAAGCAGCAGAAAAAAGGGGAACCTGGACAGGAGTGGCAATGGGGGTGGCATTTGCTGGAACCAATCCCCTATATTTTCCTCCTGTGTCAGCAGAATAGAAGATGATAAGTTAGTTTCGGCTGCAATAGGATAAAAATACAGGGGATTTGTTCCATTAAATGCTGCCCCGTACCTGCTCCTGTCCAGGTTTTGGGAAAGGGATGCTATCTACCTGTCTCCTGCCTGCGATCGATGGGTAGATCTTGATCACTGGGTTGTGGACCCTTTGCATAGATAAACACAATCTTTAATTTTCCAAACCAACCAGGATGTGTGATTTAACTTGACTACAAATATATGACATTTGTCAGCTTGACAAGATGGTCTGAGAACAAGATACTGCATCTTTCCTGGCTCTCTGCTAAAATGTTCAGTAATGACCCTGGAGAGTTGAAAGTGAAAAGATGGTTCCTGAGAAGTGTTCAGAGAGGAGTTTCAAAGTAAAAAAGTTGGATACTTGTGCTGGAGCAAGAAGTATTTGGTAAACCTGATACAGCATTAGTTTTGTTCACCAAGGAATAAAAGGTTTGTATTATTCAGTAGAGTGGGCCTTGGTTACATAGGGGTCCAAGCACTTAAGCGCAAATTTGAATAGTAAAAAATCTGTTACAGTTTCAGGAGTAATTGGAAGAAAGGTTGCTGCTTCTTTATGGTAAATGTAGAGGATTGTGGCACACAGAAGGGTCAGTGTCACTGTAAAAAACATTTCTAATCTCACATGCTCTAAAGAACTATGTTAATAAACAGTCCAAAGTAGTTGATAAAAGCTAGTGAGCACCAACGACAGCCATCCTCAGAGTTGGAGAGTTCTTTGTATGGAGAAAAGGAAGCACCACCTAAGTGCAGTATTATAATAAATGGTTTATTCAAACACTCACAAAATGCAGAAGAAAGTATTGCTCATCATTAGAGTTGAGCGAACCCGGACTGTAAAGTCCGGGCCCGTACCGAACTTTGGGGTGTCCGGGACCCGGACCCGAACCCGGACTTTTCAAAAAACGTCCGTGTCCGGGTTCGGGTCCGGGGTTCTGGTAATTTTAAGGAAAGTTCTTAAAATTGCTGTAAAAAAGTCCAGGAAGGTCCTAGAGGTCTGCAAAAGGAAGGAAAATAGGGGTAAGGGTGGGACAAGTGCCCTACAAAGAAATGGGGACAGGGAAATAACTAAAAGCATTTTTAAAAAAATAAAAACATAAAAAAAGCAAAAATGGAGGTGAATGTGGATCATCTTCAAACTGGGTCTGAAAAGTATTAATTAACGTTAGAGGCCATATAACTGTTCTAAAATCATCTTCAAACTGTGTCAAAAAAGTATAAATAAGCCGGGAGAACCCATATCACTGTTCTGCAAACATCTAGAAACTGTGTGTGTGTCACTTTAAATATAACCGTGAATAACTGAACATCTGTTCTGCACACATCTGTAAAGTCTGTGTGTCACTTTTAATATAGCCGCTAATAACTGAACATCTGTTCTGCACACATCTGTAAAGTCTGTGTGTCACTTTAAATATAGCCGCTAATAACTGAACATCTGTTCTGCACACATCTGTAAAGTCTGTGTGTTGGTTACAGCTGCCCTGCCCTATAAAAAACACACACCAGTTCTGGGTTTGCTTTTCATAAGAAGCATTGCCTGATGTGAATGATGCCTCGCACAAAAGAGCTCTAAGAAGACCTATGATTAAGAATTGCTGACTTGCATAAAGCTGGAAAGGGTTATAAAAGTATCTCCAAAAGCCTTGCTGTTCATCAGTCCATGGTAAGACAAATTGTCTATAAATGGATAAAGTTCAGCACTGCTGCTACTCTCCCTAGGAGTGGCCGTCCTGTAAAGATGACTGCAAGAGCACAGCGCACCATAACCCTTTTCCAGAAACCTATCTTTTAACATAGAGAGTTCAGCCTCAAAATCCTCCAACCGAGAACAATTCCTTCTTAATCTGAGGAACTGACTGACAGGAACGGACCTTAACCAAGCTAGATGATGACAACTATTCACACTAATATAGCCGTTCCTGTCAGTCTCCTTAAAGAAGGTTGATGTGGTAATGACACCATTTATAACTCCAATTCGCAAATCCAGGAAGTGTATTTCAGTCTTACTAGACTCATACTGCAACTCGATGCCTCTGTCACTCATATTCAAAACCGGCATGAAGTCATCGAGTGAGTCCTGACTTCCTTTCCACATGAGGAGGACATCATCTATGTACCGCCTCCAGAGCACAAGCTCTGGTCGTGGGCTTCCATAGATGACGTCCTCCTCCCATTTGGCCAAGAATAGGTTTGCCATACTGGGTGCAAACTTGGCCCCCATGGCCACTCTTCTGTTTTGCAGGTAGTAAATGCCTCCAAACCAAAAATAGTTATGCCCCATGTTGTCTGTAAGATCAATGTGGTTAATCACAGGAGGGTTGACCATTTTGTGACAAATAATACCCAGGAATGTTTTCCCATCAAGCCTTTCATCAAATGCTGACGAAACATGTAGTTTACTTGATTCGCTGCTCACCCATCCATTCATCCATGCTCACCCACCCAGCCGTGCTCACCCATCCATCCATCCATGCTCACCCATCCATCCATGCTCACCCATCCATCCATCCATGCTCACCCACCCAGCCGTGCTCACCCAGCCATCCATCCATGCTCACCCACCCAGCCTTGCTCACCCAGCCATCCATCTATGCTCACCCAGCCATCCATCCATGCTCACCCACCCAGCCGTGCTCACCCATCCATCCATCCATGCTCACCCATCCATCCATCCATGCTCACCCAGCCATCCATTCATGCTCACCCATCCGGGCTCATCCAGCCATTCGTGCTCATCTACCCATCCGTGGCTCATCCATCCCCATCCATGGCTCATTTGTGCCTCATTCATGCTCATCCATACCACATCAGTTCTCATCCATGACACATCCATGCCACTACAGTGCCCATCCGCGCCAGTACACTGCCCATCCGTGCCACTACACTGCCCATCCGTGCCACTACACTGCCCATCCGTGTCACTACAGTACCCATCCATGCCACTACAGTGCCCATCCGTGCCACTACAGAGCCCATCCGTGCCACTCTACTGCTCATCTGTGCCACTACCCTGCCCATCTGTACCACTACCGTGCCTATCCATGCCACCACAGTGCCTCACAATAGTGTAAAAGGTAGTCAAATTAGATTCTAAATGTATGCCCCTAGAACACCTGACGGTGCTCCCTGAATGTTGGGCCTCTGTATGTGGTCAGGCTGTGTAAAAGTGTCACACATGTGGCATCGCCATACTCAGGAGAAGTAGCAGATTATATTTTGGGATGTCATTTTTGCTATGTACATGCTGTGTGTTAGAAATATTGTGTAAATGGACAACTTTGTGTAAAAAAAAAAAAAATGTGTTTTCATTTTCTTTCCACATTTTACAAAAACTTGTGGAAAAAATGACATGTTCAAAAGACTCATTATGCCTCCTAGAATATACGTTGGGGTGTTTACTTTCCAAAATGGGGTCATTTTTTGGGGCGTTTCCATTGTCCTGGTGCTCCAGGACCTTCAAATATGTGTGTAATTTATGTTCCTAGAACGCCTGATGGTGCTCCCTACATGTTGGGCCTCTGTATGTGGCCAGGCTGTGTAAAAGACTCACACATGTGGTATTGCAATACTCAGGAGGAGTAGTAGAATGTATTTTGGGCTGTGATTTGTGGTATGCATATGCTGGGTGTGAGAAATAACCCGTTAACATATGACAATTTTGGGGGGAAAAAAATCTTAATTTTGCAAAGAATTGTGGGAAAAAATGACAATTTCAAACAAATCACCATAACCCTTACTAAATGCCTTGGAATGTCTACTTTCCAAGATGGGGTAATTTGGGGGGGTATTTGTACTTTCCTGGCTTGTTAGGGTCTCAGGAAATGAGATAGGCCGTCAGTACATCAGGTGTGATCAATATTCAGTGATTGGCACCATAGCTTGTAGACTCTATAACTTTCACAAAGACCAAATAATATACACTAATTTGTTTTGTTTTTTTTACCAAAGATATGTAGCAGTATAAATTTTGGCCTAAATTTATGAAGAAAAATTACTAAGAAGAATTCATTTTTTTTACAAAATTTTCGGTCTTTTTTTAATTATAGCGCAAAAAATAAAAAACCCAGTGATGATTAAATACCACCAAAAGAAAGCTCTATTTGTGTGAAAAAAGGACACAGATTTCATATGGCTACAGTGTTGCATGACTGAGTAATTGTCATTCAAAATGTGAGAGCACTGAAAGCTGAAAATTGGTCTGGCTGTTAAGGGGGTTTAAGTGCCCAGTGGTCAAGTGGTTAAGAACATAAAGAAGGGTTTTCCTAAGCATAGCCTATCTCAGCACTATGCAGAACACCATAACAGGGACCCGAAGCGGACCATGTTTATTGGTATCGATAAGTATTCGGGCAATTGGCGTGATAGCCATATGACGAGGGGTGTGTCCCGCCTTGAGACCCAGTGGATATATAGGGCCAGGACCTACAGTTCTCCGGGTCTCAACATAGAGTGGGACATAAATGCATTTATCAATAATGCCTGATTGTTATCATTATTCTCCCCTCTACGGTTCTTTCTCCTTTTTATTATTGCTATTCTGACATTTTTTATTAGGACATTTTTAGGGTGCCTCCTTGTGTTAAGGACTATGATTTTGTTTCATTGTTGGATCATAGGCTTCACATAAGGGAAATGACTATGAGGGTGTCTGTTATGTCATATATATTGGAATGCCCTGTTTTTTTATCTTTATTACTTTTTAATTAGATCTGTAGAGTCTATGTTTATTGGATTCTTTGTAATAGGAAATTAGGACGTGCAATATGTTTTTTGTCCATTAGATGGTGAGGCGTCCCAGATATCTCAGTTTCTGTCCCGTTTTTGTTTATAAATTCATGTTTGAAGTATTTAACCTCAATTCAATTTGGGAGGCTATTGGTCATAATGGAGTATTTATTTACATGTAAGGAGTTAATATGATTTTATTTTTTGTGAAAGCGCTCCTCTGTGTGCACGAGTGACCGCTTCCTGTTTCCTTCTTTTTGGTTTTAATTCATAGCCGGTGGAACCTCTGCTACTTCCGCCCATGCTCTGTATAAGTCTTGCCAGTCCTGTGTCCGTCTGAAACCACACCCCCTGATGACATCATGTGTAGATGAAACCGGTAGGGGAGGAGTCAGACACACAGGATGAGACTGTACACTGGGACGCTGATACCATCGCATTAGAGGGAGAGTGTGGTTCGCTCCCCTCCTTTTTATCCAAACATGCTGTTTCCGGAAATGTGAGTGTGATATTTTTATCCAAATAAAACGTCTTTTAGAAGCTTGTTGCGCTATGAGATCTCTGTTCTTTGTTTTTGTATAATACATGCACTGGTATGATCCATGAAAGTGGGAGCTGACTACTAGGAGGTGCTGAGTACCACTGCTGGACTGATTACTTTGACAATACATGTTGTTTATGACCTTTGTGATAATGGTGCACCGCAGGGGGCAAGAGGCAGTGTGTTCGGTGTTGGTGGCGGTCTTATATCTTCTCTTCCTCTCTGGATCACCGGAGCACATATGATCACGTTTCCCTATTTTTTTATTTGTTCTGGACATTTCTTGATTTAAAGATGTTTTACACTTACTAGCACTGCAACAATGTCATTTATGTCATGTATAAATTATTTTCAATAAAATATACAGTTGACTTTTAAGGTGGTGCAAATATCCTTCTTTTTTATTTTTTCTGTTTTTGCATTGTTAATTCCTTAATTGCACCCCCCCCCCCCACGATATCAGGGAAAGCGCTGTTATACCAAAACAATGAGATTCCCTTAGTTGCTCTTTTTTGGATGCCCACTATCCCCTCTCCTTTTTGTATTAACCCTGGAGCCATTTCTGAACTGTATAAGTTTAAACGAGGACATAAAAGGCCTAACGATTTCCGACAGAACCTATAAAGTAGCGGTGTTCACGGATGACCTACTTCTTTTTCTGCAGGACCTGCATATCTCCCTCCCCAATTTTTTGAAAGACTTCACAACTTTCCAACAAATCTCTAATCTAACAATCAATACAACTAAATGATATGCTCTTAATATTAATCTCCCCAAGGACATAGTAGCCCAATGTCAAAGCAACTTCCCCTTTCAATGGAAAACTGACGCGATTAAATAATTAGGGACATATCTAAAGGCCGATCCACCTTACCTTTACGGCAGAAATTATTTAGCTATACTAAAAATCATTACATCAGACTTACATAAGTGGGACAAATCCTATTTCCTCATGGTTCGGTCGAGCTGCAATATTGAAAATGAATGTCCTTCCATGCATACTATTTTTACTACAGGCAATTCCAATCCAAATCCCCCCAGGCATTTTTTACATCCTTTAGAAGAAGCTGTACAAGATTTCTCTGGAAGCACAAAAACCCAAGAATAAGCCACACCCAATTGACCAGACCTAAATTGAAAGGAGGTATAGGGTTACCCGATCTTAAAAACTACTATTGGGCTTGTCATTTGACAAGGATTGTTGACTGGACTGCCCATGAGAATAGAAAAAACTGGGTACATATTGAAAACCCTTCACTGATGCCCCACTTAATTTGACCCCATGGATTAATACACACCATATCTCCCCAACATTTAAACAACACTCGCTCATTCAAGCAACATTAAACTGTTTCACAAAAGTTTGTAGGAAAACACACATCTCAACAAGCCCCGGACCCCTTACTCCGATCAGGCTTAACCGGCCTTTACGCCAGGCATGTCGCATCGATTTTTAAAAGATATCTGGCCCCACCCTGACATAAACACATGTCACTTCTTTAAAGATGGTACTTTCCTAAACAGAGACGCAATCACGACGCATAATCCCAACAACCCACTCTCACCCTGGGTGTATTTTCAAATTCGCCCCTTTCTCAGGGATATCAATAAAAACTCCGCTGACTCCCGATCACTTACCCCGTTTGAAAATCTCTGCTCCCAAAGAAATACTCAACGACACCTTGTCTCCACTATTCACAATATGCTTTTTGTAGATATAACCCCTAGCTAGAGAACAGCTTGCTCGCGATGGGAGAGAGACTTGCAAATGGAGGTTTCAGATGAACAATGGGAGAGAATATTTACAATCGCCCATAAAGGTTCACTTAATGTTTCCATACAGGAAAACAATTATAAAGTATAAACGCGTTGGTACAGGACCCCACAGCTACTACATAAATACAACCCTAATCTCTCTGAGAAATGCTAGAGGTGCTCCAGGGAACTTGGCACTCTCTTGCACATCTGGTGGACCTGCCCACACCTGCAACAATTCTGGACACAAATACATAACTTGATTACCAGAATCTCTACATATAACCTGGACCACGCTCCAGCCCAATTCCTTCTCCACCACTCAACTTTATCTGACCTACTGCAAATCCCTCGTAATACACTTACTTAATGCAGCCAAGCTGTGGATCCCAACTCATTGGGATTCAACGTCCCTGCCGACAGTCCCTGAATGCTGTAATCGAGTTAATAAGATAGCAGAGAAGGAAGAGTTAATACATGTTGCCAAGGAATCCCCTACTAAATTCTCACATACCTGGGCCTGCTGGATACACTTCAAAACCACACAGGAAAATGCAGTCCTGTCAGCCCAACACTAGATCACTGCTATCCCATGATAGAGTGACACACACAGATTTAGCCCCGGATAACCCCCAAACCAAATTCCGGTACTGACAAAACTATTACCTTGTTATAAAAACAATGGCAGTAGACCAGGAAACTAGAGGCAATGCCCAGAACTAACCAGGCTTCTGCTTCCCAACCACTATGCCGGTCACTTCCCTGAGCGAAAGCCTTTTAATCGGACACATAGGAAAAAAAACTGGTGAAGGCATGGAATTCTTCAATCACTTCTCCCCTCTCTTTTTCCCCTTCCTCCTATCCTCCCACACCCCCCCTCCCGCCCCCCTCCACATCCCACTTACACTTCACCTCCAAATCAACATCTTTCCCACTCCTTCAGATACAGCGCTACATGAACGTCAATTCTGATGGCATAACTCTAGACAATTACGACATACCAGCTACAGACTTGCTCCCTGAATAAACACTATGACACAAATACCATCTCATACTTCCATACAAAGTATAACATTTCTAGATGCCTTTAAATACACCCTACCATTACCTCTATCACTTAGTAAAGACAGAGGGGAAATTAACAAATACCACTCGCTACCCTATACCCTGTGGAGAAACCCTCAGGTCGCCTAGTGAACACTATAGGGACAACCTAAAGAACCGACAAGTACTTATCGCTAGTGTTGAGCGAACCCGGACTGTAACGTTCGGGTCCGTACCGAACTTGACTCGGACCCGAACACGGACATTTCAAAAAACGTTTGGGTTTGGGTTCTGTGTTCTGGTAGTTGATCACGCATGTTGAATAGCTGAAGGGCAGCCAATAAACAAGCGTTTCACTGGTTTGCCCATAGAAGCCATCACAGCCATGCCTACTAATGGCATGGCTGTGATTGGCCAGTGCATCATGTGACCCAGCCTCTTTATAAGCTGGAGTCACAGTGCTGCATGTCACATGCTCTTGGGTTAGTGTAGGGAGAGGAAGCTGCCGGCGTTTTTGTGAGGGAGAGATTGCAGACATTTTAACATCTGATCCTGCATCCTGAGATTACTACTGCTGTTGCTCTGAGGGACAGATTGCAGAAATTTGAGATTTCACATACTGCTGCTTTGAGTGACAGATTGCAGATTAAACTCTGCATAACACAACGATCGCTACGATCATGCACAACGATCAGATTGTTGGAGTAATTTGAGATTTCACATACTGCTACTTTGAGTGACACATTGCAGATCAAACCCTGCCTAACACAACGATCGTTGCGATCGTACACAACAATCAGATTGTGGGAGTAATTTGAGATTTCACATACTGCTGCTTTGAGCGATCTGAATGCACTAGGTAGAGGCTTCTGCTTAGAGGGACAGATTATTGTTCAAAAATCATTGCCTACTCCTATAGGGCCAGCTGTTGCTGTAAGTGACACATTATTGTTCAAAAATCATCTCCTAGTTCTAAGGGGAGAGTTTCCAGCTGTTGCTTAGAGGGACAGATTATTGTTCAAAAAACATTGCCTACTCCTATAGGGACAGGTTCCAGCTGTTGCTCTAAGTGACACATTATTGTTCAAAAATCATCTCCTAGTTCTAAAGGGAGAATTTCCAGCTGTTGCTTAGAGGGACAAATTATTGTTCAAAAACCATTGCCTACTCCTTTAGGGCCAGGTTCCAGCTGTTGCTGTAAGTGACACATTATTGGTCAAAAATCATCTCCTAGTTCTAAAGGGAGAGTTTCCAGCTGTTGCTTAGAGGGACAGATTATTGTTCAAAAATCATTGCCTACTCTTATAGGGCCAGGTTACCGCTGTTGCTCTAAGTGACACATTATTGTTCAAAAATCATCTCCTAGTTCTAAAGGGAGAGTTTCCAGCTGTTGCTTAGAGGGACAGATTATTGTTCAAAAATCATTGCCTACTCTTATAGGGCCAGGTTACCGCTGTTGCTCTAAGTGACACATTATTGTTCAAAAATCATCCCCTAGTTCTAAAGGGAGAGTTTCCAGCTGTTGCTTAGAGGGACAGATTATTGTTCAAAAACCATTGCCTACTCCTATAGGGCCAAGTTACAGCTGTTGCTGTAAGTGACACATTATTGTTCAAACATCATCTCCTAGTTCTAAAGGGAGAGTTTCCAGCTGTTGCTTAGAGGGACAGATTATTGTTCAAAAACCATTGCCTACTCCTATAGGGCCAGGTTACAGCTGTTGCTGTAAGTGACAGATTATTTATTGTTCAAAAATAATCTCCTAGTTCTAAAGGGAGAGCTTCCAGCTGTTGGTTTGAGCAGTGCATTTCTTGCACCAAAATAAAAAGTCCGGCTACGTTGGTGTTTTCCAAAAAAAAGGTATTAATTGGTATTAATAAATACTTACATAGGGCTACATAGTACATTTGCAGGCCCAATGAGGAGAGCAAATAAGGGACGTGGTCATGGTGGTGCTGGTGATGCTGTTGCTGCTGGTGTTGGTGGTGTTGGTGAACCTCCTGTTGGAAGGAGAGGACGTGGTCGAGGTGTGCCAGCTACACTCACAAGGGAAACGCCTTCCTCAGGTAGCCAACAGAACCTTCACCGGTATATGGTAGGCCAGAATGCCCCTCAACGATTGGTGAGGCCAGAACAAGTACAGGCGATAGCAGATTGGGTGGCTGACAATGTCTCCAGTTCCTTCACATTGTCTCCCTCCCGGTCCCTTGATGAAAGAGTTGGCACCTGAGCCCCATGGCCATCTGTCTTTCACCTCAGCCCCTTGTAAATTAGCCAAGCAGTCTGAGCCCCAAGTCCTGCAAGAGACTCTTATGCTTTTTGATGACTCTCCTGGTGTGCTTTCCGTGGGCCATCCACATAGCGCTGCCCCAGAAGTGGAAGACATTGAGTGCACCGATGCCCAACCACTTCTGTAGCAGGATGAGGACATGGAAACACCAGCGCAGCACATTTCTGATGATAATGAAACACATGTGCCAACTGCTGCAGCTTGCCTCAGTGTATAGACTGACAAGGAGGGCAGTGGTGAAGGGTGGGTGGAAGATGATGTGGATGTCTTAGACCCCACATGGAATGAGGGTCATGCGAGTGACGTGTGGAGTTTGGAGGAAGAAGTGGTGGTCGCACAGAGGCACCAGCACAGTAAAAGAGGAAGCAGGTTGCAAAAGCGGAGCGAGCGTCCCCTAGACAGTAGGCCTGCTACTACCCACCGCACCCAGGGACCTAGCACACCAAAGGCAGCTCAAAGGCGTTCCCCCACGTGGCAGTTCTTCAGACAATGTGCTGACGACAAGACACGAGTGGTTTGCACGCTGTGCAATGATAGCCTGAGCCGGGGCATAACTGTTCTCAACCTGAGCACAACCCCCATGACCAGGCGTCTAAATTCAAGGCACAAGCTGCATTGGAATAATTACCTCAAAATCCAAGAAAGGTCTCGGCCTCCTCCTGCTTCCTCTTCTGCTGCTGCCTCGGCCTCTTCCTCCACCTCTACAGTGACAGTGTCACCTGCCACCCAGCAAACAGACGATATGACAGCAATGCCACCATGTCCGCCACCGTCCCCAAGCATTTCCACATGGTCCCATGGAAGCTTACAGCTCTCCATCTCCCAAACCCTGGAGAGAAAGAGGAAGTACCCCCCTACCCACCCGCGATCCCTGGCCCTGAATGCCAGCATTTCAAAATTCCTGGCCTTTGAAATGCTGTCATTCTGTCTGGTGGACACGGACAGTTTCAAAAACCTGATGGCGGTGGCTGTCCCACAGTACGTGGTTCCCAGCCACCACTACTTTTCCAGGCGAGCCATCCCTTCCCTGCACAAACAAGTCGGGGACAAGATCAAGTGTGCACTGCACAACGCCATCTGTGGCAAGGTCCACATAACCACTGATACATGGACCAGTAAGCACGGACAGGGACGCTATATCTCGCTAACTGCACGCTGGGCAAATGTAGTGGCGGGTGGGCCTGAGCCGGCTAGACATTTGGCGCATGTCCTTCCACCACCGAGGATTGCAGGGCATTTCTCTTTGCCTCCTGTTGCCTCCTCCTCCTACTGCGCTTCCTCCTCCTCGACCACCCACTCATCCGCTCAGCGTAACACCTTCACCACCAACATCAGCACATCTAGGGGGAAACGACAGCAGGCTGTTTTAAAACTGATGTTTGGGGGATAAACCCCACACTGCGCAGGAGCTGTGGACAGGCATTGAACAACAGACCAATGAGTGGTTGTTGCCACTGAGCCTCAAGCCCGGCCTGGTGGCATGCGACAATGGCCAAAATCTTGTAGCGGCTCTGGGCTGAGCCGGTTTGACGCATATCCTTTGCCTGGCGCATGTGCTGAATTTGGTGGTACAGAATTTTCTAAAAAACTACCCGGATATGTCAGAGCTGCTGCATAAAGTGCGGGCCGTCTGTGCACACTTTCGGCGCTCTCACCCTGCTGCTGCTCGCCTGCCTGTGTTACAGCGGAACTTCGGCCTCACCGCCTCATATGCGACGTGCCCACAAGGTGGAACTTCACCTTGCACATGCTGGAGAGACTGTGCGAGCAGCAGTAGGCAATAGTGCAGTTTCAGCTGCAGCACGCATGGGTCAGTCGCTCTGCGGAACAGCACCACTTCACCACCAAAGAGTGGGCCTCCATGCGAGACCTGTGTAGCGTATTGCGGTGTTTTGAGTACTCCACCAACATGGCCAGTGCCGATGATGCTGTTCTCAGCATTACTATACCACTTCTATGTCTCCTTGAAAAAACACTTTGGGCCATGATGGAAGAGGATGTGGCACAGGAGGATGAGGAGGAGGAGGAGGAGGAAGAGGGGTCATTTCCATGGTTATCAGGCCAGTCATTCGCAAGTGGCTCGGAGGGTGTGTTCCTGCACCAGCATAGGCCAGGTCAAAAATATTCTAGCCAGGGCACAGTTCTGGAGGACGAGGAGGACGAGGAAGATGATGAGGAGGAGGAATTGCAGCAGGGTGGCACTCAACGCAGCTCATGGGCATCACTGGAGCATGTCTGGGGGGATACAGAGGACACAGATGATATACCTCCCACAGAGGACAGCTTGTCTTTGCCTCTGGGCAGCCTGGCACACATGGCCGACTACATGCTGCAGTGCCTGCGCAACGACAGTCGAGTTGCCCACATTGTAACTTCTTCTGATTACTGGGTGGCCACCCTGCTGGATCCCCATTACAAGGACAACGTGCCGTCCTTAATTCCCTCACTGGAGCGTGAGAGGAACATGCGCGACTACAAGCGCACACTGGTAGAGGCGCTGCTGAGGGCATTCCCACATGAAACCGGGGGCTCAGCGGAAGCACAAGGCGAAGGCAGAGGAGGAGGAAGAGGCCACCAACGCAGCTGTGCCACCGCCAGCACCTCAGAAGGCAGGGTTAGCATGGAAGAAATGTGGCAAAGCTTTGTCAGCAGCCCGCCACAACAAACAGCACCCCCAGCCGATAGACAACGTCTTAGCAGGAGGCAACATTTCAGCAACATGGTGCAAGAGTATGTGTGCACACGCCTACACGTACTGACTGATGGGTCTGCCCCATTTAACTTCTGGGTCTCCAAATTGGCCACATGGTCTGAGCTTGCCGTTTATGCCTTGGAGGTGCTGGCCTGCCCTGCAGCCAGTGTATTGTCTGAACATGTGTTTAGCACGGCAGTTATCACAGACAAGTGCAGCCGTTTGTCCACAGCCAACGTTGACAAGCTAACCTTTATTAAAATGAATCAGGCATGGATCCCACAAGACTTGTCTGTACCTTGTGCAGAATAAACATTTAGACCGGACTCACAAAGCCATTCGTATACTTGTTTTTTTTAATAGGCCTCAATATTTTGTGGGCTACCTCAATTATAAGCAAACAAAAAAAAAATACAGTGTTGGCTACCTTCTCCTCCTCCTCGACCACCGCCACTTCCACCTACACTGCCATGGTCACGGCCTAGTCAACCTCTAGGCTCCTACTCCACATCCACCCCCTCCTTCCCATTTTTTTTATTTGATTTTAATTTATTTTCCCTATCTCCATTTTTTTGTAGGGCACTTGCCCCCATTTTACTTCCTTTTGCAGCCCTCTAGCACTTGCCAGGACTTTGTTACAGCCATTTTTGTGCCTAAAAGTTCGGGTCCCCATTGACTTCAATGGGGTTCGGGCAACGTTCGGTGCAGAACCCGGACTTTTTTCCAAAGTTCGTTCGGACCCTCCGAACCTCAACGTCCAGGTGTTCACTCAACTCTACTTATTGCTAATGTTGAAGGATGTTCTAGGAAACAATTACACATCCGAAACATATGGCTATACTATGTTTTACAATGAAGTAATTGTATTATGCTGTACCTGACCCATGTCACATATTCCATGTTCTATATTAATTTCCTTTTCTTGTACTGTACTAAACTTTGTCAAAATAAAAATCTTTGAAAGTAAAAAAAAAATAGTAAATATCTACGTGTTTTGTGGATAACTTCCACTCACCAGGAGCAAATGTGAAATAGATGTATCTGTGAGTAAACTCTAGGTTAAAAACATTGATAGTCATTGATCAGCAGCTGGAGGCACTGTGGGGGCAAACCAAGTACTATCCTGGATCATGCTCTCTAATTCAAGCTCAAGAAGCCCTCTGAAGTTACATACAGCACCAATTATAATCACAATTGTTAATCTGGGACCATATTCCAATAGATGTCCAACCACTGGTGTTTGTGCCGCCCTGTTGAAGCATATATAACTACCACAGTTCCCGGGGCCCAACAGTGCCTCCAGCTGCTGATACTATTAATGTTTTTAACCTAGAGTTTACTCACAGATACATATATTTCGCATTTGCTCTTAATGAGTTATCCACAAAATGCGTAGAGCTTTCCTTTAATGTTACCTCATGGCAATCATGTGTTCAACATTAGATTACTACCTTTTAGAATCATGAATCATTTTTATACTATCATGTTTATGATTTTTGGGTATACATACTAACATCTATTATGCAGCACATTATGAATTATGTTGAAATACTTGTACATATATAAATTATTAAGATGTTATATATCGAGGCCAATATTTTTATTATCATAAAAATTGTATATATGCTCATAGGTATCATTAAATATGGTATTGTATACTAGCTGTTTTGCCTATTTCTAGTTGTGTGCTTCATATAAAGTCCCAAACAAAAATCCCCTTTTTATTATGTGTTACAGGGATGGAGGCATATTAACCACTTCCTTACCGGCGTATAGTAAATATACGTCGGCAAGGTGCACTCCCCATCCTAAGTGGACGTCATATGACGTCCACTTGTTTTCGCTGCTTTGCGGGCCCTCAGGGGCCCGCATCGCGGCGATCGGGGACCGGCCGTTTCCCTCGGGACCCCGGCCTTCCGTGATTGGGGTAAAGAGCCAATAAAATTGTCTCTTTACCGCGTGACCGGCTGTGTCCTATCACATCCGGTCACTAACAACAATGGACAATGAGCGGCGTGCACGGACAAAGCCCAACCCCGATCACGGTAAAGAGCCAATAGTATTGGCTCTTTACCACGTGACCGGCTGTGTCCAATCACAGCCGATCACAAAATGACGGGAATCCGCGGTAACGAGCTGTTACCGGGTTCTCCCCTTCACACACCGATCGTGTGTGAGGAGAAGATAGCGATAACAGCTCGTTACCGCTTACTGTCAGCACCAAGCACACTGATTGCCCCCCCTCCAATAAAGAGTACCTGTCACCACCCCATCAGAGTGCCTGTCACCTGCCCATCAGAGTACCCGAGTACCTGTCACCTGCCCATCGGAGTACCTGTCACCTGCCCATCAGAGTACCCGAGTACCTGTCACCTGCCCATCAGAGTACCCAAGTACCTGTCACCTGCCCATCAGAGTACCCGAGTACCTGTCACCTGCCCCTAAGGGCAGTAAAACACTAGCCGACACTAACCTGTGTCGGCCAGTGCACCATTTCTCGGTTATGATAACCGAGAAATGGCACTAGCCCCAACCCGAAACAGGCACGTGCGGCGAGTAACAGGTAACAACAATCACTGGCC
>BLSH010411642.1:185906-196300 GCA_018402905.1 Glandirana rugosa | reverse complement strand
CTCTTATACACATCTCGTTTTTCGAAGACTTGTGAAAAAAAATGAACCATTCAAAAGATTCATAATGCCTCATAGATTATACGTTGGGGTGTTTGCTTTCCAAAATGGGGTCATTTTGTGGGTAATTCCATTGTCCTGGTGCTCCAGGGCCTTCAAAAGTGTAATAGGTCGTTAGGAAATTAGATGTGAAAATTCTGCTCCTAGAATGCATGACGGTGCTCCCTGCATGTTGGACCTCTCTATGTGGTCAGGCTGTGAAAAAGTCTTGCACATGTGGTATCTCCATACTCAGGGACAGTAGCAGAATGTATCTTGGGGTGTAATTGGAAGTATGCATATGCTGTGTGTGAGAAATAACTTGTTGTTTTGACAATTTTGTGCAAAAAAAATAATAATAATTTCTTAATTTTCCAAAGAATTGTGGGAAAAAAGTACAACTTCAAAAAACTTGCCATGCCTCTTGCTAAATACCTTGGAATGTCTACTTTTCAAAAAGGGGTAATTTGGGGGGTATGTGTACTTTCCCGACATTTCAGGGCCTCAAGAAATGAGATAGGCCATTAGTGCATCAGGTTTGATCAATTTTCAATGATTTGCACCATAGTTTGTAGACTCTATAACTTTCACACAGACCAAATAATATACACTTATTTGGGTTATTTTTTAGGTAGCAGTATAGGTTTTGGCCAAAATTTATGGACAAAAATTACTTATTTGCAAAATTTTATCACAGAAACTAAAAAAAAGTGTTTTTTTTTTCAAAATGTTCGCACTTTTTTCAATTATGTCGCAAAAAATAAAAAACCCAGAGGTTCTTAAATACCACCAAAAGAAAGCTCTATTTGTGTGAAAAAAATGATACAAATGTTGTTTGGGTGCAGTGTAGCATGAGAGGGTAATTGAGATTCAAAGTGTGAGAGCGCTGAAAGCTGAAAATTGGTCTGGGCAGGAAGGGGGTATAAACGTCCTGTATTGAAGTGGTTAAAGCCAAACTAATAACCCTACGCCAGGAGCTTAGAGCTCTCCTACTAGAAGCCCACGAGAAATCATACCGTAAATTCAAGGCCCCACTATACTCTACATCCAACAAAGCAGGGAAAGCCATGGCAAGCAAAATTAGATGACAAATAATTAAAAATAATATCCCCTACATGATCGACCCTACCAACAAACAAAAAATAATTAATCCACAAGAAATTGCAGATGCGTTTAGTATGTACTACGAATCACTCTACAACCTCAAAGATGACAGGAATACCCCCCAACCAACCCAAGATGTAATCAGACAATTCTTAACTAAAATTAGCCCCCCTTCCTTCAGTGAAGGCTAACTAAAAGACCTTAATACCCCTTTCTCCGAAATTGAAGTCTCACAAGCAATCAACTCCCTTCCCCCCAATAAGTCACCAGGTCCAGATGGACTCTCAAAAGATTATTATAAAAAATGTAGCACTCCCCTTAGCCCTCACCTTCATGATCTATTCAATGAGGCTGCCTCCTCCTCCACTTTACCTCCTGAAATGTTGTCAGAAGTGATCATTGCGCTACCCAAACAAGGAAAATCCCCAGACACGGCACAAAATTTCAGACCCATTTCCTTACTCAGTGCAGATGTGAAAATATATTAACAAATAATAGCATATAGAATCTCCAAATATCTCCCTACTCTTATAAAAAGGGACCAGACTGGGTTTGTGAGAGGGAGACAGTCCTTGGATGCAACCAGAAGGCTAATAAATCTTATGCATGAGGCCGGGGTTAGTGGAATGCCTTCTCTACTTAGGACTCTGGATGCAGAGAAGGCATTCAACAGGGTGCACTGGGGGTACATGAAGGAAGTTCTTTGTCAGCTATAATGGCAATATACTCATCCCCATCAGCAAAAGTTTATGTGGGTGAAATGCTATCTCTCCAGTTTCAAATCACGAATGGAACTCGCTCTCTCACCCTTAATTTTTAATCTGACAATAGAACCTTTGGCTGAATATATAAGATGCTCACACCAAATTGCAGGCATTCAAGTGAAAAAGTATAATCATAAGATTAGCCTATTTGCATACCACATCTTTCTAATATTGCCGAATCCACACTTGCCTTTATCCAAAGTGTACTCAGTGCTACTTGAATTTGGCTTAGTGTCTTATTATAAAGCCAACACATCCAAATCCCATATATTAGACTTGGGAGTAGATACAGTAACAAGAAACCTAATATCATCACAATTCCCATTTCAATGGGCAGACAAAGGAATAGAGTACTTAGGAGTAACACTAACCAATAACCTCACAAACTTATTCTAGATTAACTACGTTGAGTTCAAATTGAAGTTCAACCAGTCATCATCTAATTTAAGCAAGCACACATTTTCCTGGGTTGGCAGACTGGCAGGGTTCAAGATGATCACCCTTCCCCAACTCCTATACTTGTTCCGTACACTCCTCATACAGATTCCCAAATGCTACTTATCGTCTCTCCAATCCTCCCTACAAAAGATTATATGGGCAGGTAAGAAAGCGAGGGTAGACAAACACAGATTAATCAAACACAAAACAGCAGGGGGATCCGGTGTAGTGGACATTACTGATTACTACTGGGCTAGTATTCTAGCCCAATCGAGGGAATGGTTCCTCCCAAAAACCACAAGGAGATGGGGGGACATAGAGGCTCACTATGTTCTGAAGCACAACCTAAAAAACTGGTTATGTAGCATCCATCCTAAAGCAAAGCTCCCTAAAACACTACCACCAACTATGCTAGCAACAGTTAAAGCCTGGCACAAACTGACCTCCACCGAGTGGAAGGACACACAGACATCTGATCTAAACTTACCAATAGAGGCTCTTAAGTTATTAATCCCCACCCTACGATTTTCCTGTAGTACACAACAAGACCCTATGTGCATCCACAACCTATCCCTGAATGGGAAACGTAAACCCTTCAACATCATGAAAGAGGACTTAAACATGAAATCAAACTCACAATTCCAAAAAAAGATTACGCACTGTCTGAAAAACAACCCAAAACTTTTATCTTTAAGTAGTTTTTATTGTTATTTCCAGAACAAAAATACATCAGTATGACATATCAATTGTAGGATACAGGAGCAACATGTGTTTCAGGTAGAGAAAAAGAACACGCAAACAACTATTGTATAAACGTTTGAGAGAATACAGAAGGTGAGTTACGGGAAGAACTGTATCCAGATAAGTGTGGTTAACTTTGTATAGCATGAAGAAGTTACAGAATGATGAAACTGTAAATAAGTGAGCTGAACAACCAGGTCCCATTAGGGTAGAAGGCCGTTTTATGAGAAGGGCGAATCAACGCCCTCAGAAGGGGTCCGATCAGGGATGCCCTAAAAGAAAAACGTTTGTAAGATGCTGTCTCTCCCTCCCGGAAGCCCCCCCACCCACCCCAGTGGGATCAAACCTGTGGAGCAGGGGGGCTCTCCGGATCGGGTGAACAGCATTCATTTTAGTCTTGTACTGGGAGCTCCCCGGATCATACTGCAATGATACCAGGGGGATAGGGCCCTCAAACCCCCAAGTCGGGGTCCGCTGGTCCCCCCCCCTTTTGGGGCCCCCTGGTTAGGAGACGAGACCATGGTCAAGCCGGAATAACAATCAGTGAAGTCTTGTACATAGGGGGTTGAAAGAGGAAAGAGGGGGGAATGGGGAGAGAAAGAAAGAGAGAGGTAACAGCGATGAGGAGGGAGGGAGAGGGGAGTGAGGGCCGGGTGTAGTGAACCTCCGGATATCAGGAGGAGCCCGGGATGTGGCCCGGGTAGAGTGGAACCTTCGTATAGATTGCCCACGGTTCCCAGATTGTTTCAAACTTATCTTCTTTATCAAGCAATTTAGCCACTATAAGTTCCTGGGCCATGATCCAGGAGATCTTTCTTCTCACAGCGGATTTGTTTATATTTGGGATGTCCTACCATTCCTTGGAGAAGGAGGGCGACCTCAGGGGAGGGCGAGATACAAGGTCCCAGCACTGTCTTTGCCATGCAGAAGAATTGTTTCCAAAAGGCCCTGATGCATGGACAAGTCCACCAAATATGAGACATGGTGCCCCATAGCCCACAGCCCCGGAAGCATAGGGGAGAAGAGGTGGGATATATTTGGGCCAACCTAGCTGGTGTATAGTACCATCTCATCAGAACCTTGGAGTTGGCTTCTATTAATGTAATGTTCAAAAGACCTTTCTGTGCCTTCTGAGCTGCGAGAAACCAGGACCCCGGTTGTAGCTGTATATTTAATTCTTTTTCCCAGGCATCTGCATAGGCTGGTTTATCTGTTTTCTGTGCCATTAGGGCGTATATTATGGAGATACCTCCCCTCTGGGCTGAGGCCTCTGAACACCAAGTCTCATAGTCGTCGGGCCTGGATTTTTATCCCTGTTCTTCCATAACCCCTGTAGGAAATGGGAGATTTGTGTGAATCTGAAATATTCCTCTGGTGGCATGTTAAGCTTAGAGATGCAATAGGATTTGGATATCGGGCCTTGTCGTGTAAAGAAGTGACCAATCCTAAATAGGCCTTTGTTGAGCCACCACTTAAAGGCTTGTATATTTAGTCCCAGGGGAATACCGGGTTGTTAAAAATGTGAGACAGTGGTTTAAACGGGGAAGTTAGTGAGCTTGTCTTATAAAGTTTATCTGCTAGGGCTACTGAATGTGATAGGGTCGGGGCTAAGATAGGCAGGCGTGCATTGGGTTGACTCCATAATAGGAAGTCAATTGTGTGCTTGGGAGTTGCCTGTCGCTCCATTGCTACCCAGTCTGGCTTGGGGCCTCTGGAGTATATCACCGAAAGCTGCGCCAACTGTGCTGCCTGATAGTAGACCCATAGACAGGGCAGTCCCAGACCTCCCTGTTTCCTTGGCCAGGTAAGTGTTTCTCTATGGCATCTGTATCCCTTCTTCCCCCCAGACAAAGGAAATAATCTGGGATTGGACCCTCAGAATCTGAGTTCTACTTAGTGGGATTGGGAGCGACCTAAACAGGTAAAGAATACGTGGTAGTATGTTCATTTTAATCGAGTTGATATTTCCTATCCAGGACAGGCCAGCAGACGACCACATTCGTAGGTCAGCTGTGATGGCTTTAAATAAGGGGGGTAATTTGCCGCAAACAATTTTTCATTTGAATTGGTTAAATGTATGCCTAGGTAAAGAAGGGTCTGAGAAGCCCAGGCGAAAGGGAAATGTGTTTTCAATTGTTCTAATGTTGGTGCTGGAACCGAGATATTAAGGGCCAATGATTTTGCGGTATTTACTGTGAGACCTGAGACCCCACCAAACTCCTTTAGGAGCCCGAGGACATTAGGCGTCGTGATTAGGGGGTTTGTTATAAATAGTAGGAGATCGTCTGCGAAGAGAGCACATCTGCGCTCTTGTGGTCCACACCTTACCCCTCCAATATCCGGATGAGTTCTAATCGCTATTGCAAGGGTTTCTATTGCTATCGCAAAGATTATCGGAGACAGAGGGCAACCCTGTCTAGTGCCTTGTGAGACAGAGAAGGATTCAGAGTATTGATCCAGTATCGAACGTGTGCGTTGAGATTAGTATACAAAGCAGTTAAGGAGGTGATAAAGTGTGGACCAAATCCCCATCTGTGAAGAACTTCGAAGAGGTATGGCCAAGAGACTTTATCAAAGGCCTTATGAAGGTCTATGGAGAGTAAGAACCCTTCCTGTGGGGGGCCTCGATCCCAACGTGATTTCAGCAGGGAGATGATATCAATAGCTCTTCTCACCTGATCCGGGCCCTGTTGCCCCGGAATAAACCCCACCTGGTCTTTGTGTACGTATTGTGAGATAAATCTTGATAGTCTAGAAGCTAAAATTTTTGTCATTAACTTAATATCATTGTTTATTAGGGAGATCGGGCGGTAGTTTGAGATGTCACTATAATCTTAACCCAGCTTGGGGATTACTGAGATGAATGCCGCATTCAGTTCTCAGTCCAGGGTAGGCTTGTGCAATTTGTTTCGTTCCGAATTTAGTTTTTACTGAATTTTGCAAAATTCGGCAATTCGGACGAATTCCGAATTTTCAATTTCCGAATTTATCCGAATTTTCGTTTTTCCGAATCGCAGTAATTCAGAAATTCGCTGTAATTCAGAAATTCGGAAATTTGCGGTAATTCTCAAATTCGGAAATTCGCGGTAATTCGGAAATTTCGTTAATTCGGAAATTTGTGGTAATTCGGCAATTGCGGTAATTCGGAAATTCGCGGTAATTCGGCAATTGCGGTAATTTGGAAATTCGGCAATTGGAACAGGCGAAAATCCAAAATTCGGAAATTCGGAAATCCGAAAATGGGAAAAAACTAAGAATATTTGAAATAATGACTAATTAATAACTATTAAACTATAGGTATTGGAATTTCCTTGAAAGTTTGGCTGTTAATGAACTTAGATATTAAATTTAGCATTAATAGTCATACTTTCAAGAAAATTTCAATACTTATATTTAGTTATTTATTATTATTTCAAATATTCTTTTTTTTCCGAAATTCGGAAATAAGGAAGAACATTTGAAATAATAAGTTATTAATTTATAATTTTTACTTATTATAAATTATAATAAGCTATTATTATTTCAAATGTTTTTCCTTATTTCCGACTTTTGCAGTGTGTGACTGTATATATGCATACTGTATGTATGTGTGTGTGTGTGCATACTGGGTGTGTATATACTGTGTGTATATTGGATGTATATTGTATGTATACTGTGTGTTTACATACAATATAAGCACAGTATGTACACACCCAGTATGCACACAAACATACATACAGTATGCATATATACAGTCACACACTGCAAAGGTCAGAAATAAGGAAGAACATTTGAAAAAATAATAGCTTATTATAATTCATAATAAGTAGAGTTGAGCAAACCCGAACTGTAAAGTTCAGGTCCGTACCGAACTTTTGGGTGTCCAGGACCCGGACCCGAACCCGGACTTTTCAAAAAAAGTCCGGATTCGGGTTCGGGGTTCTGGTAATTTTACTAAAAGTTCTGAAAAGTGCTGTAAAAAAGTCCTGGGAAGTCCTAGAGGTCTGCAAAAGGAAGGGAAATGGGGGTAAGAGTCGGACAAGTGCCCTACAAAGAAATGGGGATAGGGAAATAACTTAAAATAATTAAAAAAATAACATAAAAAAATCAAAAATGGAGGTGGATGTATTGTGGACTATCTTAAAACTGTGTGAGAAAAGTATAAAGTAGCGGGGAGAAGCCATATCACTGTTCTAAGAACATCTTCAAACTGTGTGTGAAAACGATCAATTAGTGGGGAGAAGCCATATCACTGTTCTAAGAACAGTGATATGATATTCAGTTTTTAGATAAGTCCACAATACATCCACCTCCATTTTTGATTTTTTATGTTATTTTTTCAATTATTTTAAGTTATTTCCCTATCCCCATTTCTTTGTAGGGCACTTGTCCGACCCTTACCCCCATTTCCCTTCCTTTTGCAGACCTCTAGGACTTCCCAGGACTTTTTTACAGAACTTTTAGTAAAATTACCAGAACTGTGCGCGCATGCGCGGCAGCTCCGACATGGACGCCTGATCCAGAGCTCCGCAACACCGCCAGTCAAAAGAGCCCGCTCTGACTCTCTGAGCCCGCAGAGACAGACAATAAGGGGTGATCTCGACCCCTGAACACTGTGGCATCATCCTGGATGGCAGGTCCGGCAGCTAAGAAGGAGCTTTTCCCTCCACGCGCGGCGGCTCCTTCTCCTGGGTGTACCAAGATGGCCGCCGCTCCGGCTCCAGCAGCAGGCCTCCACGAGGCACACAGCTCCTTCTCCCAGAGTGGAAACCTAGCATCGGAGCACAGGCAAGTGATCACCCCAGCTACCCTTAACTATACACCCACGGCACAAGTCAGCTTGATGCAGATGGCCACTCCATCGCCCACCTCCACTGAATCCTTACTAGGCCCCATGCAGGGAGACCCCGGGCCTACTCCCGTGGGACAGGACATTCATATTTTCCAGACCCCAGGCACTCCAAATCAAAATATCTCCACTCCAGTAGATGAACTATACCAGAAATTTTCATTGCTTCTGGAGAGGGGCCTGGCCAATACAGTGGAGAGAATCACAGGGGAAATTAAAACAGACTTTCAGATGCTGGGTCTGAGAATGGAGGCGATTGAAAACAAATTGGATCGCACTGCAGAGACTTCTAACCAAAATTCTGACCTTATTTCTACACTACAGGAATAGCTTGACACTGCCATGTTAAGGATTGACGAATTAGAAAATAGGTCCAGAAGGTATAATTTCAGAGTAAGAGGACTTCCTGAAAATATCTCAGACATCAATGGAGCCATTCAGGAACTGATTAACAACTTGCTTCCTAACACTCCGGCCCACCGTCTGGAATTGGATAGAGCCCACAGAGCTCTAGGTCCCCTCAGGAAGAACGGATCCCCAAGGGACATAATAGTAAAGCCCCATTATTATGTCATCAAGGAGGGGGTCATGAAAAACACTAGATCGGCAGACAAGATTATCTGTAAAGGTCATCAAGTGCAAATTTTTGCGGACCTATCACCATCAACTATTCAAAGACGTAGAACCCTTAAACCACTCTTGAATGTTCTGTCTCAAAAAGAGATCAAATATAAATGGTCTTTTCCCTTTGCAGTCAAATTTTCTCTTAAAAGCCGGGAATATGCTTTCTCTTCTCTCCAGGAGGGGGAGAGACTGTTCCTTCACTTGAAACTTATTTCACAGGAAGCAGACATGGAGGTGTCCAACGCTGCCACAAGTTCCTCCAAAAGACTGTCACCTACGAGTCCCAGAATGCCTCTTTGGGAGAAAGCCAAACCGAAAAGAGTCAAGGACAATGGACCGACTTGATACCAAGACTCACCCTTAAGCCTTCAGGCTCATTCAAGTTCCCTCTTTGGGTCTGCGACTTTGAGTAGTCCAGGGCTCAGCTAGCCCTATTGGAACTTGGGGAGATTCCCCTACTCGGGTTCCGGGAGACCTTAATGTTTATCCTTTTTTTTTTTGTTTTTGTTTTTTTAAAGTTGCCAGTTGCATTACTTTTGCGATTCGTTGCTAGTGATTTGGGAATAGCTTGAGAATATTTGGTATGTTCCAGGACACCCTGAGAGGTACCCTCCTCTGGGGGGATAATCCTCTCAGGGTCTTCTGATGGGGTCTGAGGGGGGGGGTCCCTCCTTACCGAAGAAGATTCTTCCCCCCCCAATTTGTACTGGTGGGATGGGAGATTATCCCTATCAAAAAGGGCCATAAAGGTCTGAATTATCTGGTGAATCATACCTCAGGGACCAGTTTATGTTTTTCTCGTTAATATTTTTTACTTCTTCACAGGGCTCTTTGTCTGGGGGGCGGTTCACATGTGCCTCCACCTGTCTCTTTGACACCTAATGGTTCTGAGAGACAGGGAGCCTGGCCTTTTTTGCCAGGCAAAGCTTGATTTTGATGGGATGACCCAGGAGTTGTTCTCCCTTCTGGGCCAATCTTCCCTTGTTTGGAGAACTATATTAATGCTATTGCAGCTCAACAATATATTCTTCTCTTCTCTCTCTAAATCCCCCTCTCCTCCCTCTCCTACCCTCTTCCTTTCACCTTCATTCTTTCTTCAGTTGACGTGCTCTCATACTCTGTTCCTCTCTCTCAGTGTCGTAGCCTGTTTGGCAGCAATCTCCGGCCCCAACCACAGGAACTCAGAATATCAACCAGCTTGGACATCCCTTGAAGTCGGTAGGGCTTCCCAGGGTTGGGTAAGTGACCTCAGTGACAGACAACCTCTTTCTTATATCTTCAATGGCTGACCACAATCATCTTCCCCTCCGTTTAGCTAAGCACAATGTGCAAGGCTTTAACTCACCTGTTAAACGCAGAAAGTTATGTGACCTATACAAGTCACTTCATTATGCTACAAGAAACCCATTTCCCGCTACATTATAATCCCAAATTTTTACACTCCAACTTCACACAATTTTTTCTGGCCAACGCAGCCACTAAAACCAAAGGTGTGCCGACGCAACCGGTCTTTTTTAACACACTTCAACCTCACATTTTTAAACCCTAATATTACATCGCCCTTTACCCAAAGAACATCGTATTACTTCACTGAACATATCCAGTGTATTGAAAGACGCAAATTGTCCACTCAATTTCGGAACGTGTAACACGAATCGATTTGCCTCCCCTTCTACTAACACCAGTCGGTAACTTCTATATTCTTTCTCCAACAGACAGTGACTCCAGTGAATGGGTTGGGACCCTTCGGGATGGCTGAAGTTCCCTACAGGTTCGACCAACTATAAGACTCAAGGACACCAACCCCGGCCTCTAACGACGGTTTGTCCGATGCTGTGACTCTCTCTCCTTGTCTCATA
>BLSH010411642.1:163166-178020 GCA_018402905.1 Glandirana rugosa | reverse complement strand
AGCACCTACCCTCTCACATGCTCTTGCTTTGTGGGACAAACTAAGCCGAATCCCATCACTGGTGTCCCCAATCAAACCTTTAGCAAATCTGTTCCATAACCCAACCTTCCCTCCGGGAATGAACATAAAGGCCTTCCAGTGGTGGCTGGACAAAGGACTTTATCGAATAGGGCACTATTTTACTTCTTCGGGCCCGATTACTTTAAGTTTCTGCAAGAGCAAATTAGACCTACCTGATTCGGAAAGGTTCAGGTTCCATCAAATTTCTAATTTTCTACACAAGATCTGGTCAGATAAACCTCTTCCCCCCAACTTTACTACCTATGAAAGATGGTGTGGTCAGCCTTATGAACAAAAAGGGGGTATTTCAGTCATTAATGGGGCACTTACCCAACCTGTGGAGAAACCCGCCTTCATGAAAGATTGGGAATTAGATCTTAATTTTTCATGGGACCTAGAGAAATGGCACACGGCTTTCTTTAAATCATTTCGGGGGGTCCTAAATACAACTATCTCCGAAGCCAGTATTAAGGTAATCTCGAGATGGTATCTCACTCCGGTTAAGTTATCAAGGATATACCCTTCAGCATCTCCATTGTGCTTCAGGGGTTGTCAAATGTCAGGTAACATGTCACACATTTGGTGGGAATGTCCCAGAATTAGACCCTTCTGGACAAAAGTTTTCTCTTTAATCAAAAGGGTCACGGATATTCAGCTTCCGAGATCACCGACCATTGCCTTATTAAATGATCATATTCCCAAAATTCCCAAACCAACTTGCAAATGAATCCATCACATTTTCTTAGCAGCCAAAATAACCATCGCAGGGGCATGGAAACAACAGAATGTCTCCCTGAGAGCGGCTAAACTGAAAATTTCTTGGCTTATGACTCAAGAAAAAATGGCCAATTCTATTGCCAACAATAAACAACATTTCGAGGCGGTTTGGGAACCTTGGGCAATCTATAGGGGTATTTCCTTCAGCTCAGATACTTAGGTTATTCAAATAATTGGGAAGAGAATATCAAATCAGGCGCGACACCTACTTTGTCTCTTTTTAAGACTCAGTCTTAAATTCTTTTGTCTCTACCGAGCTAAGTCACTTTTTCTACTTGTTCCCCCCTTCTTCTCTTCTTTTAACTTTCTTTCTCTAATTTCTCCTCCCTATTTCCGTTCACCCTTAATTTTCTAATTTAGGTAGGAATCGGGAAGGATTTTTTTGAACATTTAATTTTATGAAGCTCCTTTATCAGGACTCACTAAGGTGTATTGGTGGGAGTATTTTCCTCCAGTTTACAGAATATGAGTTAGGCTTCTTCACCGCTAGGGGGGGGTTCCCTGATCCTCTGGCACAGCGAGTTCCCTTATGGGGTGCTGGGTTCTTGGGAAGCCCCCTTTCTCTATAACTCTCGCTTAGTGTCCCTGTTTCTAATGGAGATACTACTTCTTTACCTTTGACTTGCTTGACAAGATATCATGTCTAGGTGATATTGGGTTTCAGTACCTTCCTACCTGCCTTAAACAATATTTGTGATTGTTTATCATGTGCTTATGTCTGTTTGTTTATATAAACTCAATAAAATCTTTGAAATATAAAATTACCAGAACCCGGACTTTTTTTGAAAAGTCCGGGTTCGGGTCTGGGTCCCGGACACCCAAAAGTTTGGTACGGACCCGAACTTTATAGTTCAGGTTTGCTCAACTCTACTTATTATGAATTATAATAAGCTATTATTTTTTTCAAATGTTCTTCCTTATTTCTGACCTTTACAGTGTGTGACTGTATATATGCATACTGTATGTATGTGTGTGTGCATGCTGGGTGTGTACATACTGTGCTTATATTGTATGTAAACACACAGTATACATACAATATACATCCAATATACACACAGTATATACACACCCAGTATGCACACACACACACACATACATACAGTATGCATATATACAGTCACACACTGCAAAAAAGTCAGAAATAAGGAAAAACATTTGAAATAATAATAGCTTATTATAATTTATAATAAGTAAAAATTATAAATTAATAACTTATTATTTCAAATGTTCTTCCTTATTTCCGAAATAAAAAAGAATATTTGAAATAATAATAATAAATAACTATTAAATATAGGTATTGAAATTTTCTAGAAAGTATGACTATTAGTGTTAAATTTCATATTTAAGTTCATTAACAGCCAAACTTTCAAGGACATTCCAATACCTATAATTTAATAGTTATTAGTTAGTTATTATTTCAAATATTCTTCGTTTTTTCCAATTTTCGGATTTCCGAATTTCCGAATTTTGGATTTTCGTCTGTTCCAATTGCCGAATTTCCGAATTACCGCAATTGCCGAATTACTGCGAATTTCCAAATTACCGCAATTGCCGAATTACCGGGAATTTCCGAATTTCCGAATTACCGAAATTGCCAAATTACCGCAAATTTCCGAATTACCGCAATTGCCGAATTACCGCAAATTTCCGAATTTCAGATTTCCGAATTTTTTAATTTCCAAATTACAAATTTTTTTAATTTCCGAATTTTTTAATTTCCGAATTTCCGAAAAATGAAAAAAAACAAATTTTTTAGCCATGCACAAGTCTAGTCCAGGGGAATGCCCTTTCGGGTATTATTGTATAAGCGAGCTAGGTAAGGGGCGACTGTTGGGCCAAAATTTTTATAGAAAATGGCCGAGAAGCCATCCGGGCCCAGGCTGATCTTGATTTGGAGATTTTGATTGCTTCCAGGATTTTGGGTGTGTTGAAAGGGGCGTCTAGTGCGTTTCTATGTTCTTGTGAAAGTTCTGGAAGGGGGAGGTCTCGCAGGAAGTTATTTAACTTATTTGAGGAAGCAGCATTTATTTTCGCCTTATAGAGAGATTCATAAAAGGAGAGAAATTCCTTCATGATTTTATCCAGGTTTTGGGTAAGGTCCCCTACTTTGGTACGTATTTTCGGGAGAAACTGAGGGCAGTGTTTGGGTGAGAGAGTTTGGGCTAATCTTGAGCCTATCCTATCTTTCTACATATAGAACCTGGCCCCCGACCAGCGCAGACATTTTTTCTGGCGCTGGTCGTGAGAGCGAGATTGAGGGCAGTTTTGGCAGCATCTAGATGGACTAGAGTTTCCGGTGTTTGCCGGAGTTTATGAGACCTACTAGCCTGGTGGAAATTTTCAGTTAATGTGCGAATGTCAGCATCATGTTCTTTTTTCAATTTGGAGGCAAATTGGATGAAATGCCCTCTCATAACCGCCTTAAAGGCTGCCCAGAGGGTGGTGGGAGAGGTTGACTCAATGTCATTCTGCTGAATGTATTCTGTCATAAACTTAGAGAAATGTTCGCAGTGAGCTGGATTGTTTAGAAGTGCTTCCTTTAGCCGCCACCTAAAGGGCCCTGTTCAGACCTGGGAGGTACGCAGTGTCAGCGTAACTATAGAGTGGTCAGATAGGGGTGAATCTAGTATAGTAGAAGTTGTTGCTTTGCTGGCTGTTTTGGCTTGAATAAAAATATGGTCCATTCTGGTGTAAGTCTGGTGGGGAGGAGAGTAATGTGTGAAGTCTTTGGCATGAGGGTTAAGTTCCCTCCAAATGTCTATCAGGCCTAAAGAGTTTAATTTCTGTGCTATGCGTAGGCTTTGTCTGAAGCGAGAAGTATTGGTTTTGTCTAACGATAAATCTAAAGGGGTGTTGGTGTCCCCTCCCATAATTACCTTGCCTCTCAAATGAGGCGCTAAATGAGTCATCATGCGGTTGAAAAAGTTGCCTTGTCCTGAATTAGGGGCGTAATATGAAATTAAAGTAAATATTTCTCCATTTAAAAGGCCACTAACCAATATGTACCTGCCTTCCGTATCTTTGATTATATCGGTGGGGGAGAAGATCACCCGTTTGGAGAGGCAAATCGCCACTCCCTTGGTTTTATTGCGGGCGTTAGAGAAAAAAAGATGTGGGAATGCCTTGTGAATGAACTTTGGGTTGTAGGAGGAGGGGAAATGAGTTTCCTGTAAAAATGGTACGTCCGTTTTAGATTTATGATAATTTTGAAATAACTTTCTCCTTTTAGTGGGGGAATTAATTCCCTGCACATTGTGTGATTTGAAGTCCAACAATATGAACTTTTGAGGGTTATTAGCCATATCTATAGGTGAAGAAGTAACTAAAGAGATAAGAGGACTTACCCCATTTGTCGTTTGGGTACTTTGACCTGGTCCTTCTGGAAGTGATGTGGAGGTTCGGAAAGGTTGTACTAGGGATTAAGGAAATCCGGAGGTTCACTAGAGACCGGGTAAAGAGGGAGAAAAGGATATTAGATGGGAGAAAGAGGGTATAGGACAAAGAAGGGTTGACCAAGAGCAAGAGAAGATCAACTAAGACATTCCATAACAGTAACTTTGAAGGTCTGAGGCCCTTTCTGGAGGTGGTCCAGCCTCCCTCCAGGAAGGGCGTAGCAGACCTTACTGGCCATATGGCCTTCCAAGGTAACCGCCTCCGAGAGGTAGCGAAAGTGTCCCTCAGAGGCATATATAGGCACATGGGTGCCGCCGCCGACACTTCATCCTATGATGACCGAGTGTTCTAAGGTCATGCACTCAGCTGGAAGATGATGATTGCCAGAGCCCCTTGTGAAAGTATTCTGGGCTAAGTGATGAAAAGGCGCTAGTCATCCTGTGTTGGTTGGAGGTAACAGGCGTCTGGGGTGCAAAGAGAGCTTCAAAGCTTGCAAAAGATAACAAGTAAGAGAACAAAAAAGAACCATTTTGAAGAAAGTTATGAGAAAAGCTGTATTGGACAGCAGTTAGTTAACATTCTATAAGGATAAGATATCCAAAAGCCCCGCCAGGGGAGGTCATTTCAAAGCGAATGGATGGACGATGATGAGGAGGAAGAGGCAAAGGTGTCCTAGATGTGTTTCAGGGTGGTTGTGTCTCCTTGGACCTCTTTGACTGTTGTTTCTGCCAGGCCGGTGTGAGCGGACTGTGTGGGGAGGGCCTTTTTGTTGAAGAATGACCCCTTCCAGCCGCACTAGGAGGAGGATCCTGAGAAATCAGGCCCAGGTGGATCAGCAGCTTCTTGCCCTCTGTGATTGTAGAGAATCCGTAGGGTTTGTTTTTAGAAAAGTTGAGCCTAAGGGGGAAGGACCAGCGATAAGTGATGTCATTCTGGACCAGGATTTGAGTTAAAGGTTTCAGGGATCTTCGTTTTTGAATTGTAAAGGGGGAAAGGTCTGAGAATAGCTTAACATTGTGGCCTTGTATCTGTATGTTCTCAGCGTTGCGAGCCTTTTTCATCAACTCTTCCTTGACGGAGTAATAATGTGGCTTAACTATCACATCTCGTGGGAGGCCATCATTCCTGGGAGGTTGGAGGGCTCTGTGTGCCCTGTCAAGTTCTAGGCGATGTGCTGGGACCTCAGGAATCAGATCTTTAATCAAAGATGTTACTGCCGCCTTAATATCCTTGACAGATTCTGGTAGGCCTCTGATGCGAAAGTTTTGACTCCTCAAACAATTTTCCAGGTCGTCGATCTTTGATATGGCTGTATCCAGTTGTTCCTGGAGTTCTTGAATCCTGTCTGAGTTTTGGTTAATCTTGGCAATGGCTTGGTCAGACTTCTTTTCCATGATCTCTATCCTGCTGCTTATGAGTTGCAGGTCAGCTTGTATGGCTGCTGTGATTTGTGTTGCATTTTGAGCAAGTCCCCTTGCCAACATGTCAGACATTAGGGCAGATAAATCTGCTGATGGTGGAGGAGTAGAATGAAGCTTCTGTAAATGAATGTCCGGTGTAGAGAGTATATCACTTTGAGGAGATAGATTATACTGGCCCATTGATCTCCTAAGGAGAGATTCAGTAGAGGCTGGAGAAATTTCCCCTTGTAATGCATGAAGTCTCCTACCTTCTGGAGAGGTGTTACTGGTGTGGGGGTCCATCCTGGTATTGTTGCCTGCTGTGTCCATCTCCTCTCCCCCTTCTCCTAGCAGGCTGCATGGTGAGGCGGGCGCGGCCGCCATCTTGATGGGGTCTGGCTGAGGCGAGGCCTCACCGAGGAGACGGGTGGGTCTCTCCTCGCGGACCCGATTGACATTTAGGTGCTGTGCGATGTCTCCCCTGGCTCCTGGAGTTGGCTGCTGTGTGCTGCGGGGCTCCATTTGGCTGCTAGCGGACGAAGTGAGCGGCGGCGGTGCGGAGCTCTAAAGCTGAGCGGCCATCTTGGCCGAGTCCACGCATGCGCCCCAACCCAAAACTTTTAACACCCATCCCCATAAAGGCAGGAGTCTTCTTCTCTTCAAGCTCAGAAGGAAAGAAAGGTATCTCAATATTCTATGATCTATTGCAGGAAAAGACAATATTCACCCACTCTTTACCCTTTGATCAGTGGGAAAAATATCTGGGAAAGCCCTTCTCAAGCGAGAACTGGCAGAAGGCATTTAGATCCACTTATTCTGCTAGAAAATGCATGGCACTATGGGAAACTGCCAAAACATAATACAAAGAAGATACATGACTCCGATCATGATCACAAAATTCAACAAAAAGGCATCCCCCTTATGTTGGAGAGCTTGTGGATCCCTGGGATCCCTATTCCACACCCTTTGGGAATGCCCCAAACTGGAATTATATTGGAGGGAAGTCTTTACAATCATATCCCAAATTACAGGCAATAATGTCCCTCCTACCCCAGACTTAGCAATATTAAACCTAAACATTACCAATATCCCAGCACAGTATAGATAGCTGATAACCCACATTTTACTAGCTGCAAGACACAATATAGCCAAAAATTGGAAAAGTAAGCCCCCCCCCCCCAATTCTAGAAGTAATATCAACTATCCAAACTCATCATAACTATGAAGTAATCCTATCAAATATAACCCACACAAGCATAAAAGTGAGACAGATGTGGTGCCCCTGGGCAAAATGGTACAATAATCAAATAGACAATAGAACAAATCCATAAAACAGAAGTAAACACGTGTATGTTCTCCACCCTATCTTACCCCCTGACCTTCTCCCCTAAACCTCCTTATCTCCCTTTCCCCAACCCCAATCTAGATGTGTGCATATCTTGCAAAGGTTCCTGCACAATATAGCATGTATACGTAACCGGTTGAGTATCTCAGTTAAAGTTTTTACACTCAATTATATACAGACAAATAATTTGGGAGACGACAAGGATTTGTTGCCCATCCTCGGGGCACAGATAGGTTCCCAGTGGGGTGCCTCGAGGAGAAGGATAACCGCATGTACCTGCTTGCCTCGAATCTTCCAGGAGCATAAGTTGTTTACTCCAATATTAAGTGTGAGGAACATTAGAAATGTATTGTTATACTTAACGGTGTAGTAAAGTCACTAAACTATGTTATGTCATACCAATGCACAACTCTAATATTAATGAAAATTTTGAATAAAAACTTATTGAAATTAAAAAAAATATATATTACTGTATTACCTTAACACATTATCAACAGGGTTTGAAACTAGGAAAGTATTTTTATTAAGAGTTTTGAATAAATAGCTTTTGGTTATATACAACATGTTTTACAATTTCTTTAATATCTTTATTCCTCAAGCTGTATATGAAAGGATTTATGAAGGGAGTAAAAACCGTGTACAACAATGACATTATCTTACTGGTGGTTCGTGATTGTTCTTCCTTTGGAATCAGATATGCAGCAATTAGAGTTCCATAAAATATAAACACAACAGTGAGATGGGAGCTACAAGTGGAAAATGATTTCAGTCTTCCTGAAAAGGAGGGAATCTTTAACAGAGTTACAACAATATAAGTATATGATACTACTATCAGAAGGAAAGGTAATATTAGCACAGGGAAGCACAACAAGGTGGCTTCCATTTGAATTCTGGATGTATCTGAACAAGCAAGTTTCATAAGAGGATCTAAATCACAATATAAAAAGTCAATAACATTTGGTCCACAGAATTCTAGTTGACATATGCCAAGTGTAAAAATGAATGCTACAGAACAACTCAACAGCCAGGATGCAAGAACGAGTTTAATGCAAAGTGTTTGTTTCATGATGGAGGTATAATGCAGAGGAGAGCAGATGGCTAGATAGCGGTCATAGGACATCACTGTCAGATGGTAACATTCAAATGTTTCTATTGTAGAATAACAACAAAACTGAAATATGCAACCAGAAAAGGATATGCAGGTCTGCCCATGCAGAACAATATTTAACATGTTAGGAGCAATATCTGTGATCAGTATGATGTCAGATAAACAAAGTTGTGATAGGAAGAAGTACATGGGAGAGTGAAGGGTCTTGCTGTAATATACCAGCATGATGATGATGAAGTTTCCACATATTGTCACAATGTATATAATAAGGACCAAGGTAAAGAGCAGCAGATTATATAGGGCTATGTTGTTGAATCCCAAAAAAAAGAATGTGGTGACATTACCTTTATGTGTGTTCTTTAAGAAAAACAAATTATTAATATAGAATTCATTTTTTAGCAGTAAAAAAATAAAATAGTATCTTCAATTTGAAAAATGCATGCTAGCAAATACTAGTGTTTACTGCAAATACCACACCACATTCAAGGAAGATTAAAAAAATAAATATTATTTTTAATTTCACATAATTAGTTGATTCAAGTAAACACAACTGCAAGCTATTTACTGAGTTCAGTGAATATTCCCTTTGCTAAGTGGGCAGTTTATACTGATTTATTAAATCATCCCTTTTCTTTTAATATAATAAAAAATATGACATTTTAGAGAAGATTTTTTTAAACGCTACATATAGTTCCCTTGAAATAAGACAGATTTAAACTATGGGCAAATACAAAATTTCACATACATAAATAGTATATACATGATATGTTAAAGATCTTGCTCAGCTACCTTTACAAAGCAAACAATAGTTATGTGTAGAACTTTAGTACTTGGGATTACATACACTTTAATGCAATCACAGAAGTGGAAAATTATGCTAAACACAATGTAGTAAGCTATATAATTTACTATTTGTCCTAATTATTATTTTCATTAATAAGAGCATTATAGCTTAAGGCATGTATTCTAAAATGTTAAAAAAAATGACTTACGCTATTCACTAATGATCTCTGATGGATTTCCATATGTGGCTAAAATTTAACCTATATATCTATATATATCTATATCTCTATATATATGTGTGTGTGTGTGTGTGTGTGTGTGTGTGTGTGTGTGTGTGTGTGTGTGTGTATATTAAACATAAATAAACCAACAAAAACCACAATTAAGATTTTTTAAAATTATAACAGAAAATTAAAATGTCAAAATTGTAAATGTAGTTAAATTTTCAATACCACATGCTTTGTCTGTATAAGAGTTATTTTTGACAGTATTTCAATTTAAGATTATAATAAGCAAACACACATGAATGAGGTCATAAGTGGAAAAAAATGAAAAAAGCTAAAGAGGAAACAATAAGTATTGGCTATATCTATTGTAAGTGTAAAGTGTATCGATGGATAAGCCTGGCTGTTCATATCTGATACCCTTTTTTACACAAGCATTTATATATTTCTTTGCAGATTAAAGATTCCATAGAGAGTAACCAAGATCTCTTTGGGTTTAAGTTTGTGACCTTGATTAAAAAAAATATGCTTTTATTAATATATTATTTATGGAAAATGAAATACTGTAGTGAATGATAAGAACTAAAGATTACTATCAGATAATAAAGATTATTATCATAATCAAACATCATATGCAGTAATGGTATCATTAAATGAACATGACATAATATTTGGCAAACAGACTTTATGTAATGTATGTTACAATTGGTTACAGTAAACACGTTAGATATAAAGGAATCAGTGGTGAATAGCATAACTAAACACACTCCTTAAAGCGGAGTTCCACCCTATTAAAAGTCAGCAACTACAAAAAGTGTAGCTGCTGACTTTTAATAATCAGACACTCACCATCCCAGGCTCAAGCTAAGCGGATGCCCACAGCGTCACTCTTCTCCCCCTCCTCCGTACGGCACCGGCATCACAAGTGTGGGCACCCAGCTTTGGCTTCAAAGCCAGGCGCGGCATATTTTCTGGGACCTGTAACGTGTCCCAGAAGATCGCCGAGAGGAAGGGGGGAAGGTGGACTTCCTTCTTGTTCTGCGGCACCAGGAAAGGAAGTGGACCTGGGACCCTGTGAAAACAGGGTTCCCGGTCCCCCCCCAAAAAAATGACATGCCAATTGGGGCATGTCAGGGGGGTCACCATCCCAGGCTCAAGCTAAGCGGACGCCCACAGCGTCACTCTTCTCCCCCTCCTCCGTACGGCGCCGGCATCACAAGTGTGGGCACCCAGCTTTGGCTTCAAAGCCAGGCACGGCATATTTTCTGGGACCTGTAACGTGTCCCAGAAGATCGCCGAGAGGGAGGGGGGAAGGTGGACTTCCTTCTCGTTCTGCGGCACCAGGAGAGGAAGTGGACCTGGGTCCCTGTGAAAACCCCAAAAAATGACATGCCAATTGGGGCATGTCGGGGGGGTCACCTTCCCTTAAAGTGGAAGTTCCACTTTTGGGTGGAACTCCGCTTTAAATTTACAAACCAGTCAGCATGTGTGATTATAACTTGACCAATAGCTTGATGACATTTGAAGACATCCTTTTCTGCTAAAATATTCATCAATATTCTCATATCATTCAGCATATTTATTATCATATGAGAAATAAATTACTAGGACACAATTTCATTGTTTTTTTATACAACTTTTTAAAATAAAATTCTATTGACAAACCTGTGTCCCTAAGTTAAGAGTAGGAATGAGTGGATGGTTCATTCCCAACCTAAGTTTGGACCGAACTTTGTCTGTTCAGGCTTTCCTGTTCAGGGGGGAGCCCAAAATCATATATAGAAGCTGCATTTCTACTGCTTCTATATACACTATATTGTCAAAAGTATTGGGACACTTGCCTTTACATGCACATGAACTTTAATGGCATCCCAGTCTTAGTTCATAAGGTTCAATTGATTTTGCCCACCCTTTGCAGCTATAACAGCTTCAACTCTTCTGGGAAGGTGGCCCACAAGGTTTAGGAGTGTGTCTATGGGAATGTTTGAAGACCATTCTTTCAGAAGTGCATTTATGAGGTCAGGCATGGTCAGGTGATGTTGGACGAGAAGGCCTTGCTTGCAGTCTCAGCTCTAATTCATCTCCATGCTCCTTCATCCATGTCTTTGAAGGGAGGATTGTGGTGTTGTGTAGTTTTTTTAGGGGTTGGGCTTGGCCCCTTTCTTCCAGTGAAGGGAACTCTTAACACGTTAGCATACCAAGACCTTTTGGACAATTCCATGCTCCCAACTTTGTGGGAACAGTTTGGGGATGGCTCCTTCCTGTTCCAACATGGCTGTGCCCCAGTGCACAAAGCAAAGTCCATAAAGACACGGATGAGTGAGTTTGGGGAGGAGTAACATGACTGCCTGCACAGTCCTGACCTCAACCTGATAGAACACTTTTGGGATGAATTAAAGCGCTTCTGGGGGAGTGGTCAAACATTCCCATAAACACACTCCTAAATCTTGTGGACAGCCTTCCCAGAAAAGTTGTCGCTGTTATAGCTGCAAAGGGTGGGCCAACTCAATATTGAACCCTACGGACTGGGATGTCATAAAAGTTCATGTGCATATGCATGTGCGTGTAAAGGCAGGTGTCCCAATACTTTTGGCAATATAGGGTATATGACAGCTTCCCTTTGTCACTGGTTCCTGCCACAGCTTTCCTTGACACCACTGGTTTCACCAGTAATCTCTGTTCATTTTAAGCAAAAGGGTGGGGATAATTGTGAAATCACTGTCACATTGTCGTGGCCATATTTGGTCAATGATGTTACCACTACCCCCGCCCCTTCCCATATAGAGCTGATGACAGCTCAGGTAGCTGTCATTCGGCTAGATGTATCATTGGGATTGGTCACATGCTGTGGGTAGTTTGTGGGTTTTTAGGCAAGTGGGAGGTTGCGAGCAATGTGATTGATGTTGAATTTACAAGGACATGTTTGGGGGATTTTTTTTATTTATTTTAAATGACTTGTCAAACATTTGGATGTCTTTATTTGTAGGTTAGAACTTTGTTTGTCAATGAGTAAGGGTACTGTGTTCCCATACTCATTCATGTGGGGGGTGGGGGTATCTAGACATCCAATTATCATTAATAACTTCAGCCCCAGAAGGATTTGCCCCCTTAATGACCAGGCCATTTTTTGTGATATGGCACTGTGTAACTTTAACTGACAATTGCGCGGTCATGCGACACTGTACCCAAACAAAATTGATGTCCTTTTTTCCCCACAAATAAGAGCTTTATTTTGGTGGTATTTAAAAACCTCTGTGATTTTTATTTTTTGCTCTATAAACCAAGAGGGCAATTTTGAAAAAAAAAATTGTTTTTTTACTTTTTTGTTATAATACATATACAAAAAAAATATAAAAAAAAACAGTGAGTGTGTGTGTGTACATTGAGCCTTTGTTTTTCGGTGGGTGTGCTACCAGGCGCTCGGGTTCGGCACATCGCGGATCACATAGACAAATTATTGAGCGGGGCTGGGGAGGACCCAGTGGTCATGGTGCATGTTGGTACCAATGACAAAGTGAGAGGAAGGTGGAGAGTCCTAAGAAATGATTTCAAGGATTTAGGGAATAGATTGAGGAAAAGGACCTCCAAGTTATTTTCTCTGAAATACTACCTGTACCTCGAGCCACACCAGAGAGGCAGCAGGAACTTAGGGAACTGAACAAGTGGCTGAGGAATTGGTGTAGGAAAGAGGAGTTTGGGTTCCTGGAGAACTGGGCTGACTTCTCAGTCGGCTACAGGTTCTTTAGTGTGGACAGGCTGCACCTTAATGGGGATGGTACAGCCTTACTGGGAAGAAAGATGGCCACAAAGCTGGAGGGGCTTTAAAACTAGGTGTTGGGGGGAGGGTTTAGATGTAGCGATAGCTGGCCGTGAATAGATGACAGAGGGTGATAGAGGAGACAGCAATGATATTACATCCATAACATCTGTTTCTGGGGTAAACAAGTGGGCAATTCAAAAACAAGGTCACGGGGAACCAAAAGGAAAAACATTCACTCATACAACACTAAGAGGCATATACACAAATGCTAGGATCCTAGCTAACAAAATAGAGGAACTGGAGCCATAAGTGCAAGATGAGGGCTTAGATTTTGTGGAATAACTGAAGCTTTGTTTGACTGCACACACGATTGGCTGGTCAATTTATAAGGGTACTTCTTGTATCGAAGGGACAGGGTAGGTAGAGGAGGGGGAGGGGTGTGTCTATATGTCAAAAATTATGTAAAGGTGGTAGAGAGGACTGATATTGTGAATGGGACTGGGAGGGGGTAGAATCAGTGTGGGTAGAACTTCTCAAAGAAGAAGCAAGTGGGAAATTAATAGTGGGGGTATGTTATTGGCCACCCAACATGCAGAAAGAGGAGGAGCTGGAACTACTTTCACAGTTAGAATTAGCTGGGAAACCGGGAAATGTAATCATAATGGGGGACTTTAATTATCCCGATATTGACTGGGTTGAGGGTACATCTCACTCATTAAAGGCCCGTCATTTCATGAATATCTTACAGGACAACTTCATATCACAATTGGTGGATTTCCCAACTAAAAAGAATATGCTGTTAGATCTTCTAATTAGGAATGAACCAAGTCTGATCTCAGATGTGGCAATACGCGACAGCTTGGGATCTAGCGATCATAGGATGATCACGTTTAACCTAAACCACAGGAAAAGGAGGCACAAGGGTAGCATAAAAACACTAAATTTTAGGTACACATGTGCGGAGGCTCCAAGATGGTCGCTTGAGCTGGGAGCTCTGCATCACCCCCTCCCAACTTTGATCCCATAGTGCCATCCTGAGCACACTTTGACCTACCTAGCAATCTGGATCCCCACAGCACCCAGGAACTCCCTCATATGTCCGGGACGTCGGCTAGAAGAGACCTTGGGCCGCAATTTGCCAGTGCTGACACACAAGGATGCGCGGCGAAGATGGTGGCCACAGCCCAGCAGCACACTGCAGGCGCAGAGGGACAGACAGACAACAGGCAAGTGATTGCCCCCCACTACCCTGACCTACACCCCGGTTATCCATGTCAGCAACCAACAGTTCCTGATGCCCTCACCATCCTCCACTGAATCCCTAATAGGCCGCTCATTCAGTGACTGTGCAATTTTACTGGCTGGGCCTACCTCAGCTAACCACCATGAGGCCTCCTCTCCAGCTATCCCAGCCCAGAACACTTTAATCCATGCAGGAGATCTATTTCACAAACTCTCAGAGCTTTTAGAGAGAGGCCTGGCCAACACAGCTGTAAAAATCACCGTGGACATGAAGACTGATTTTCAAAATCTAGGAGCCAGAATGGAAGCCATTGAAAACAAATTGAACATGACCATGGCTATCACTAATCAAAACTCAGACCACATCCAGACCCTACAAGAACAGCATGACAAAGCTCTATCTAGATTGACGACCAAGAAAATAGATCCAGAAGATACAACTTTGGGAAACGAAGTACTGGAGGAGGAACTGACGTATTTTCACACCAAAACGAAACTACAGAGACCCTCTCGGTAGAAAGGAATCCCCAGGGTTCCGAGACACCCGAGACATTTTTGAGGTCAGCCACAACACCTTACAACCCCTAGTCCCTAAACTAATGTAGAACCTGACGTTCCCCTCGTAGATACTACCTGAGGCCATCCGGAGACTAGGGTTTCAACATAGAAGACCTAGATAAAAGAACCAGCAGTTAGATCTATCTCGAAACAGTACGACAAGAACATCCCAGACCTACACCAGACTCAAAACTAATCACTATC
>BLSH010411642.1:141456-163067 GCA_018402905.1 Glandirana rugosa | reverse complement strand
GTTGACCCTCCTGGGGGGGGGGGGGGGCAGAGGTCCCATGCTTCCTATAATGTAATATTTGAAACCCTTAAGGGCCTTGTCTCCTCAGCCTGGGCTCTGTGTCCCCCACAGGAGCTGATAGCAGTATCTTCAAGGGACTAGCCCCTCACTCTAGTGTTAAAGGGGACAATGTCTTTCTACGTAGACATGATAAGTTGACCATAAGAAATATCCTGGTCCATGGTTACTTTTTTTTATGACCTACATTGCTGGTCAAACAAGTTCTTTCACAGTGTGTCAGGGTCCTCTCCCTTCCTTCCCATTCAAGGAGGGCGGAGGGGTGATCTGATCCATGACAATCCCTGGGTTACTAAGCACCCCTAAATCATTGCCAGTTGACATTTGTGGTTTATTATCCATATGTTTATACTCCAAAGAGACCTTGGTTTGGGGTGACCCCATGTGCCTCCACCTACCCCTCAGTTACCTCTTAAGTCCTGTGGGATAGGCAGTCTGGACCTATTTGGACAGACGTTTTGTTGTGCAGACCTTGGGGGTCTATCTCCTAGCCCAGACTCTGTCCAATCCTCTCAGGAGATGTTATCCACAACCTCCCCTCCTCTTCTGACTATCCTCTTTTCTCCTTTGTGCTATCCCCTTTTCTTGTATTCTTCCCCTTCTAATTACTATATGGGTCTAACTAGCTCTCTTTTTTCAGTCATTCACCAGATCCTGCCCAAAAAGCATACTCGCTCAGTGATTTCCCCAACTTGGGTCATCTTCCACTGACACTGCAATAGAAGTCTTCACAAGGTAAGTGACTCTGTGCATGCCAGCACCCCCTCACAACTGTTCTATGGCTAACACCACACAATCTCATATCAAATTAGCCTTAACTCCCCTGTCAAAAGGAGAAAACTTTTTGAGAGTTACTGCTCCCTCAGAATGGACATATTGATGATCCAGGAAACCCACTTCCCAATACAGTACAGCCCTACATTTCTCCACCATAATTTCCCCAATTTCTACCTAGGCAATGCGGAAGGGAAGACCAAAGGGGTAGCTATACTATTTTCCTCCTGGTTAAAGGCTATATAGAGGTCCACATCTACTCATTTGTCTCTTATTATGCCCCAAACAAAGGGCAAGTTACGTTTTTTTAATCCATGATGGATACTCTGAACCCCCGCTGGAGGGCACGGCCATTCTAGGAGGGAATTCCAATGTGGCATTCGACCAAGGGCTAGATAAATCAAAACCTGCCAAAGCCCAGCTGACCCGACCAACTAAGGCCAGCCTTAAAATAGCTAAACTAGTCCATTCCCAGGAACTAGCAGACGTTTGGCAAGAACTGAACCCGTCTAAATGAGACTTTACTCGTTACTCCAATCCACACCAATCCTATGCACGGACTGATCATATCCTAGTATCCACAAATTTTCTACCCAATGTCTTGAGATCCCACGTTATAGACACAACCTTGTCAGACCACTCGAAAGTCTCCATGATGATATATAAAACTTCCTCCCATCACAGATGATCCCACTGGAGGCTGAATGAATCTATCCTTTTTGACCCTATTAGAGTTACGGAGATCAACGAGGCTCTCCTCGAATACTATAAACTGAACAATGTAGTGGGTATCTCAGCTGAGACACTATGAGCTGCTCATAAGGTCATAATCAGGGTCAAATTAATCCAAATGACCACCCAAATTAAAAAAGAGAGAAGAGCTGACATCACCAGCTTGTAACAAGCTTACACATCCCTCAGAGCTAGACACAAAGAGGATCCCCCTGGAGTTTCCACTGCCCAACTGGATGCAGTTAGACTTGAACTTAACCTTGTCTTGACAGCAAAAGCTGAAAAACACATCCGCTGCAGCGGTGTCAAATTTTACACTCAAAAGGATAAAATAGGCCCCATGCTAGCTTCTAAGCTATCTCCCAGAGTAAGGGTCCACTCACTCCCCAAGATCCACACTCAAGGTTAAACTACTACTGCTGACCCTTCCAAGATTCTTTCTGCCTTCAGAGATTTCTACTCAAAGCCATATAGTTCCTTGGTCCCATATTATAAAACCTTTGCGGGCACCTTAGCTCCCTACTAGGGATGGGCCGAACACCCCCCCCCCCCCAGTTCGGTTCACACCAGACCATACGAACAGACAAAAAATTTGTCTGAATATTCGAAGACCATTAAAGTCTATGGGACCGTAACATGAAAAATCAAAAGTGCTCATTTTAAAGGCTTATATGCAAGTTATTGCCATAAAAATAAATGGGGACCCGGGTCCTGCCCTAGGGGACATGTATCAATGCAAAAAAAAGTTTTTATATCAATCATTATTTAATTTAAATAATATGCCTGGGGGGTCCCCCTTAGTCTGCCTGGAAAAGGGTGCACCGCTGTGATGTTTAGAACAGTGCCACCACAAAATTACATTTGTAAAGGAAAAATTGTCATTTGAAATTGTGGCTGTAATGTATTGCCGGCTCTCGGAAATATACAAAAAAACACTGAAAAAATTTGCATAGGGTCCCCCCCAGTCCAAACCAGGCCCTTCAGGTCTTGTATGGATTTTAAGGGGAACTCCACGAGGATGCAACCTGGCTGGCCAGAATAGGGGGAAGGGCGAGCGCCCCCCCTCCAGATCCATATCAGGCTACATGCCCTCAACATGGGGAGTATGGGTGCTATGGGGTGTGGGGACAAGAACCTCTTCCCCACAACCCTGGGCTGTGGTTGTGGGGGTCTGTGGGTGGGGGTCTTTTTTTTTTTTTTAATTTTAGTTTTTATTGAAAATTAGCAGTTACATATTAATTAGGTTTCCAGGTCATTACTTAAGGCATATTACATGCATATCATTTCCACATTACAGATATTAATGCAATAATTCACATGAGATTCAATGTATCATTAACTCATTGAATTCATTCGTTACTGACGTGTCCATGCTAGTCAAACGCGGACGGGGGTCTTATCAGAATCTGGAAGCCCCCATTAATAAGGGGGCCCCCAGATCCCGGCCCCCCTATTTGAATTAGTATCGGGTACATCATACCCCTAGTAATTCACCAAAAAGTGTCAAAAAAGAAAAAAAAAACACAGGAGACAATTAGCGACAAGTCCTTTATTAAAAAAGAAAAAAAAAGTGTCCCCGTTGTAATCCATTGTCAATCTCGCGACGGACCCAAAAAAAAAAGCCGCAACAGCTCCTTCTCCATCGGAGGGCTCCCGCCGACTGAGCTCGCTTTTTTTGACAGTTTATTTATAGTGAAGGTTGGGGCCACCCAGTGACATAATTGAGTGACCCACCACTCTGACGTCACATGACATAAGAAGGGGGAGTCATCCGTACATCACCGGGTGGTCCCGCCCTTCACTATAAATACACTGTCACAACAAAGCAAGCGCTGATGGTGGCAGCCCTCCCATGGAGGAGGAGCTGTGCGCGCTGCCTGCACACTATGCATTATGGGGCGTTTGGCGGTGCCAAAGTTGCACCGAACACCCCATAATGTTTTAAATTCGGTGATCAGGTGAACAATGGAAGTTCGGCCCGAACTCATGCTCGTGCCAAACCATTCGCCTATCCCTACTCCCTACATGGCAAAGTTCTTTAATGTTAAAATGAAGGGTGACCCCTAGATCCTATACTAAATACAACATACATAACAGTGATTCCTAAACCAGAGATAAAAACCCAGAGGAAGAAAGTAACTATAATCTCCATAACAAATAACAACCTGAAAATCCTCACAAAAATTCTAGCCAATAGGCTGGTGTCTTTCATTTGCTCCTATATCCATAAGGACCAGGTAGGCTTTATCCCTGGGAGGCAGGGTCCAGACCAAATATGGAGAGCCATAGATATCATCTCCTTACTGCAATCCAGCTGGGCTGGCAGCCCCAGACAGCGGGGTATGCTACTGTCCCTTGCCTTACAGAAGGCTTTTGATTCTGTGTCCTGGCCATATATCTTAACTCTCTTGGAGCTGGAGTTTCTGCCAGTACTTCCTAGGAATTTTGCAAGCCCTATACTCATATCCCATAGCCCAAATTCACCAACAGGGGTTTTATCCCCCCCCAGATTTATATAGCAAGAGGCACGAGACAGAGCTGCCTCTTATCCCCCCTCATTTTTATCATAGCCAACGAAACATTAGCAGTAGCGATTCGAGAAAACCCCAACATTAAAGGAGTCTCATGTGGCCCTCAGCTTCATAAATGTGGTCTATTTGCAGATGACCTGCTACATTTTATCACATACCCAATAACCTTCCTGCCCAACCTTTGTCAAATCTTGGACACTTTCGTGAACATTTCAGGTCTGCAGGTCAATTGCTCCAAATCCCAAGCAATTAATATATCTTTGCCCTCCGAGACTGTCGCCATCTTAAATCAGTCATTCAAATTCTATCTAGGAATAGCCCTAACGCCCAAGATAGAATTACTTTACGTAAATAATTTTCCACTTATGTATCGCAAACTCAAACAAAATCTAAAGGCTTGGTCTAAAAACAAGGATAAACTCTGTCAAAATGACACTATTGCCAAGACTACTATACCTCTTCCGCTCCCTCCCCATCCAAGTCAGAAAGGACCATCTCCACTCCTTTCAAAGCAAAATACTCACATTTATTTGGGGGGGGCGGATTATAGGGTCCAACAGCAGACTAGTTGCCTCTTACGTCAATGAGGAGGGCTAGCTCTCCCACATTTACACAGGTACTACCTGGCAGCAAGACTGGCTCAGCTTTCCACAATATACTCCAAGTTTGAAAAGCCGGATTGGGTGCAAATTGAACGGCAAGCGGTTCCTATCCACACAATAGATTTCCTTCTCTGGAGATCCCCCAAATCCCGCCCACCGATCCCCTACCCTCTCTAACTCTTTTGCACTTTGGGATAAATTGAGAGATAATCCCTCCTTAGTATCTGAGACTCACCCTAACACACTTATTCAGTAACCCAATGGTGGTTGGATAAGGGGCTGTACCATATTGGACATTTCTACACCTCAGTGGGGCCATTCTCACTGGCCCACAGTGTCAGTAATGTCAAACTCCCCAACTCAGAACGCTTCAGGTTCAGGCAGATAACACACTTTCTACACAAAGCATGGAAAGACAAACCCAATACACCCAGATTCACTGCTTATGAGCTTTGGTGTGGTCAGGCCATGGAGCAGAGGGTGGGATCTCTGCCATCTACTTGTCACTCTCCCAACCTGTAAACAAAACCCCCTATATGCTAGCCTGGGAAGAGTACCTCCAACAGCAATGGGACCTGGCAACCTGGAAAGCAGCTTGCGCCACATCCTTCAAAGGAATTCTACACACCTCCCTAATGGAGGCCAATATGAAAGTCTTAACCTGATGATACATGACTCCATCCAGACTAGCCATTATCTACCCTTTAGCAGATCCCCTATGCTTTAGAGCATGTCACCTACTGGGCTCATTAGTCCACATCTGGTGGGAATGCCCAAGAATTAGACCATTTTGGAGGAAAATTTTCAACCTCATACAAAAGGTCACTGACTGCATAATCCCCAGGTCCCTTGAGATAGCTCTGTAGAACCTACATACCAAAGCTTACTAAATATAACCATAGACTGGTTACTAAGTATAACCATAGACTGATACACTTCATCCCCTTAGGAGCCAAACTCACCATAGCCAAGACGTGGAAACAACCGAAAGTCTCCTTAGCAGCAACCAAACGGAAAATATCATGGGTTATGGCCCAGGAAAAATTGGCTAGCATACTGTCTGACACAGTCTACAAATTTGAAGCCATCTGGGAACCTTGGGCTCTCTATGTGGGAATATCTTTCATTCCTGGAAACAAACCTACTCAAGGCCCAGGCAATATATTTTGTGAATGACCCCCTTTCTACTCTCCCCTTCTGTTTCTCCCTTACCTACTATGTCTTTATCTTTAGCTTGAACTGTTCTCGGGTAAGATTTAAGAAGACCTAACATTATGCCACCTTAAGTTTCAACCTTTTTGGTCTCCCTTGGGGACTAGTATAGTATTTTTTTAAGCTCAAGTTTCTTTCTGAATGAAGGTTTCAGATTTGTTTGGGAACCTAATTGATCAAATGACCATTACCTACTGTGGAATTATGTATTTGAGGTGGGATGGAGGGGACGGAATCCTCCCGTGTTACAGCTTGATCCCTTCCGGGGTGCCAGGGGCTGCGCAAATCCTCTTCCTCAATTTCCTAAGCCTTTCCCTTGGTCCTCACTATCACAGTTTTTACTTAAACTTTACCCTAGGGATTTTCACAATATTTCCCTTTATTATATTTATCAACTTTGTTTTCTTTTTTGTGATGGCCCTCGGCTCTCTAGGATGGTATCTACCTCCCCAAGATTACAGGGATTTGTATCAAGATCCTTCTGTATTTATGTATCTTTTCTTTGTTTGTCTTTATTACACGTTATTGTTTTGTTCACCGTTTGATAATGGAAGATAAAAATCATTGAAAGCAAAAACACTACATTTTAAACGGACCAATTTTGCTAATCTGCGATCATTGCTACATGACATAGATTGGGACAAAAGTCTAGAAGCATTTAACACAGAAGAGAAATGGGGCTAAAAACAACTACGAGAGACACATAGTGGAAAAGTAAAAAAAAAACTCAACAAACTATTTTAGATTTTTATTAACAGTAAAAAGGTAAAATCTGAGCACATTGCACACATAAAGGATGAGAATGGGAGCATGGATACAGATGGCAACTGTACTAAATACCTCCTTCTCCTCAGTTTTATACAAGAACAAGGGTTTACCAACCACAATTATACTGCTAGTGACACATCACTGGACATAACCACATGGCTTACAGGGCATGGAATCAGGGAAAGACTTAACAAACTTAACACAAATAAATCACTGGGACCAGATGGCTTACAACCGAGAGTTCTTAGAGAACGTTATTGCCAGGCCATTGTTCCTAGTCTTTATGGACAGCATAATGACAGGATTGGTACCAGCTGATTGGAGAAAAGCCAATGTGGTACCAATTTTCAAAAAGGGGCAGAGGCATATTCCTGGGAATTACAGGCCAGTCAGCTTAACATCAATAGTGAGAACGTGAGCAGCCATCTAGATTGGGGGAGGCCTGTGGATGTGGTGTATATGGATTTTGCAAAAGCATTTGATACAGTCCACCATAAGCGTTTAATCTACAAGCTAACATCTACAGGCATGGACCATAAGCTATGTGCTTGGGTAAGAAACTGGTTTGAGGGAGGTGTCCAAAGGGTAGTGATAAATAATATGTATTTAGACTGGTCTGAAGTGGCGAGTGGAGTATCTCAGGGTTCGGTCTTGGGACCAATTCTATTCAAAGACATACAAAGAGATACAAAGACAAGCAGATAAACTCACACCAGGACATAGACATTTTACAGAATGACCTAAATAAAATAATGGAGAGGGCAGACAAATGGCAAATGAGGTTTCATGTGGAGAAATGTAAATTAATGCACATGGGGGCAAAAAAAAAATAAATGCAAATTATTCACTAAGGGGAAAACCTCTGGGAGAGTCAAGGATAGAGAAGGATCTAGGGGTCCTAATAAATTACAGATTAAGCAATAGCATGCAATGTCAAGCTGCAGCTACAAAAGCAGACAGAATATTAGCATTCATAAAAAAGGGATATACTCCAGAGATAAAACTATAATTCTGCCACTTTATAAAACCCAGGTTGGGAATAGTCTCCCCCCACCCCTACCCTCCCCCTCAATTGCTAATGATCCATCTGGCTGTCCCTGTAACTGACTGTTTTTGGTTTCTGGTACCATGCCATAATGTCATTTCTTTTTTTTTTCTATTATTTACTCGTTGTATGACTCTGTAAAAATTGCCAAAGCACTCCGAGTTGTTATAACAACTCTGAGTTTCACTATATCTTGTTCTATATGTAATTCTTTCTCAATAACTTCTCATGAAAAAAAAAAAAAACCCAGGTTAGGCCACATCTGGAGTACTCTGTCCAATTCTGGTCACCGGTTATCAGAAAGGATGTGCTAGAGCTGGAGAGAGTTCAAAGAAGGGCAACAAAACTAATAAGGGGACTGGAGGACCTTGACTGCAATCACTAAAACTATTCTCACTGGAGATGTGACGCTTAAGGGGGGACATGATAGCGATTTACAAATACATTAATGGGCATCCCAGCATAGGAAAAAAATGAATGATTCAGTCCTAGGGCGTGTACGAGGACACAAGGCCACACAAAGAGATGTGAGCCCCATTTGACGTCTTCTTTAAGTGTACTGTTAAGATTGTATGGTTAACGTTATGTTTATCCTCGAAAACATAATAACGTTCTTGGATTAAAAAATAAAAAGAATAAGTCTTTTTATTGGTCATCACTTATAGAAGAATTATACTGTATACCCTGAATAATGAGTAGTATAATCACAGTGATTCAATTTCAATCTAATAGAAATGATTACCAATTATAACAAAGTTGTAATTGTACAATGGTATAATTGTATATTACTTTATTCTGACTGACTATTTGCTGTGTATATTCACTTTTCTATATTTAAAAAGCTTTAATAAAAATGATTCTAAAAAAATAAATAAATAAATAAACCTGGAGATTCTACTGCTGCAAGGCAGGAGTGCTAACCACTTAGTTACTGTGCTGCTCATTTGCCAGGAAACCATGGTAATGGAGAAAAGTCAACAAATGAAATTAAACTAAAATCCACAGAACACTATGGAAAAAGGTGAATGTATATCACAAAAATTACTGCTTTCTTCTTCAATAAGACTACTGTTATACTCAGACAACATACAGTATTGGAATCATTAAAGGAACATGAAGGAATATTTGGCAAACAGACCTTATGTATGGATCAGGGTTGGATAGCATAGATCAGGGGTAGGCAGACTTTGAGAGGTAGATATCTGCATGAACAGCATGAAAGAGATCAAAGGGCACAGCGTCCATTTTATATTTTAATAAATAAAATGATTAGCAAGCCCTAAATAGCAAGGAAAATTACAAATAAAATAACACAAATGTCACTTTAAAAACATTAACCTCCCTGGCGGTATTGCCGAGTGTGGCTCGGGGTGGAATTTCAGTACCAAAAGCGGTAACCCCAAGCCACACTCGGGATTGCATCGCTGGATCCAGGCAATGTTACTTACCTTGTCCCCTGGATCCAGCGATGTCCTCCCGCGGTGTCAGCTTGTCTCCCCGCGGCCAGATGATTCCTGTGTGCCGGGCTCCGTTCCCTGCGAGCGTCGCGTCGCACGGGGACGGAGACCGGCGGGAAATTCAAAAAGTTAAACACACACAGTACGTACAGTACACTGTAATCTTATAGATTACATTACTGTATGAAAACATTTCACACCCCCTTTGTCCCTAGTGGTTTGCCCAGAGCCCTGCATGCACTTTTATATAATAAATGTCATTCTTTCTGCCTGGAAACTTGAGAATGTCCATAGCAACCAAAAAGTGTCACTTTGCGTCAAAAGTGGTTTTTGATCAGCTAGAAAACAGCGATAGTAAATAAGAATGATTTGCAGAATTGAGTGATACTGATTTTTGGGGAAATTTATCATCAGCAACTGAAAGTGACGACAGCGACAATTCTGCAACTGAGCAAATTTCTGCGTTTTTGGTTTGATTACATTATTGCATACATTTTATTACTATTATATTATTATTTTTGATAATTATTTTTAGTTATTTATTATATTATAATTTATGATTTAATTTTTCAAACTTTTTCATACCCGGGATGTCTACTAGACTCTTGTTTGGACAGATTTAAGTGAGTTATTCCTAAGAATTACAGGCCTACAATATAAAACGCCAAATTTTCATACAAAATAATTGTACCGCTTTTGGTACAAAATTCCAGACAGAATCATACCGCCAGGGAGGTTAACATAACCTTCATTTAAAAGAAGCTGAGGAGGGGGGGGTGCAGACTGTGACAGCTGCCTGAGTTCACAGCTCCACTCTGCTGAAAGGCATTCAGAATCACGCAGCCCTTCTTCTCCTCTCTCACAGCTGCTGAAGGGGGGCTTCTGGTTCAGCGACCTGGATGTACAAAAAGAAAAGCAAATCTCCACAGCCATGCCACCTCACAGATTACTTTGCCCCCTCAGCATTGAAGAACACGCAAGATGTTGCTGGTCTGGCAGCATTTGCTCCAGTTTGAGAGCCAAGCCGCCTCCAGGAAGAATCTGACAGTGCTGAAGATATGGGCAGAACAGCCCCAGCTTCTCCCCTGTCTTCTACAACAGGGCCTGACAAAGGTAAGAGAGTGTCTGTCTCTCCTGCTCACATCCCTAATAAAGGTTCCATTACATAAAACGCAGCACTGGGCTTCCTCTGCTGATAACTGCACTGAATGCCTTACTGCTCTCCTTGCTAGTGATACTTCTGCTTCTGAACATACCCTAAAAATGATGTTACTTACATAAAGAGATGTGCAGTTCTATATCTCACCTACATGCTAGGGTAGATCAAGTGGAAGAATGCATAGACTACCTACAGTGCAAATAAGCAAATGTTCATATCATCTGCCATAGCCCTCCCCCCATATTTCCCCATTCCACCCAGCAATAGGGGCTGACCCCTGTCTGACCTGTTTACCCCATTATAATCTAATTCACCCTCCCCCTCAATCCTAGTTTAAATACTTCTCCAGCTTTCCCATAAACCTCTCCCCCAGCACAACAGATCCCCTTCCATTTAGGTGCAAACCATCTTTAGCATATAGTTTGTACCCAAAAGAAAAGTCAGCCCAATGCTCTAAAAACCCAAAGCCCTGCTCCTTACACCAAGTCTTTAGTCATGCATTCAGGGCTCTAATCTCCCCCTACCATTCCTCTGTTGTGCATGGCACAGGCAACATTTCAGAGAATATTGCCTTGGAGGTCCTTCCCTTCAAATTGCAACCTAATTCTTTAAATTGGTTCTTAAGGAGCCTCCACCTTCCATATATTCTGTCATTGGTTCCAATATGGACCAAGAGAGCTCGGTCATGCCCAGCCCCTCCCAGTAATTTATCAACCTGGTCCACCACATGCTGTACCCTGGCACCAGGCAAACAGCAAAACATTTGGTTGAGGCGATCCTGGTGACAAACAAAAAAAAAAAAAAAGTAAATAAATGTCCCCCTGAAGCAGATCCAATGTTAATCATGATGCCCATTAATCTAGGGGCTAGCGCAGACCTGACAGGTCTTAAACAACTATGGGACAACCCATTCACATCATCGGATGAGCCTGCCTCCTTGTGACATCATTGATGAGGGGCATGCTGTTTTCCATATGTACAATGCCCTTCAGGTCTGGTATGGATTTGGGGGTAGGGTTTTTTTTTTTTGGCATTTTAAATTGCCGGCATTCTTTTGTTTACATTTCAGCTCTCAGTGGGGAAACCTGCTGACAGCTGATGAGTCACTGATGGTTATTAATGAAGCAGTGGCTTACTGCCTGGCCTGCTCCTTAACAGCCAGCTATTCTTCACACAGAATTCAAATCAGTCAATCATTTTTCAAATGATCATAATTTGAATTGTTCTGAAAAATTTGGAATTCATTGGACAATTAGTAAACAAAAGGAAACAAAACTAAATAAAAAGGAATGAAACAAATTCCAAAATGAATCAACTAAATGCTGCATTCCAAGTTCCTCCAAAACCACTCACAACACTTCAAGTCACCCCCAATGCCCCAATTACTCACAATATTACAAGATATCGCCCTTAGTACTGCAAGTTATTCCAAAGTTACTTTTGGTACTCCAAGTTACTTATTAGTGCCCCAAGTTGTTCCCTAAGCTCACAATACTCACAGTACTCCAAGTTACTCCAGATTACTCACGGTACTCCAAGTTACTCACAAAGTCCCAAGATACTCCAAATTATTCACAGTACTAAAAAAATACTCCCAGTACTCCAAGGAACTCACAGTGCTCCTCATTACTCCAGATCATTAACAGCACTCCAAGTTACTGTCTATGTGCACTATACTTCAAGTTACTTACAGTACTCTAAATTACTCCCAGTACTCTCAGTTCCTAAAATTACTCACTATGGTCCAATTTACTCACGGTAGTCTAAGTTACTCTCAGTGCTCAAAGGTACTCAAAATACTTCAAGCTACACCCCCTGACTCAGTACTCTCAGTGGCCTCACAGTGCATCAGCTCCCCTACAGTCAGTTCAATTAGTGTAACACGTGCCCTCTCAGCCCCACTCACAGTGCCCACAGCTCCTCCTGTCCCTGCCTGTCCCGTGATATCACTCACAGCCTTCCAGCAGCTCCTGCTGTCCCAACGTGCCCACCTCCATCAAGCTGTCACCTCCCTCAGCGTGTCTCCTTTCTCCCATGACTCTTAGTCCAAAAGTGTGACTCCTCTCTCCCATGCACAGTGTGCCTCCACTCTCTTGTGCTTCAAAGCTTCACAGCATGCCTCCTCTTTCTCATGCACAGCAACCTGGCCAAGTGAAAAGACTGCCGTCCCTTCAGGTCAGACCAAGAGACAGGCAGCCAAGTAAGCACTCTCTCCCAGTGGCAGGCTATATAGGGTTAATGCTGCAGGAAATCTATCTAAGCTTTTGGTTGGACTGGCAGACAAGATTAAGGGCTCTTGTTCACACTATCAGTGGTGACCTGCATATTTTCATATATCGCACTGCTAACTTGTTTTTTTTTCTTTTTTATAGCATTATTTGGTGTGAACAGGGCATGTAAATAACGGTTGTTTTCTATGTGTCTTAGTGATTACCTGCATGTATCAAGTGCAGAAAATTCAGGTCACCTCAGATAAAGTAAATGAGCCCTAATGGACATAGATGGTGTAGTAATGAGATTTTTACAAATAGAAACAATTGCTTCTTTAAATAGGCATTTTGTCAAAGCTTAACTGAACAAACTTAGTTAGAAGCTGATTGGCTATTATGCACAGCTGCACCAGGTGATCAAGGGTGGATAACATACATCAGGGGTAGGAAACCTTTGAGAGGTGGAGATCTACCTGAACAACATAAAAGAGATCTAAGATCACCGGGTTTCAGCACCTTTTTTAAAAGAAATTAACAAGGATGGCCTAACTAAATAGTTAGGAAAATTTAAAAAGATAAAATAAAACAAATGTCACTGTAAAAATATGAAATTAACTATTGTAGACAGTGTCAGTCAGTAGAGTGTCAGTAGGACAGTGGATGGTGTCAGTAGAACATTGGATGGTGTCAGTAGAACATTGGATGGTGTCAGTAGAGCAGTGGACGGTGTCAGAGGGGAAGTAGATGGTGTAATTAGAGCTGTGGGCATGTCAGCAGGTCAGATCTTGGTGTCAGTAGGGCAGTGGATGGTGTCAGTAGGTTTTTTTATTTTATTACTGTATTTATTTATTTGTTTATCTATTTTTACAATTTTTTTTATTATTTTTTGCAATTTTATTTTATATTATTTTTTTACAATTTTGTTTAACAGGCCTGATGGGATGCTTTGGTGAAATATCAGGGGTCTAAATGGACCCCTGATGCCTCACTTTTGAGACACAGAAAGGAGATTGAAGACACAGTGCTCAATCTCCATCTCTACAGCCACAGCTGCACAGAGTGAATGAACAGGAAGATCTCTGCACTGTCTTCCTGTTCATTTACAAACCAAAGCATTGTAAACACAGTTTACTATGCTTAAATTGTGAGTGATCACTACTAATCACTCATTGTGTTGATTTAGAAAAGGAAGGGGGTGGTAAATTACATATTTACCAACCCCTTTCCCTGCTCTCCATCCTGAAATCATCCCCACAGAAGTTGGTGGGAGAGGAGAGAAGGGGAAGGTAGAAGCACTGCTGGGGGTGCAGGGGAGCACACAGGGGGGCCAAAAATCAGAAGAAAGGGGAACCTGAATAGGAGGGGCAGCGGGGGGGGTGGTGCGGTGGCGCTGATTAGAGATCGAATGACCCGAGATAACAGGAACTCCGGGAAGCGAGTATGGTGTCTGGTGGGGAATTCCAGATTCGCAGAATATCCTGGAAAGAGCATCCGGCTTGATATTCTTTGACCCAGGCCTGTATGTGATATGCAGTTGGAATCTGGAAAAGAAGAGTGCCCAGCGTGCCTGACAAAGTTTCAACCTTTTAGCACGCTGCAGGTAATCAAGGTTCTTATGGTCGGTGAAGACCAGGATAGGGTGTTAGGCTCCCTCCAGCAAGTATCGCCATTCCTCCAAGGCGGATTTTATTGCCAATAGCTCTCGATCCCCAACATCATAGTTGGTCTCAGGTGGCGTGAGCTTATGAGAGAAAAAGGCACTGGGGTGAAGAGAAGCCTTGGGACCTCGTCTCTGGGAGAGGACTGCTCCCACTACGGTCTCGGAGGCATCCACCTTTAGGATGTAAGGCAGGGCTGGATCCGGGTGCTTCAGGACAGGAGCAGAGGTGAACAAATTTTGAGTGTCAGGAAGGCCATTTGGGCCTCGGAGGACCAATGGAAGCGGGAGTTCTGTTTAGTAAGCTGAGTGATGGGTGCAATCACTGCGGAAAACCCCCTAGTAAACTTCCTATAGAAGTTAGCGAAGCCTACGAAACGTTGGACCCCTTTTCTGTCCACCGGCGCTGGCCAATCCAGGATGGCAGAGACTTTTTGCGGATCCATGGTGACTCCAGTAACAGAAATAATGAGGCCCAGAAATCGAATACTGGAACGTTCAAATGCACATTTTTCGGCTTTTGCATAAAATCTGTGTTTTCGTAAACGTTCTAGAATGCACTTGACATGCCTGCGGTGCTCCTCCAGTGTTGGCAAGAAGATGAGAATAGCATCTAAGTAGATTATGACAAATTGATTGTTTACCAGGTGCTGATAGGTGGCCGGGGTGTTACAGAGCCCGAAGGGCATGACCAAGTAATCATAGTGGCCGAACCGTGTTCTGAAGGCCATTTTCCATTCATCAACCTCCCGGATGCGAATGAGATTATATGCCCCATGAAGGTCCAGCTTGGTGAAGATGGTAGCTGAGCCCAGTCATTGGAACAGCTCAGGCACCAAGGGTAAGGGGTAGCGGTTCTTGACCGCAATTTTGTTGAGGTCCCGATAGACTATGCAAGGCCTAAGGGAATGATCCTTTTTCTCAACAAAGAATATCCCTGCCCCGGCAGGGGACGTGGAAGGCCCAATGAACCCCTTCTTCAAATTATCATCCAGATAGGCCTTTAGAGCCTTTAGTTCCCCCTCAGAGAGCAGTTAAATCCTGCAGAAATGGCACTTCCGCACCTGGCAACAGCTCAATTGGGCAGTCGTAGGCCCTGTGGGGTGATAGCTCATCTTCCCCCATTTTGCTAAACACATCTAAAAAGTCATGATATGCCGAAGGGACAGCAGCATGGGTCTCCTGGTCAGGTTGGGATCCAGGCAGAGGACTGAGGAAGGAGACTCCTGGGCCTGCTACAGGTAGTGGTGCTGGCAATAGAGGGATGTGAACTGAATGTCACCTGTAGTCCAATTAATGTTGGGGCAGTGTGCCCGCAGCCATGGCCGGCTGAGAATGATGGGGAAAAGAGGGGACCCAATGGCGTCCAGTAGCAGGTATTCTGAATGACCACTGACAGTCCTGGCAAGGAGCGGAATGGCCTCATGGGTGACTGTACCCGACTTAATGGTAGATCCGTAGGCCAGGCGGATGAACATCCGGTGGGCCTTGAGTCTGTGAGGAATCCGGCGTTGCACTGCAAAAGTCAATTCCACAAAACAACTGCATGCACCAGAGTCCACAATGGCTGGGACCTGGATACTTCGGCTGGAGAGCTGTAGTGAAATAGAAAGGACAAGATGCATTGCCTTGTCAGGCAGAGACAGAACTTCTCCCTCAGTGGTGCTGGAGCAATTACCGCGCTTGACCAGGCAAGACTTGACGAGATGTCCTAGACCTCCACAATACAGGCACATGTTGTGGGATAGATGTCTTTGTCTTTCTTCGGGGGTGAGCGGTGGGGCATAGGAGCCCAATCTGTATGAGCTCAGGCTGGTCTTCGGGAGAGGAGGAGGAGACCACTGGACCAGCTGGACCTGGGTAACTGGGTACACAAGGCATTGTCCAGCTAGGTCGCGTGACTTTCGGCCCTGCATTCCCGCAAGCGGCGGTCAACCTGGATAGCCAGGTTGATCAAGGCTTCCAGGGATTGGGGTTCCCCCACTCAAGCTAGTTCATCTTTAAGTGGCTTGGATAGGCGCAGCCAGAATTGGTAGTGGAGGGCCGCATCATTCCAAGCCGTGCCAGCACTTCAGCCCTGGAACACCTCAATGTAGTCCTCCGCCATGCGGCGGCCCTGCTGGAGCACATGGAGTGCAGCCTCTGCGGTTGCGGCCTGGTGGGGGTCCTCATAGAGCCATGCCATGGTCTGGAAGAAGAGGTTCAGGTCAGCCGTTTCAGGGGCTTTCTGTTCTAGAAGCTGATGGGCCCAAGCCTGGGGTTCATCTAGCAAGAGGGATATCACCAGCCCCACTTTCGTGGCTGCCAAGGAGAAGGTGCAGGGTTGCAGTGTAAAGTATAATTCACAGGCATTGCAAAAGGCCTGTGATTTCTTACAGTCCCCTGCGAACCGTTCGGGTAAAGGCACCTCGGGTCCAGTGGGTAAGGTAATGATGGCATGGGCGGCAGACTGACTGGAACTTGGTGCGGCTGACATGGAAAGCTTGGTTGAGTCCGGTTAGATGAACACACAGATCCTGCGTTGGAGAGGGCCACTGTGCAGACTTGGATATGGCTGTCACGCACCTGGTGGTGGAGTCTGGCTTATGCAGTGGGCAACCTCTCTTACGACCCTGATTTGGGAACCCCTGGTAGAGGAGACAGGAGGTTTCGGGAGTGCAGGGAGGCAAGCAGAGGCGTAGTGGTGCAGGCTGGGTCAGTAGCAGGCTGGCGGTGAAGTACAGAAGGAGAAGGAAGGTGGGTGGCCAGATACAAGCAGGGTGGGCAACAGGCGGGCAGCAGACGTACAAGGGATCAGGCAGGAGAAGCACTGAAGGCAAGCCGGGGTCAGTGCAGGGGGATATCGAGCAAGGTCTAGGTCAAGTCGGGTCTCAGAAAACAGGAAAACCTTCAGAATGGATCACAGAAAACACAGGCAACGCTGTAGAACAGACAGCACTTGCTCCCTGGTGCCGTCTGTTTAAATAGGTCGCTGGGTGCCATCAGATGCATGCATGCGGACACACTCACGCACGCAGACGCATGTGCGCACAAGTGTTCCAGACAGAGTCTTCAGCTACATTTTCTGACAGTGACATAGAAATGATGATGCCTGGAAAAAGTGGGCCTTGAGAGGAAAGGAAGTCCTCCTCTTCCTCCTGCTGCCCTGCCTCCGTTGCCCTGTCCATAATGCCATGCAGAGTCTGCTAAAGCAGGAACACAACAGGGATTGTGTCACTGATGCAGGCTCTGTCATGACTCACCATCCTTGTGTCCTCCTCAAATGGTGACAGTACAATGCATGCATCTTTAATTATCAGCGATTGGTGTGGAGGAAAAAAGCAGAGGCGGCCTGAGCCTGTCGTTGTGCCGTACTCGCACAGATACTCATTGACAGCCCTCTGCTGCATGTATAGCCGCTGCAGCATTGCTAAAGTCGAGTTCCACCTGGTGGGCTTGTCACAAATCAGGTGGTTTACGGGAAGGTGGAATTCCCACTGAATTTTAGCCAACCAAGCACTGGTTGTGTATGACCGCCTGAAATGGCTACAGACTCTTCTGGTCAGCTTTAGCACATCTTGCAACCCTGGGTACGTATTTAGGAATCGCTGCACCACCAAATTGAGGACATGTGCCAGGCATGGCACTTGTGTCAACTATCCCTGTCTAAGGGCGGACAGGCGGTTTGAGCCTTTATCGCACACCACCATTCCTGGCTCCAGCTGGCATGATGTGAGCCCCTTCTGGGCCTGTCCCTGCAGAGCTGCATGAATCTCTGGTCCGGTGTGGTTCTTGTCCCCTAGACACACCAGCTGAAGCAATGCATAGCACCTTTAAGCCTGACTCATGGAATAGCCCTTTGAACGCTTAGGGGGTACCTGATGTTTATAGGACAATTCTGCAGAGGAGGGCATGGAGGTGGCGGAGGAGGAGAAGTGGGTAGAGCTCACAGGTCTGGCATCATCACCACCAGCTGTATGGAGACATGGGGGCACAACAAGCTGCAGCACCGAGCCCTGTCCTGAATCCCTTCAAGTGGCAAGCAGCGTTACCCAGTGTACTGTGAACAAAATGCAGGGTGGGCCATTTATATGGATACACCTTAATAAAATGGGAATGGTTGGTGATATTAACTTCCTGTTTGTGGCACATTAGTATATGTGAGGGGGGAAACTTTTCAAGATGGGTGGTGACCATGGCGGCCATTTTGAAGTTGGCCATTTTGAATCCAACTTTTGTTTTTTCAATAGGAAGAGGGTCATGTGACACATCAAACTTATTGGGAATTTCACAAGAAAAACAATGATGTGCTTGGTTTTAACGTAACTTTATTCTTTCATGAGTTATCTACAAGTTTCTGACCACTTATAAAATGTGTTCAATGTGCTGCCCATTGTGTTGGATTGTCAATACACCCCTCTTCTCCCACTCTTCACACACTGATAGCAACACCGCAGGAGAAATGCTAGCACAGGCTTCCAGTATCCGTAGTTTCAGGTGCTGCACATCTCGTATCTTCACAGCATAGACAATTGCCTTCATATGACCCCAAAGATAAAAGTCTAAGGGGGTCATCTGAAGGCAATTGTCTATGCTGTGAAGATACGAGATGTGCAGCACCTGAAACTACGGATACTGGAAGCCTGTGCTAGCATTTCTCCTGCGGTGTTGCTATCAGTGTGTGAAAAGTGGGAGAAGAGGGTTGCATTGACAATCTAACACAATGGGCAGCACATTGAACACATTTTATAAGTGGTCAGAGACTTGTAAATAGCTCATGAAAGAATAAAGTTACGTTAAAACCAAGCACACCATTGTTTTTCTTGTGAAATTCCCAATAAGTTTGATGTGTCATATGACCCTCTTCCTATTGAAAAAACAAAAGTTGCATTCAAAATGGCCAACTTCAAAATGGCCGACATGGTCACCACCCATCTTGAAAAGTTTCCCCCCTCACATATACTAATGTGCCACAAACAGGAAGTTAATATCACCAACCATTCCCATTTTATTAAGGTGTATCCATATAAATGGCCCACCCTGTATATTGTCCCTGCCCATGCTTGCTGGACCACGTGTCAGCAGTAAGGTGGATTTTACGGCTGACTGCCTTGCCCAACAATGCCAGAAAATTCCCGTCCATGGGATGGTAGAGAGATGGAACGGCCTTACATGAAAAGTAGTAGCGACTATTATGTCTAGGCCCTATGCTTTTTACCTAATCTATCTGGAGGAAATGTTCAGGGAAATACTCTCTCTCATCCCCCACATCCTCCTCTTGAGAACATACTCTTCAACCCAGATATGCCAGATAGTCTCTCCTATGATCGAATGTTACCATGGACTAAAGCAGGCATATTTCAATTACGCCATCTAGTAAAACCGTGACATATAAAATCCTTTCTTTTCCATACCTACAATCTAACCACTTGCCGACCGCCAAACGCAGGTTGACGGCGACAAGGTGGCTTGATATCGCAAACCGCCGTCATATGACGGCGGCTGCGAGATCGTGCACTGTGAGCATGCGTGCACCGCCGGAGGTGTGCTCGCGCACTCACTGTGTTCCGGGGGGGCCAGGGAGCAGGTGGGGCAGACTCGATCTCCGCCGGCTACCCACAATGGCCCCCCGCAGTGAAAGAACGGAGATCCGTGTATGTAAACACGGATCTCCATTCTGTGAGAGGGGGAAGGGCTGTTCCTCTACATGGAAGCCGTGATCACTCCCCTTCCCCTGCCAGTCAAACACGAATACAGTTAGAACACGCCCAGGGAACACATTTAAGCCTTAGAGCGCCCCCTGTAGGTTAACCCCTTCACTGCCAATGGCATTTACACAGCAATCAGTGCATTTTTATAGCACTGATCGCTGTATAAATGCCAATGGTCCCAAAAAAGTGTCAAAATGGTCCGACATGTCCGCCGCAATATCGCAGTACCGCTAAAAATTGCAGATCGCCACCATTACTAGTAAAAAAAAATAATAACCCCAGAAATTAATTCTCATCATCCGTAAACGCGGCAACTTTTGCGCAAACCAATCAATAAACGCCGATTGCGATTTTTTTTATCACAAATATGAGGAAGAATATAAATCGGCCAAACCGTTGAAAAAAAATGTTCTTTTATATTTTTTTTTTTGGATTTGTATTTTAGCAAAAAGTAAGACATTTTTTTTTTTTTTTAATTGTTGCTCTTCTTTTATTTATAGTGGTGATCAGAAATGACGCAGCGGTGATCAAATATCACCAAAAGAAAGCTCAATTTGTGGGAAAAAAAGGACGCAAATTTTGTTTGGGTACAACTTCGCACGTCCACGCAATTGTCAGTTAAAGTGACACAGTGCCGAATCTCAAAAAGTGCTCTGGTCCTAAAGTGGGAAATCCTTCCTGGGCTGAAGTGGCTAAACATGAGCTTTCTGATAAGCTTTGTTACTCCTATCTACAATTTTAACATTTTTTCTTTAACATATCTAAGACACTTTCATTGGATAGGCCCACTGACTTTGAGGTACTTTGCGCTAAAGGCCCTTATGAACCTCGTCAGATTTCAACATATCTATCTAAAATTCTTCATGAGGCTATCCCGCTAACTGATGTAAGCCACAATTACATGAGGAAGTGGGCCACAATTTTAACTCGACCTATCTCCTTGATAGATGGGAGAAAATTTGGGAATCAACCTCTAAACACTGCTTGGCATTCCGGTTCCACTCAACCCCCTACATTACTTGCTGGGACTCCCAATTCCAAGTATTTCGAAAATCGGGAAAAGGCTAGTATCCTTTGTCCTTTTAGCGGTGAAACGGGTTATCCCTAGATGTTGGCTTTCTACCCCCCTAACTCTCACAGGTTCTCTCTACCTTGGCAGACATAAGAAAAATGGAACATATGACCGCAATAGTAGACAACTATGTGCCACGCTTCTCTAAGGTTCCTTGGAGCAACTTCACACACCATCTTAAGAACACATAACGAAGCTTCCGGTTCCGGCGCCTGATGAGGAGGGAGTGAAGAGCAGCGGCTCCGGACCCCATCTGCATATAAAGCCTGCCAACACCTGAATCAAGCAAATTTGACACCCCAGCTTGTCTCCCTGACTCTCAGCAACCATCCGGGAACCCCCTCAGAGATGGACAAGTTTGTTCTTCACGGCGCGCCCGCCACGCTGCCCGTCTCCCGAACCGACAACGCGGCAACGAATCTTCGTTCGGAAAACGCTGCTGCAACGAACCTTCGTTCGGAAAACACCATTGCAACGAACCCTCGTTCGGAAGCCTCGTGCGGGGACACGACCGCCGCCATTCCGGTTCAGTCCCAACCTATACAGGTACTTCCCCCCCTAATCCATACAAACGCGGGGACATCAGAGACAATCGGCCTTGGCCTTCGAAGCAATACACAAGAATTCTACCACACACTTCAACGA
>BLSH010411642.1:122256-134742 GCA_018402905.1 Glandirana rugosa | reverse complement strand
AAACAAAAAAAAAAAAAAAAAAAAAAAAAGAACACATAACTTGTAGGAAATAATATCTATTGAATGGTTTTATGTTCATGCTATGATACCTAGTACTGACCCCAGTTCTTTGTCTTCCAATTGTACAGATCTTGATGTCCCTAATGTTATTATTTCTCACATATTTTTCTCACATATAGTCAAATATGTTCTTACTGTTTTTTTTTTTTTTTTTACTTATTGCCATTTTTTTTTCCTGTTCATGTGTTGGGTATACTGAGCTTACAGAGCTGGTGCCCGACACTAACGTGGCCATTCTACTCTACCACTTCTGTGCACCCGCTTCCTTATTTCTAGGTTACTTGGAAGAAAAAAATGTTGTACCATCATTATTGTATGAATAATATGTATGATTTTCTGTACTGTACAACTCTGAAAATGTTATAAACAATTAAAAAAAAAAAAGTAGTAGCGAATTGGAACCTGCCATTGTGGTACAGCACATTGTGCAAATTCATGGAATGGGGCAGAATCCACCAGGCTGAAAGGAAAAAGTTGGAAGGCCAACAGCTTTGTCAAGCCTGTATTGTTTTCCAGCTGCAGCAGATGGGGCAGAGAAATTTGCCAGATACAGTCTACAGCTGGTGTTGTGTTGCTGGCAGATGTGCTGCTTGGACCTGGCTGGGACACCCTGTGCTATACCATCATCCCTGTCAGTGGTGGCTGCTGAGAGGTAATGACTCAGTATAGCAGGGGCAGACTGAAGTGGGTAACGATGAGGAGGAGGAGTAGGGACAGATTTGTGCCCCTTTTGCATGGCTTTTAGGTGCTCTTGCCAATGAGCTGAGTGGTTGGAAGTTAAATGCCTTGTTAAGCATGTGGTACCCAAATGGATGGTGTTTTTGCCACTTTTGATGTGCCTGAGATACAGTTTGTAGATAGCATCCGTGCAATCTGCTGCAGATGTGCTAAAAAAGGCCCAGCAAGTAGATTTCTCTCCCACAATCCCCTTCTACTTCCTTTCCGTCATTGTCCCTAGACGAATATAGCTCCAGCAAAGAAGGGAGGTGAGAAGAAAAAGGGCCACTCTGCAATCAATGAGGTAGTTACTAGGGAATACACCATCAATATTCACAAGCGGATCCATGGCATTGGCTTCAAGAAACGCGCTCCCCGTGCTCTGAAGGAAATCCGCAAATTCGCAATGAAAGAGATGCGTACTCCTGATGTGCGTATTGACACCAGGCTAAACAAAGCTGTGTGGGCCAAAGGAATCAGGAATGTTCCATACCGTATTCGTGTGCGTTTGTCCAGGAAGCGTAATGAGGATGAAGACTCCCCCAACAAACTGTACACACTGGTCACATATGTGCCAGTTACTACATACAAAGGTCTACAGACAGTCAACGTTGATGAAAACTAAACTTCTTCTTTGTTGAAATAAGAAAAAATAAATAAAACTGAAAAAAAAAAAAAAAAAAGCCCAGCGAGCTGAGCTTTGGGAGTGGGCCGGGAGAGAACAGCTGCAGAATATGATGGAATAGGGTGTCTGCTCTGTACTCTTTCTTGATATCGGCCTCCTTGGGGTTGTGCTGCCTCACCTTCAGTTTCCTCCTCTGCTCTATCTGGCACCCAAGTCGCATCAGTGACCTCATCATCATCATCATCTCCATCTCCTCCATCATCATTACCACTGGAGACAGCTTGGCAATACTCTACAGCTGGGGGAACATGAATGCCAATTTGTCTTCCAGTGTTCTCCCCTCTCTCTAGGCTCATGTTCCTGTCATCCTCAACCTCAGAACCAACATATGAATATAGTAATGGCTGGGCATCAACAAGGAGCAAGTGGCTGATGCTGTGGACAAATAACTAAGCTGACTCCTCCTCCATGGCTCATGTTGGGGCTATCGCAGGAATAGATGTGGACAAGGAGGCAGGTTTATCCACTCTGGCAACTGCAGGGGACTGCTCACTTGTCTCTGCTTGCATGACAGAGGATGATGAGGATGAGGAAGGTTTATTAAGCCAGTCCACCACCTCTTCTTCATGCTGTGGCTGGATAGCATGGGCAAATTCACTAAACAGAGGAAATGATGCCCTGCCTGAGGACTGACCCCCATGTCCACCTTCTTGTCCTGCCAGACATTATTGGGAGGAAGGGGTGGTGCTTATTATCATATGTTAAGAAGAAGTGGAAATCTATATGTAGATGCACTTTAATCAGTGTAACGTGGTGTTTGGTGCACTTTAATTTGAGTACTCACACTACACAGACACACTCCACAGATACACTATAATATACTGCAATATAATGCACCAAATATACAGTGACGCACAAAACTATATGCCATTAAACTTGCAGTAACCCACAAAACTATATGGCGCTAAACTGGCAGTAATGCACACAGAAGTAAATGGTGTTAAACTGGTAGTAACGCACTTAGAACTATATGGCGTGAAACTGGCAGTAAAACACACAGAAGTAAATGGCGTTAAAATTGCATTAACGCACACAGAAGTAAATGACATTAAACTGGCAGTAATGCACTCAGAACTATATGGTGTTAAACTGTCAGTAATGCACACAGAAGTAAATGGTGTTAAAGTGGCAGTAACACGTTTATAACTATATGGCGTTAAACTGGCAGTAGAGCAGTTATAACTATAAGGTGTTAAACTGGCAGTAACGCACACAGAAGTAAATGGTGTTAAACTGGCAGTAACACACACAGAAGTAAATGGCGTTAAACTGGCAGTAATGCACTTAGAAGTATATGGCGTTAAACTGGCAGTAACGCACTTAGAACTATATGGCGTTAAACTGGCAGTAACGCACACAGAAGTAAATGGTGTTAAACTGGCAGTAACACACACAGAAGTAAATGGCGTTAAACTGACAGTAACGCACACAGAAATAATAGGTGTTAAACTGGCAGTAAAGCACTTAGAACAATATGGCGTTAAACTGGCAGAAACACACTTAGAACTATATGCTGTTAAACTGGCAGTAACACACTTAGAATTATATGGTGTTAAACTGGCAGTAACGCACACAGAAATAAATGGCATTAAACTGGCAGTAATGCACACAGAACTAAATGGTGTTAAACTGGCAGTAATGCACTTAGAACAATATGGCGTTAAACTGACAGTAACACACCTAGAACTATATGGCGTTAAACTAGCAGTAACACACTTAGAACTATATGGCGTTAAACTGGCAGTAATGCACACAGAAGTGAATGGCATTAAACTGGCAGTAATGCACTTAGAACTATATGGCGTTAAGCTGGCAGTAATTCACTTAGAACTATATGGCTTTAAACTGGCAGTAACGTACACAGAAGTAAATGGAGTTAAACTGGCAGTAACACAATCAAATAAACAGTGTTCAACCGTCACTACACTGACACTATCTGAACTGTCCCTACTCTAGCTATACACTATTGTAAAGATTACTGACTCAGTCTCACTACACTACACTGAAACTATCAGAGCTGTCTCTACTCTAGCTATACACTAATGTAAAGATTACTGACACGGTCTCACTACACTGAAACTATCTGAGCTGTCCCTACTCTAAATATAAACTAATGTATGTATGAATGACACAGTCTCACTACACTACAGTGAAACTATCTGAGCTGTCCCTACTCTAGCTGCACACTATGCAAAGCTGAATAATGGTCCTCCTCACTACACTCACACTATCCCTAGACTGACACTAAACTAAAATTCTACACTGACAATTGAAGCAAAATAGCACAGTTTAGCACACTAGCTAACTAATAGCACTGAGCAGAGCCCTGTTCTATCTCTCCCCACCCGAAATCACACTGAAAATGGCTGCCATTGAAAGAATACTTTTATACTGTGGGGCGTAAATGAGCCATGATTGGATAAAGTCATAATGACAGTGCCCAATCATGACTCTGACAGTGCTCTGTGCCCTGAATGGCTAAAGCTTTTACTGCTTCAGCCAATCAGGGCTTGCAATGCATTGTTCAGTGCCGCATTGCATTTTGGTCGGTTCGGGGGCGAACAAATGGTCGAACGACCCGTTTGTTTGGATGTTTGTCGTATGACCGAACAGCGAAAGTTCGGCCCAAACTTATGCTCGGGCCAATCCGTTTGCCCATCCCTACTGCTTACCTCTGTTTCTGTAGTGCTAATTTCCAGGCTTTCATGGTCACCTAATAGGTTCAAAGCACATCTTCAAATGTTTTTTTTTTATGAAATTGTTCCCTCAGGTGGGGCATAAAATAAAGAAAGAAGCATAGGCTGAAATAAACACCTTGAGTCTGGAGCTATCCCCCACAGTACTTATTTTTTGACACCCAGTGTCATTCAACTCGGTAGAGTAAAGACATACTTTGAATGAATAGATGTAAAGGCTCCGCCTCTCAAGGGGGCATCATCACATTGCCCTTAACTCACTGCATAATGAAGCACAAATAGTGTTCACATCAGAAGTCCATAATAGAAAAATGAGCCAGACACCCAATCGCTTCTTCTTTACAGGATTCTATTAACACAACAGCAATGAATGATCCAGCACAATTCTAATGCGTTTTTGGCCAAAGCCTTCCTCATAGCATACTTAATGCTATAAGGAAGGCTTCAGCCGAAACGCGTTTGATTTATGCTGCATCGTTCATTGCTGTTGTGCTAATAAAATTCTGTAAAGAAGAAGCTACTGGATTGCCGGCTCATTTTTCTATTATGGACTTCTAGAGAACAACGCAGCCAGTGCACCACATCCGCTCATCATCAACCTTTAATACAGTGGTAGAGCTTGGGTGAGTCTTTTTGTGCTTCAGCGCTAACATCAGCATCACTCTCTGCCTCAGGAAAGGCATCATCCAATCAAATAACCTCTTAATTACTTCTGGACTAAACATAATTTTTGACGCTTGTTGTTTACAAGTTAGATCAGTATTTTTTGCTAGAAAATAACTTAGAATCCCCAAACATTACATATAATTTCTTAGCATAGACCCCTTTTTGGAAAAAATGCACTTCACTGAATTTAAAAAATAAGAAAACAGTAGTTTGCCCATTTTTTTTGCATATTATTATAGATGATGTTACGCCGTGTAAATAGATACATAACACAGAAAAGAGAGGACAGGTCTGATGCTACCTGTAACACGCCTCCATCCCTAATTACAACACAGGACAAAAATAACCCATGGGATTTTGAGTGAGGTGGGAATGGGGGCCAGAAAAACAAGTATAAGTATGAGTAAAAAACATAATTTATTACATTCATCAGCAAATACATGAACATTGGGCCAAGCTTGATGAAAGAAACATACAATCCAAAATGTGTCAAAACATTAATACATTGTTAAAATAGTAAAATGTACAAAATATATCTATACAGGCATCCATAACTCAATGCATTTTGCCAGTCCATGCTCGCTTCCTCTGGAGTAGATCTTATGGTGCAGTATATCTATGAAACAAAGTAACAATTGGAAATGTCACAAAAAAATCTATTTGAGAGCAGGAACCCATATGCAACAGCCCCATACTCACAAAAATAGCTTAGAAAAGGTTCCAAAATGGGTGTGGTCCCCCAAGAAGAGAGGCCGAGGGATATGTCTCCCCCAGGAGCTAAAGAGATGGAGAAGTGACCAGGGAAGCAGGAGGAGGGTGGGCATGACTGAAAAAAAAGTGTATCCAAAGGGTGTCCCACGAATCCTGGATTGACAGCTGTAATGAAAATTTGAATGTATATGTCTAAGTATCTTTACACATGCTGCATTGGCAGATTAAAGGTAAATTTGTAACTTCAATGTATATATACATATACAGTATCTCACAAAGGTGAGTACACCCCTCACATTTTTGTAAATACTTTATTATATATTTTCATGTGACAACACTGAATAAATGACACATTGCTAAAATGTAAAGTAGTGAGTGTACAGCTTGTATAACAGTGTAAATTTGCTGCCCCCTCAAAATAACTCAACACATAGCCATTAATGTCTAAACCGCTGGCAACAAAATTGTGAGTACACCCTTAAGTGAAAATATTCAAATTGGGCCAAAAGTGTCAATATTTTGTGTGGCCACCACAATTTTCCAACACTGCCTTAACCCTCTTGGGCAAGGAGTTCACCAGAACTTCACAGGTTGCCACTGGAGTCCTCTTCCACTCCTCCATAACGAAATCACGGAGCTGGTGGATGTTTCCATTTGAGGATGCCCCACAGATGCTCAATAGGGTTTAGGTCTGGAGACATGCTTGTCCAGTCCATCACCTTTACCGTCAGTTTTTTTTAGCAAGGCAGTGGTAGTCTTGGAGGTGTTTTTGGAAATAAGGTTGGAATACTGCCCTGCGGCCCAGTCTCCAAGGGCCCCTTCCTCATCTTGCTCTGCTTCAGTATGTCATAGTACATGCTGGCATTCATAGTTCCCTCAATGAACTCTAGCTACCCAGTGCTGGAAGCATTCATGAAGCCCCAGACACGTTGGGCCCAATTTGGACATTATTACACAGGGGTGTACTCACTTCTGTTGCCAACAGTTTAGACATTAATGGCTGTGTGTCGAGTTATTTTGAGGGGCAGTCAATTTACACTGTTATACAAGCTGTGAGAGGAGAGGTGCTAAAGGACCGTGCTATAAAGGAAACGTGAGATGTAATATTACAATTAAGCCACCTTAAACTATAAAGTATGTCCTAGAAGTGTATGGGGGTGCATAAAAATATCCCAATGAATTGGATGTGATGTGCTTACCAGATAGGTGTGCTTAATGTGTCTGGTAACAAGGCAGTATGAGAACCAAGAGCCTCCATGTGAATCCTCCTGCTTGGATCCCCAGCAGGTGCAGCCAGTTGCATTTCTAATGCCATGAACAGGTAACTGATTGTGTGAGCATAAAGTATGCTCACCACCTATATAGAAGACGCCCATGCATGCACTGGCGTCTCCACAACGGGAACCGAGGATATCATGAACATATCATAATGGATTCGATGTTGAGCTAAAGTAACATTAGAAGCAGGCTGTATGTCGGGCCCAAAATAGCAGCAGCAGACCAAGGGAGGGCATAATGGGTGTCTTCCACCCGTGTCCAATATAGAAAAGAGAGGACAGGTCTGATGCTACCCGTAATACACCTCCATCCATAATTATAATAAAGGAGAAAAATAGCCCATGGGACTTTGAGGGAGGAGGGAATGAGGGCCAAAAAAAACAAGTATAAATATGAGTAAAAAACATAATTTATTAAGTTCATCAGCACATACATGAACATTGTGCGAAGCTTGATGAAAGAAACATACAAACCAAAATGTGTCAAAATGTTGATACATTGTTAAAATAGTAAAATGTACAAAATATATCTATACAGGAATCCATAACTCAATGCATTTCACGAGTCCATGCTCACTTCCTCAGGAGTAGATCTTAAGGTGAAACAAAGTAACAATTGGAAATGTCACAAAAAGGTATGTATTTGAGAGCAGAAGCCCATATACAACAGCCCCATACTCACAAAAATAGCTTAGTCAAGTTTCCAAAACAGGTGTGGTTCCCTCAAGAAGAGCAGCCGCTGAGTATGGGGCTGTTGTATATGTCTCTCCTGCTCACTTCCCTAATAAAGGTTCCATTACATAAAAAGCAGCACTGAGCTTCCTCTGCTGATAACTGCCCTGAATCCCTTGCTGCTCTCCTGCCAGTGATAGTTCTGCTTCTGAACATACCCTAAAAATTATGTTGTTTACATAAAGAGCTGTGCACCTCTATATCTCACCTACACGCTAGAGTAGATCAATTGGAAGAATGCATAGACTACCTACAGCAGTAAATATTTGTTGAGAACCAGGGAAATAAGAGGGGAAAGGGCATACTAGGGTGGGATATTATATGAAGCACACAGTAAAAATGATTGACCCAATTGGTATAGGATTTTTCTTGAAGCTAATAGAGTACCTTCTCTACAATACCACTTGCAATTGGGGATCATCCACTATCATGATGGGCTATCACTGGTATTTTGTCCCACCGTCTTGCAGCAGAGACTATTCACCTCATACAGACACATCTAACTCGCATCAGCTCCTGCCAAGTGGTGATATCCACAAAACGCGTAGAGCTTTCCTATAATGCTGTGTCACAATAATCATGTCTAAATTAATGTATTTTTATTACAATAATGAATTGTCCCCATAATTGGTATCCCATTTATGAATATCATGTTTACACTGTTTGTTGGTATACACACCAATATTTATTATTTTATAGTATCTATCATGTTGTTACTATTGTGTATATACATATCAACTGCCTGGTCATGTACATATATGAAATGTTTACAAGTTATTTATATTGATATGATGTTATGGTCTTGGAGTATATAGTGCCCACATTCAGTAATAAACTCTTTTTGTATCCTATACCCTTTGGGTCAATCCTTTTTACTGTGTGCTTCATATAGAGTCCCACCCTAGTATCCCCTTTCTTCTCTTATTTACCTGGTTCTCAACAAATATGCATTAGGGATGGAGGTTAATGTACTCACTAGTCATTACCTCATACAAAGTCCCCATATTTTTAACTTTTTGTCTACAGCAGTAAATAAGCAAACATACAATGGTTCACAATGAGATAGTGGATGCTGTTGCTCAGCACACCTGCAACAATTACATGCCAAATTCACAGATTTTGAGGACAGATCATGAAGGAAAAACATTACATTTAAAGGTATTCTTGCACAAATATCTTTCTCACTCCTACCTGGATATGATCAATGCAGCCATATGCACCTGGAGAACTTTACCTCAAAAATTGAATGGTATCTTGACAATGATATTGTTCTCCCTACCTACAGCCTCTATGGAACTTGTTATCCTGGAAATCTACTTTTCCTCCTGGATTTCAGCAGGCATAATGTCTACAGTAGATCTTTCTAGTAACACTCATATACATTTATTTCAACAGCTGTGCTCCTGTTATGGCCTAGACTTAAAAACCTTCTATATGCATCTCCGGCTTTGGTCAGCCCTTTCTCGCATAGCTTGCACTGAACAACCTCTATTATGGCTTTTAATTAAATCTATGAAAGCCATACCCCTTGCCACAAAGGAATCTCTGCCATTTATAAGCTCCTTACCACACCTTCTTCGCAAAATTAACTTCCCTCAATGCTATATTGGCAGCACCTTTTAAAGCTTTCCTTTAAACCCTCGCAATGGTATCAGGCGCTTAATCTCACCCTAAAAGCCTCCCAATGTATTCTTTACTGGGAAACCATTTCACAATTGGTACCTCACACCAGCTAAATTAGCAAAAATATGCCCATCAACCTACCCTACATGTTGGAGGAACTGCGGACAACCTGGAACCATCTTTCATGTTCGGTGGGACTGCCCAAATCTCACCAACTATTGGGCAGATATTGCTTCCTTGGTTATTTCTATAACTCAAGTTTCAATTACACCAACACCTCAGAAATTCCTACTCAGTAAGGATATTGTTACCTAGCTCATTTTTAAGATCCAATAGTTTTTACTAAATGGAACCCATGGCTCGCCGACCCAAGAAGCCTACCTCTAAACGAATACTTCTTCACTCATTTTCCATTAACATATGATATACAAATATAAAGCATACATATCCATACCCTCAAGGTGGTCTAATACTATTTGTATGTTTATAATCGAATGTGTAGTACACCCATTGCACCCAGTGCCTTTTCTTGACATCTCTGTAAAATGTTCCCCTCTCTCCATCCTAGAACAATCCCTTCAGCAGAGAGGACGGGAAACCAGCAGATTTGCCAGGAGGGGAGGTTGGGGGCACACGCTGGGGGGCCAAAGCAGCAGGCGGAATGGAAACCTGGAATAGAGGGGGCAAATATAGAGTTGGTTATAGCTGCAATGGGATGAACATACAAGGGATTTGCTCCATTAAATGCTGCTCCTGCCACCGTTCCTGTCCAGGTTTTGGAGAACAGATGCAACCTACCTGTCCCCTGCCTGTTATCGATGGTTCGATCATGATCACTGGGCTGTGGACCCTTGGCATAGATAAACACAATCTTTAATTTTCCAAACCAACCAGTATGTGTGATTTAACTTGATTACAAATATATGTCATTTCTCAGCTTAACAAGAAGGTCTGAGAAAAAGAAACTGCATCCTTCCTGGCTGTCTGCTAAAATGTTCATTAATGATCCTGTAGAGTTGAAAGTAAAAAGATGGTTGCTGAGAAGGATTCAGAGAGGAGTTTCAAAATAAAAAAAAAGCTGGATACTTGTGCTGGGGCAATAAGTATTTGGTAAATTGGATACAGCATTAGTATTTAGTCTCTGAGGAAAAAAAGATTTGTATTATACAGTAGAGAAGAGGTGGGCCTTGGTTTTATAGGAGACCCAGCCCTGAAGCAGAAGTTTGAATAGAAAAAAAGCTGTTCCAGTTTCAGGAATAATTGAAAGAAAGGTTGATGCTTCTTTAGGGTAAATATAGAGGATTGTGGCGCACATAAACATCTATGCTCTAAAGAACTATGTTCATGAAAAGTCCAAAGAAGTCAAGCTAGAGAGCACCAGTGGCAGCCACCCTCAGAGTTGGCCAGCTCTGTGCATGGAGATAAAAGAGGGAGAAAAGGAAGCGCCACCTAAATGCAGTATTATAATATATGGCTTAATCAAACACTCACAAAATGCAGAAGAAAGTGTTGCTCATTATATAAACAGAAGGTCCACCACTCATCACTGTCTTGTGGGACCCACCACTGCAATCTGGGAGATATAGGTGGAAGCATTGGGGCAATGCATCCTGTGTACACCAATAAGTCCTCCACCACAAGCGTGGAATATATGGGCGGAAGTGGCGTCACCAAGGGAAGGGGCCGGAAAGATGACAGACTACGTGTTCAGAGCCCACTGCTACTTCTACAGGCCTGTGGCTGCATTACTACAGACTGTTATATAAAGTGGCTAGAGAACTGCATGGGCCAGTGGCTCTAAGAAGCCAATGTGCATAGAGAGATCTAAAAAACATGATAGTAACCATAGGAGCAAAAAACAAATACAATGGAATGGTAACACTAATAAAAATAAACCCAAAGGATAAATAATCTTGCATAACATCAATAATAATCATTATGATACAGAACAAATGATAAAATAAACAAATGTACAACTACATTACATGAAAATACTAGTAAACCCTGAATAGAGGAGGAAAAGCAGTGTACATAATAAAAACTCACAGTGAGGGAACTATATGACGTAAGCATATAAAACAGTACATTATAATGACCACCAAAGACATTTTAATTTTTCTTCTATAAGTAACTATAATATGCTTTGAATAGTACTTGAAAAAAAGATTTTGTAAGCAGAAAAAAACCTTCAAAGAACACATGGGTCCATGATTAAATCTTAAATTGACCATTAGGGTCCAGTGTGAAATATAAAAGAAAAATGTTTAAGAATTAAAAGATAATAATAAACTGGACCAAAAAACAAATTATATTAAAAAAATTAAAATTAAGAAATGATCAAAATATGTGGATCAAGGGACTACCTTATAGAACCCAGAGAAGAGTTAAAGAAACAGAATAGGGGGTATGCACTTCTGTTTCTTCACTAAGTCCCCCCAAGATTAAGGTGCCTAGAGAATAAATGCAGTATGTCTACCATTTGCACAAACATTTAAGATGTTCGGCCACAGGGAGTGCCTTGGGGACAGCCTCATTTACCTACCTGGATTTTTGGTGATGCACAGGGAAATGCAGAGGGACACTATGTCACACCCAACATTATGAAGAGTCTGTGTTCACTAAAATGCTTACACAAAGTCCTGATACTTCTTCTGACATAGAAGAAACCACATGGGCATAACAGGCAATAAACAATGTACTCAGAAGAGCAATTATACAAGTCCTCAATAGAATATGTTTATCCCTTAACAGTAAAATCTTTGTGGCCATGTTTGACATACAGTATTGACACGTAAGACTGTTTCTTTTTACATTGATACATGCCTTTTAAGGGAAATAAGTAGAGTTGATGGAACCTCTGGAAGTTCAGGTTCTGCAGGTTCGGCCGAACTTCGGGAAAAAGTCCGGGCTCGGGACCGGACTTGACCCGAACTTTGTCCCGGACCCCGAACCCCATTGAAATCAATGGGGACCCGAACTTTTAGGCACAAAAATGGCTGTTACAAAGTCCTGGCAAGTCCTAGAGGTCTGCAAAAGGACGGATTTTCAAGCCCAGGGGTAACTAAAGTTACCCCAAGCCCCAGGCCCTGTTTCAAGCCCAGTTCAGGCCAGGGCTCGGGCCTGAAAAAGGGCTTCAAGCCGGCTTGGACGTCTTGGACTTGAAGGTCTCCAAGGTAGTTGAGATGAATAAAGGGAATTTTCCGTACATAGTTACATTTTTCTTTGTCAGAATGCACAGTTATGACATACAGTTTGTACCGGTGTTTCTAAAATGACAATTCCCTATTTGTATAAGATAACTCCTGAACATATTAACGAG